>JALMGA010000027.1:0-432500 GCA_023333525.1 Aspidoscelis tigris stejnegeri | reverse complement strand
CCTAATATATATACTTTTCAATCTGGAATTTCTTGGTAGTCTCCCATCCAAGTGCGAACCAAGTTTCACGCCTGCTTTGGTTTCCAAGAGCATCCGCAGCTGGCTAGAGCAAAGCAGGATCTAAATTCGGAAACAGAACAAAACAGAACAGAATAGAAAGAATAAGACGATTGTCTTTCCCCCGTGCCCATTTCCTGTAGGAAAAGGAAGCAGAACCGAAAGAGATGCATCAAAGTCCTTTTTTGAAAGCAACCTTTATTGCATTAGGAGCCGGGAGGCAATCAGATTGCCTTGAAGACTAGAGATTGTGCAGGCTTTAACCAGCAGAGCTGCCTGCTCGGCTGCATTCTAACGTCTTCCCGCTCTCCACTTTTCACTTGGTCCATGGCAACTTGTGGTGGTAGCCCTGAAAAGGGTCATTGGAAATCATGAGGATGGCAGCCATTTCAAAAAAACCACAACCAAACAAATGGGAATAGAAGTTGGCTTGGACCGTCTGTGGAGTTACAAGGGCTATAGGAAAGCTGTGTTTTCTTCCCAAAAAGAGGAAAAACAAAAAATGAAAAAAATTGAAGAGCAAGCCTGAGGAATTGGATCAGCAAATATGTGGCAATTAGAGAATCACACTAATATCCTTAACTTTTGTTATTCGTACAAATTTGGACATCCATACACTGAATAGAATTCTACCACATTCAAACAAATAGGGATTTTCTAACCTTCGATTCGTTACGAAGGTTAGAAGGTCCGTATTTGTTCAAATGTATCCCCTTTGAATACGGTAGGATTCTTATTCAGTACAAATGTATTTGTATGAATTTGTATGAATATCTGATACCGAATGCATATGTATCCAATAAGTATCCGAAAAACCCATTCAAAGCAATGGCAAAAAACGCATTCGCGGACATCTCTAGAGGCAATAGTTTGTAATACACTTGGTTAGTCAGACCGAAGCAAAGACCAGTCTTAGATTAGCTATGTCAGACTTGTGATCTTCTCCATTTCCGTTCTCAAAATGTCGTAAATCGGAAGATGTCGCAAACGAAGATTGAATATCAGAAAAATATAGTGCAAGCCCCAACAGAGAACTGGCACAATAAAATGTTGCATGGACAATTCTTGGAGAAAATTGAAAGGGAAATAAACTAAGGAAAGGCCTGGCTGTGACTTACAAATGGAGCACTGAAGAAAGAAACAAAAGGCTCAATTTTAACCGCCCAAGAACAGGCTATCAGGACCAATGCGATAAAAAGCGCAATAGAAAAACCAGCTGTGGACATCAAGTGCCGATTATGCAAAGAAGCTGACGAAACAATTGACCATGCGATCAGCTGCTGCAAAAAGATCACATTTTGGCCGCCAAAGGGAAGCCACGGGCGCGCCGCCTATTAAGGCGATGCAGCGCTCGTGCGCAAAATCAAACCATTACCCACGCGTAGCTTGGCGATCCGGGGATCCGGGAAAGGGGTGTGTAATAATTGTAGCCGTAAAGACACTCGTAAGACTAATGAGAGTCATTTGACCCCCTTATCATTTCTCTTTCATCATCATTTAGTAAAAGAAATCCCCAAACCGTTGCGATCGCAACACGCAGGACAGGAACAGTGAGCACAGGCGAAATCCCACCCCCCGCTAATGATGCGAGCACCAATCTCCTCCACCAATAACCCGGGTGCGTCCCCATGCCTCCAAAATAATCTGGGCTTGCCTCCCAAACCATAGCGAGAACAGTTTGCAAGGGGAGTTTTTTTACCGCGTGGACTCGAAGTGGATTGAGAGCAGATTCAAAGTGGATTCAGGGTGGATTTGACACGGTCAGAGTGGATACATAGTGGATCCGTATGGGATCCGTATGGGATTCATGTTGAACTTTCATATTGAATTCGTATCCTACCGCATCCGAAGGGATTTATTTGAACGAATATGAATTTTCTTGCATTTGATTCGATATGAATTTAATACAAAATAAAAATCCTGTGTGCAGAAGGATCTTGAGAAGTACATTGAAAGATATGGGTAGATATCAGCCAGTACAGCTGAATGCCTGGTGGTCCCTCCCCTGTTGGATTGACCCGTATCGGCCGCCACTGGGCTTATGTGCTCTTATCGAATTTTGTGATGAGGCGTATTCCAGCCATCTGCCTTAGCCGGCTCCGCTGATCCTTGTCCGTCACAAATTGCAGAGGCGGGAGGTTGTTGATTCTTTTGTTGAACTATAGCTTTGCAGGATATCATTACCCTACACTGTTATTATCAACAGTTCAAAGAAAATATACCTTGTTTTTCACAGCGCATGTGCGCACAGGGGTAATAACGGGTTTCCGAAGGTGCAAGGGACCTTGGTGTTCATGACACACATTTTCTCGGAAGCTTATTCCATGCTGAGGAGAAGCACTTTGATCCAAAGAAACGATGACACCCAAAACTCACCCTGGGATCTTAAACCGAACAAGCAAAAATGTATTCCCCGTATCATGAAAGTGAACCAAGGGTGTTTTTCCACCGTGTTCCTTTAATCCGGATCTAGTAGATCCGGATCAAGGGAAGTACCCAATGTGCTTCCATGGGTGGTCTAGCACCCAATAGCAAAGGGTGCTAGCCTCCCTGCCATGGAAACACCGAAGCACCCATTTGGAAATCCGGATCTACCCATGAGGGGTCTGCTTGTCACCCCAGGTGTTTGGGGGGACAGGGGGTGCAATCTCCGAAGTGGCTTCGAAGTCACTTCGAAGTCACTTCGAAGTCACTTCGAAGTCTGTGCAAAACAGGTCCATTGAAGTCTGTGCTGATCTTCGGAGTGAACTGGACAGCCATCTGTCTGAGATGGTTTAGGAGATCCTGCCTTGAGCAGGGGGTTGGACTCGATGACCCAGGAGGTCCCCTCCAGCTCTACCATTCTATGATTCTATGATTCTATGAACTTTGAAGTGACTTCGGAGTCACTTTGGAGTCACTTCGAAGTTCACACTGAAGATCAGCACAGACCTCAAAGATGCTCCGGAGCTATTTTGCACAGACTTCGAAGTGACTTCGAAATGACTTCGAAGCTTAGGTTTTGGGGTGCCCCCTCCCCCTAGCCTCCTCTAGACCCCATTGCCACACAAGCATGGAAAAAGGCTCCCTTTAATCCAGATTAAAGGCCCCATTGTAGACCCCATTAATGGCGTCTACAGAAAATCCAGATTAAAGGTCAGAAAGTACTTGTTTTTTCTCTATTGTTATGAGTTCAGATATTCAAATATTCAATTTGAATCAAATCAAATGTCAAAAATTGCCTTTGTGCAAACCACTAAATGACAGCCTAGATCCCTGAGTCTGATGCCCTGGATGCTGGTCAACAGAGGTTTAATTGAGAAAAAACCACCATCAGGTGGCTATCTTCTCCTAATTGTCCCATGTTAGACTGCCTTGTTCTTCTGCTTCACAAAATGGTTATGGTCAGGACTCAAGCACCTAGGGCTTCACTGATAATTAAAAGCAAGCAAAATGGGTAGACTATTAACTAGGCTCCAGACAGGCTGGCTTTGAAGCTGTACAAACTAGCAAAGTCACCTCATATTAGTCCTTCATGGCAAGTTAATCCTCTGTGAGCCCATTTCTGGCATTTTAGAAGATGACCATTGGAAATACATTGCAACATATTAGGAAGGTGCATGAATATTTGAAGACATTCGAAATTCGATCAAATTCATCTGAATTTCAGCATTTCAATTTGAATCGAATGTCCATAAATTCAAATTTAAGCACGCAAACAAATTTTGAGTTTTTAAATCTATTCGTTCAGGTTACTCAGACATTTGTATAAGTATGGGTTCATACGCGATGCGTATTTGCACGTATGCATCTTTCCCGCATCTTTATGCATTTGTATCTGTATGCATTTGCATGGATCTATACGAGATGGAAACGGGTTGCATATGGGATACCTACAGGATGCATACGGACGTGTATGGATGCTTATGGGACGCATAACGATGAGAAATGGGCACCTATGAATGTTGTTGACCTTCGTCAGTGCAAATTTAAATTGAAAATTCAAACGAACAGATTCAAATTTGCTGAATTTGAATTGAATTTGGGTAAATTCAAATTTTAAAGTCCCTGAAATTGCATTTGTACATGCACCTACAATATATATTGGTGCAACAGATCCAGATTGGATTCAACATGGGTCAAGAGTGGATTAAAAGTAGGTTCAGGTCGGATTTGACTCTTTGAGAGCAGATATGTCAGATATGTATCAGATACTTATTTGTTCATATCAGATACGCGTTTGTTCAAATCAGATACGTATCGGATATTCATATGAATTCATACGGATACATTTTTATTGAGTAGAATCCTATGATATTATAGGGGATCTATTCGAATGAATATGGATTTTCTAACATTTGATTTGTTATTAATTGAATGCCAAAACGCCCATTCGTGCCCATCTCTAATATATATACTCTTTGATCTGGAATTTCTTGGTAGTCTCCCATCCAAGTGTGAACCAAGTTTCACCCCTGCTTTGGTTTCCAAGAGCGTCCACAGCTGGCTAGAGCAAAGCAGGATCTAAATTCAGAAACAGAGCAAAACAGAACAGAATAGAAAGACGGCCTAACAGAATAAGACGATTGTCTTTCCCCCGTGACCATTTCCTGTAGGAAAAGGAAGCAGAACCGGAAGAGATCCATCAAAGTCCTTTTTTGAAAGCAACCTTTATTGCATTAGGAGCCGGGAGGCAATCAGATTGACCTTGAAGACTAGAGATTCTGCGGGCTTTCACCAGCAAAGCTGCCTGCTCGGCTGCGTTCTGACGTCTTCCTGCCCTCCGCTTTTCACTTGGTCCGCGGCAACTTGTCGTGGTAGCCCTGAAAAGCGTCATTGCAAGCCATGGCGACGCAAGCAAGGAAGACCGCGTACTCCTGGAAATCCACCTCGTTGTCTTTGTTGTTGTCCAGGTTGCTCAAGATCTTCTGGTACGTCGCCTCGTCTTTCTTTTTCTGCAAGGAGAAGATGTTTTCATTTGGTTTTGGTGGCCCCTCATTTATTTATTTAAATTTCTTTATTTACCTGGCAGAAGTACGGAGGTGTGGCTGATGTACACCTGGAGGCCTTTTCTGAATAGGAAATGGCGCGTTTTGCTTTCTCCAAGGGTCCCCAACACCCTCCCAGGAGGTGCAATCCACATTAGGAGCTGTTTTGCTCATTTCAGCCCACTTACGCCAACAAACCCAGGGAGCTCCTTCAAGAGCAGGTCCTTCAGCTCCGCCTTGTTGAGCTTGAACTTGTCTCCTTCCTTGCTGGAGTAGCGGTGGAAAGTCAGAACCATGACATCCAGAGCTTTCTCGAGGGGGGTCGCCATTTTGAGTGTCGTCGGAACCTGATGGGGGCAGAGCAGAGGGTTGGAGAGAAGAACATTGGCCAGGTGGGTCCCCAAGAAGACCTACATGGAGACTGGGTTGTACTGTGAAGGGGAGACTCCCCTCGGTCCCTGTAGCTGGATGCACATCACGCCAATTCTCTACAGAGCCCAATTCAAGGTTTTGACTCTGACTTGGGTCCCAAATATCTAAAGGAGCACCTTCTCCCATATCGACCTGGCTGTGCCTTAAAATAAGTCGTGAGGCCCTCCTGGTTGTCCCACCAGCCTCAATAGTGAGGTTGGTGGGCACCCGGGAGAGAGCCTTTTCGGTCATGGCCCCAGACTATGGAATAGCCTCCCCCTTGAGGTACATCTTGCCCATTCCTTATATATATTTAGGAAGGTGGTGAAGACGCACCTCTTTTCCCTGGCCGTTGGCTGAGCTGACTATATTTCCCAGCCAGGTCAGACACTGTCACATCAAACATAATGTGCATTGTTTTAGAGTTGTTGGATTTTTAAAGTCTTTTAATGTATACTCTGTTTTAATCTGTTGTTTTGAGGTTGTAACCTGCCCAGAGACCTTCGGGTACGGGGCGGGATAGAAATGTAAATAATAAAGAAATAAAATAAATTAAGAATCAAGAGGCATCTCTGCTATTGGTATGGAAGAGAGGTGTCAAGAATTCCCCCCAAGAAGGAAGGAAAGACGGGCGGAGAGAGAGGAGAACCCAAAAGATGGTTGCTTCCATCTCTTCATCAACAGAGGTTGCAAAGAATCTGTTATTCATATGAACTCATATAAATTTGGACATTCACATATGAATGGAATGTTACAACATTCATACATTGACATTCATTCAAATACATTAGTATCAGATAGAATCCTACCATATTCGGGGATCTATTTGAATGAATATGAATTTTCTTATACTGGATTTGAAATGAATTGAATGCAAAATTTTGGAGGGAGGCAAAAAAAAAATCTGTTTGGAAACAAGGACCAGTTAAGTTGTTTTTATTCCTGCATTATTTTTATTTTTTTGCCTCCAGGCTGGGATTTGTCACCGAAAGCCAACATGTAAGTAGGCTGGCTGTGTGGGGAAGTCAGAGAGATGCTAGAAAAAGAGAAAGGAAATTCTGAGTCATAATTCTTCTGAGAAGATTATCTGCAACATTTTTTTTTAGCAAAGACAATGTGGGACAAAGTCAACCTGGCCTGCCTGAGGTCCGGGGAACAACTCCCAAACGGAGGGTGTACTTCACAGAGGCAGTATCAGAACTCTTCTGAAATCAAAGATTATTGGACATGGACTAGTAATCTCAGCAACAGTTAGAAACATAAAAGAATGTAAGGGAAGCCCTGCTGGATCAGGCCACAGCCCATCTGGTCCATAAGAACCTAAGAGGAGCCCTGCTGGACCAGGGCATAGGCCATCTGGTCCATAAGAACGTAAGAGAAGCCCGCCTGGATCAGGCCACAGCCCATCTGGGCCATAAGAACTTCAGAGGAGCCCTGCTGGATCAGGCCACAGCCCATCTGGTCCCTAAGAACCTAAGAGGAGCCCTGCTGGATCAGGCCGCAGCCCATCTGGTCCATAAGAACCTAAGAGGAGCCCTGCTGGATCAGGCCGCAGCCCATCTGGTCCATAAGAACCTAAGGGGAGCCCTGCTGGATCAGGCCACAGCCCATCTGGCCCATAAGAACCTAAGAGGAGCCCTGCTGGATCAGGCCACAGCCCATCTGGTCCCTAAGAACCTAAGACAAGCCCTGCTGGATCAGGCCACAGCCCATCTGGCCCATAAGAACCTAAGAGGAGCCCTGCTGGATCAGGCCACAACCCATCTGGTCCATAAGAACTTCAGAGGAGTGCCGTGGTGGAAATGGGGTCATCCGGCTCACACCGAAATTTGTCCTTAATGGGTGCAAAAACGGGTACTTTCTGCCAGTGGAAAAACACCCATTATTTTATTATTTTGAGTACTTATAGGCCACCGAGGGAGACTGCAGTCGAAACACGTCTGGCCTTGTGGTTTGAAATTTTTACGACTATTTTGATTTTGATTATTTTCAGTATTTCCACACTTCTCAGTGGGGTATTGCTACGCTTTTAGAAATTATACTGGCTTTCCTGCTCCAGAGTTCAGTTATTTCTTTATTTCTTCACATATTTGCCTTTGTATTATTTATATTTGGGACATATTTTATCCTGTTTATTAACAATTTTTTGGCAGAACCCTTTTGTTTGTTTTTTTCATTTCTATCCTGCGCCATACCCGAAGGTCTCTGGGCGGGTAACAACAAATTGCAACAGATTAAAAACAGGATACAAATTAAAACTAGTTACAGCTTAAAACAAGATGCACATTTGAAAACAGCTTAAAAACTCAACGAATCTAAAACCTTGCACTCCCTAGAGAATTAATAGTGACTGTGGCCGTAACTGGGGGCGGAGAATACCGACTTTGCTTATTTAGTAAAGCCGGTTTGGAAAGTTTTCACACCCTTCCACCAATTTCCAAAATGAAACTCGGTGACCGCTTGGAGAACACGTTGAAAACTTGGATGAGACAAATCCCTTTGATCTTAGTACACCTTGATCTACCATGATACGGCAGGATCCACAAAAGTCTCTAAATCTCACCTCGCTTACAGTTGTCGCAGGCTGCTGTTTACATTGCCAAAATCTGCAGTGCTCTGAGTTTTGTAATGCATTTCACATGCAAAGGTAGGTTTAAAGGGAGATATAGGGTCACTTAGTACCCATTTTAGCACCCATTAAGGACCCATTTGGGTGAGAGCTGGCACCCATGAGGGATACGTTTGTTTCCTCCGCACCTCGGGAAATCCGGATCATATGGGTACTTTTTGGCCTTTAATCCAGATTTTCTGTAGACCTCATTAACGGGGTCCACAATGGGGTCTTCAGCCAGAAAATCCAGATTAAAGGGACCTTGTTTCCACATTAGTTTGGCAATGGGGTCTAGAGGAGGCTAGGGGGAGGGGGCACCCTTGGGGGGGGGAGCCCCAAAACCTAAACTTTGAAGTCATTTCGAAGTCACTTTGAAGTCTGTACAAAAAAGTTCTGGAGTGTCTTTGAAGTCTGTGCTGATCTTGAGAGTGAACTTCAAAGTCACTTCGAAGTCACTTCGAAGTTTGCTCCCAAGATCAGCACAGACTTCAAAGATGCTCCAGAGCTATTTTGCACAGACTTCAAAGTGACTTCGAAATGACTTCAGAGTCGCTTCAGAGATTGCACCCTCTGTCCCCCCAAACACCTGGGGTGACAGGCATGGGTAGGTCCAGATTTCCAAATGGATGCTCCGGTGTTTCCACGGCAGGGAGGCTAGCACCCATTGCTATTGGGTGCAAGACCACCCATGAAAAAACATTGGGTACTTCCCTTAATCCGGATTTTCTTAGATCCAAATTAAGGGAAGTACCTATTCCCTATATCCGGATCTTCTTAGATCCGGATTAAAGGAGCACAGTGGAAAAACACCCATATATTTTTTAGGAAAAATGAAGATGCATAGCTGCCAAAATTTAACAAAATGAAACATTTAAACGTCACATATTCATGATAATAGTGTCCAAAATGGATCAACAGGAAAAACAAATTGCAGCATTCTGGAGATCTCTGAACGTGTGCCAGGTGTAATTCTGAATAAATCTCTTGGGCTGCTGAATAAAATTGCATCCGTTAGGCCATCAGGAAAACCCCCGCATGCAGAATACAGTCCTGGTAAAAAAAAAAAACAATCCTGGCCTGCTGAAAAATGCCCCACCCTTTAGCCGGTGGAAATCTGAACATGGGCAGAGGATGGGACATCTTTAGAGATGCACACAAATGGAAATTCTGTGCCTGGTTCGCCATCAAACCGAACACCTGCCTTTTTGGTTTGTTGACAAACCATTTAACTGAAGAAACAATTTTGTTTGATTTTGAACTTGTGCTAGGTGTTTGGGTGAAAGAAATAGGTAGATGAGCACACAGCTTTGAAATCCCTTCCTTATAGCTAGTGGGAAAAGTTCTGGGAGGCAGCCATAATCTGCCCGGTGTTGAAAAACAGAGCAGCGACCATAGTTGCGCGGTCCATGCTAGCTGAACAAGAGAGGAGTGGGATTAGGGCATGAAAAACCAGCAATATGCTTCCATTTTCCTCCCCTAAGCCCTGGTCTTTGCTGCCTCTTTGCATTGCAAAAAGGAAAAGGAGAGATAGAAAAGCTTTGTTGATAGACACAAGCAGTGTCCCAACAGCAGATTCCACTTACCAAGGCAAGCAAACAGGAAACTGATGTGACCAGCAGAGGGGCAGAATATTAAGGGATGGAAGCTATTCTAGCCCTATTTAAAGCCTCGGCATTGCTGGGCTTTTATTGAGAATTTTCTCGGTACACCCACTGGGCAAAGCAGGAGGCCAATAGAAAATGTGCCATTTCAAAAAAACCACAACCAAACAAATGGGAATAGAAGTTGGCTTGGACCGTCTGTGTGAGTTACAAGGGCTATAGGAAAACTGTGTTTTCTTCCCAAAAAATCCACACCGATCATTTCCAGCTGTTTGGCAAGAGGAAAACAAAAACAAAAAAACCCAAACCAAATGCCCTCGGCGGGCGTAGGAAATTGAAGAGCAAGCCTGAGGAATTGGATCAGCAAATATGTGGCAATCAGAGATGCGCGCAAATATCTGTAACTTTTGTTATTCGTACAGATTTGGACATTCATACACTGGATAGAATTCTACCACATTCAAACAAATAGGGATTTTCTAACCTTCGATTCGTGACGAAGGCTCGGTTTTAGCAGCCCAAGAACAGGCTATCAGGACCAATACGATAAAAGGCGCAATAGAAAAACCAGCTGTGGACATCAAGTTCCGATTATGCAAAGAAGCTGACGAAACAATCGAGCATGCGATCAGCTGCTGCAAAAAGACCACGGGCGCGTCACCTAAAATCAAACCATTACCCACGCCTAGCTTGGCGATCAGGCGATCAGGGAAAGGGGGGGTGTAATGATTGTAGCTGGAAAGACATTTGTAGGACAAATGAGAGCCATTTGACCCCCTTATCATTTCTCTTTTATCATAATTTATTAAAGGAAATCCCCAAACTGTTGTGATCGCAGCGCGCAGGACAGGAACAGCGAGCACAGGTGAAACCCATCCCCCCGCTAATGATGCGAGTGCCAATCTCCTCCCCCAATAACCCAGGTGCTTCCCCATGCCTCCAAAATAATCTGGGCTTGCCTCCCAAACCACAGCGAGAGCAGTTTGCAAGGGGAGTTTGTTACCGCAGATTTGGGCAATTTGTTCTGCATGTAGCCCAGATTGGAGCCTTGCATGGGGACGCTCCGAGTCGAATTCAGATTCACTTTGGAGTATAGAGTGTATGGGGACATGCCCTTTGAGGCTGAACACAGTTACTGCCAGATATCTCATGCTGCTGACTTTAGGATAGGTTGCTTTTTCAGCATCATCTGGTTGCAACGGATATTTCGAGGTCCAGGCAAAGGTTGTTGGATATTCCGACTTCAGGTGGCTCTACTGGACGCGGGGCTGAACCGCTGGGCTGTCTTGGAAGAAACTGTGGAAGAAAGTACAGGCGGCTGTGATGAAACGGATGTACTCTTCAAAATCCACCTGGCTGTCCCTGTTTGTATCCATCAGGGACATCAGCTCCTCAAAGGCCCCGTCTTTGATTTGCAGCTGGAAGGAGGCAGAGAAAGAGAAAGAGTGTTGAATGGTTGTGGATCTGAGCAAAGAGCAGCTTGTCTATTTTTATATTTACAGCACTTGCAACCCTCCTTTCATCTCATGGCTCGTCTTATTACCCTCTCCTAGGAATGTACGTGAATATTTGTAACATTCAAAATTCAGCCGAATTTGAACATTCAAACTTGAATAGAATGTTACAATATTCGTATGCTAACATTCGGAGGAATAGTAATGCTTCTGGACATTCATATGAATAGTTCGGACATTCATTAAGCTGGGGAAATATATCAGATACGTATCTATTCGCATCCAAAGTGGATTCAGGGCAGATTTGATGCCTTCAGAGTGGTTACCTAGGGGATTCATAGGGGATATGTCTGCAGTTCGTAGTGGGGATTTGAACCCTACCACATTTGAAGGGGATCTATTTGAGCAAATAATATTTTTTTGCATTTGATTCAGTACAAATCGAACACCCCCCAAAACCATTTGTGCACATCCCTACCTATTACCCATCATGCTTTATGCTTCAAAATACTTTGGGATTCCTAGAGCCCTTCCACTGCAGGGATATCTTTCAACCTTTTCTCCTCCCTTTCAGGAACACGAGGAACATTCCAAGTGGCTCATCAGAACATACAGATGTTCTGACGGAACACACAGAGTGTTCCAATGTTCTGACAGAACACACAGAGCATTCCAATGTTCTGACGGAGCACACAGAGTGTTCCAATGTTCTGACGGAGCACACAGAGCGTTCCAATGTTCTGGCGGAGCACACAGAGTGTTCTGATGGAGCACACAGAGTGTTCCAATGTTCTGACGGAGCACACAGAGTGTTCCAATGTTCTGACGGAGCACACAGAGCATTCCAATGTTCTGACGGAGCACACAGAGCATTCCAATGTCCTGACGGAGCACACAGAGCGTTCCAGTGTTTCCGTGCTTTGTTTTGATTTCGAGCTACAAGATGCTCACAGTCTGCAGGCTGGGCATTTCATTTTCCAACAGCTCCCTCAGCTCTCCTCTGCTGAGCGTGTATTTGTCGCCTTCCTTCCGGCTGTAGCGCTGGAAGGTGCACGCTAGCACCCCAAGAGCTTGCTCCAAGGTCCGGCATTCCTCCATCCTCGGTTTTCCTACTGGACAGTCCTGCAAGGAAAGGCAATGGGTCAGAGGGGAAGGTTGCAGAATCACACACGCTTTGGATTTCCCTTTATTTAGTGAAGCACACAACATTTATCATGTTTCTGAAGCCACGTGGCTCCAAGCTTCAGGTACACAGATGTGCAAAGATATCTGAAACATTCAAAATTTGATCCAATTCATTTGAATTTGAACATTAGTTTTTTTAACATTCAAATTCGAATGTTTTGAATCATTCATGCGAATTATTTGGACATTCGTGTGTTTAGGTATCTGTACACATTACACATGCACCCGTACACACACCTTGTTCGTATCTGTACCCATTTGTATGGATAAATACGGGACGAAAACGGGATGCATACAGGATAAAAATGGGATGTGTACGGACACATACGAACGTTGCTGACATTCGTATCGTCAAATATGAATCGAATATTCATACGAACAGATATGGATGTATTTGAATTGGTTCGAATTTTAATACATTTGGTTTTTTTTTTCTCTGTTGGTTTGAATTTGGACAATTGAAAGTCAAAAATTGCATCTCCTACTCAGGTGCGGATTGCACCTGGGGCGGTAGGATGTTCTCCAAAGGGCATTACTTTCTTTTGGGAAATCAGGGTCCCGGGGCTGAGAGACAGAACAGAGGGAAGGAGAGCCACTCTTATTATGGGACCAAATGGACAAGTGAGAAGAGGAAAGGGAGCGACCCTAAAAGTGCCGCAGTGCAGACATCCAGAAAATCCTTCCCCCGTCCATCAGCAGGAAGGGAAGTTCAAAATCACCTAATGACTTGTGCCAACTGCACCCAATCCACCCTTGTGGTGAAAGGCACAAGGGGGTGTGATGAAGAAATGTGCTCCACCTCTTAGGTTTAGGTGCAGTACCCCCAAGGCTTCCAAGTGAACCTGGCTTTTACACCAGACAGCAAACGACCCGGAGAGTTAGCCATTTTGGATCCAGCGCAAAAAAGCAATGCCCTGCAAGATGCTTAAGTTGGACAACCTGCAAGGCAGGTAAGATGACTTCCAGGCTGGATGGACCGGCTGAAAAGCTGATTGGCAGCAGGTGCACCCAGGTATATCGATCCGGGTTGGCAGAAGACGCGCCCAGGTATGTGGACTCATGCGACCAGTGGGTGCATCGCATTACAGCACTCATGTGCTCTAAAGCAATGGTTCTCAACCTGGGGGTCGGGACCCCTTTGGGGGTCTAATTACCGTCTCAGAGGGGTCGCGACGAGTCTCCCGCCGCCCTTCCCTCCCACCTCCAGCTGCTCCACCCCCGTGGTTGGGGATCTCCAGAACATGAGGAACTCCATTAAGGGGTCGCGGCATTAGGAAGGTTGAGAACCGCTGGTCTACAGGTTTTGCACAAATATTTGAAATATTCATTATCCGGATGAATTTGGACCAATTCAGACATTCGCATACGAATTAATGTCCAAGCCCTTGTTTTTTAGTATTCACACTAATAGGAATATTTTGAGTTATTCGTACAAATAATTCAGACATTTGTATGCGTATGTATGCGCGAATGCATGCGCAATTCTGGAAGGTGCTGCAAGCAAAATGTGGGCGCCCAGAGGATGACCGGGCCCCGGATCAAATAAGGTAAGTGCAAAAGCTCCCCAGTATTTATAATTTTCTTCTAACTGATAGCTGAGGTTGGAAGCTGGTGACCCTTGAAGTCTTTCATGTGAGGGTTTGGTGGTCTCCAGCTGCTGCCCCAATAGGAAGACTATAGCATTTGGTGGCCTATGGGGATTCAGAAGCATCTCTGAGCCACAGATTAGTTAGGTTAATTTTGGATCAGAAACCATTTGCCCTGAAGACGCATCAACAGACACCCCCCCCTATGGGATGGCACACACAGCGGTCCCCTCCCACCACAATCCCTGAAAGAAGGTCAACATACCGACCAAGGTCTGCCGACCAAGCTGCGCCAGAAGGAATGGAGCTTAGAGCTGTTCTCAGTTCCTGCCTGCTTCTCCGCCTTATTCATTCCATGACGTGTCGAGCCCTTTTGGTATTACAGGTTTGGGAACTGAAGTTGACCCACCCATGGCTTGCATCACGAGAGATCCTGATCTACCTCTGGAAGGGCTCCAGGAGGAGGAAGATGGTGCCTCTTGCCCAGGATGGGCCACAGTCGAATATTGGAGCATCTTCACAGCACACATATGGCAGAGGGGGTCAGTGTGGGGGAGCCCAGTTGGAAGTCCCTCCCCATGCTGAAAGCCGGATCATGAGCCTCCTTGCTGCTGGTCCAGGGAGGCCCTGTGCGCTTCCTTTCACCTTGGTGGGGTAAAGATGCCTCTCAAGGCGATTTCAGATGAAGGCTTTGCCTTTGTCTTCTACTTGAGATGCCCGGAAGCAATTAGTGGGCCACTGTGCCTTCCTTTGCCCTAGCAATGAAGACCTAGGGATGTGGCTTCACAGTTCCGGGATAAGTCCTCTGCATTTGGAAAGGTAGCCTAGGACAGCCGCCACCCCACTGCCTTTGGAGATGGGCCTGTTTTCATGGGTCTACTGACACCCCAGAAATGGCTAGAACAATCTAGGGAAGCATGCAGAAGGCCGAACCTTGTTCCAGTACAGCAGGGGAAACATTTTTACGGCACACCAAATTGTCCTGCCAAAACGAGTCCCCTGGGCGCACGTGGTGCCTAGTACTTAGGCATGTGCAAAATTCAACTTACATTTGCAAATTCAATCAAATATTTTGTTTTCACAGACTTTTGCATGGAAACAAAAATGCGTCCCTTTGCATTTGCAGCGCTTCAATGGAGTATTGATTCTCTGGCTTCTGGAAATAAATAATTTAACCAGATGTTCAGGTTTCACTGCAGAGATCTGCCTGCGTGGGTTTTCATCTGCGTTTAGAGGCACCCGTGGTTTTTCCCTTCCCAGGACCAAGGCAACTTCCCTAGATCTTCCTCTGCTCCTCTTATTCCCACAACAGCCTTGTGAGGTAGGATCATCAAAGATGGAATGAACCACAAGGGAGTGGAGATTGGAACTCAGGTCCTAGTTGGGTCTTTCACCACGATCCTTAGTAAGTGGAGCGTTTTCCCCATATAAGATATCGAGAGATGAAAGCAGAGAAGCTCATGGGCACCCATAGAATGAGATAATACATATATCTAAAGTATTATGCATCTACTTTGCATCTGCTTTCCTTTTCTGTACCTTGCTCTGTACCATTTTCAAAGCTCTTTGCTTTGCTTTGTCCTGTTTTGTTGAATCTCACAATGAAGCCTGTTGTACTTATAGAATTGCCACAATCGAAACACATTCAACAGCATTTTTGTGTGTGGGAGGGGGGAAGGGTGGCAGGGAAACAGAGATGGGAAGTTGCATACTTGCATTTTATATCCATTTACAGGCTTCTTTGCTCAAATCCAAAGTGCAGTATTTAACAGGGAATTTTAACTGCAACAAAATATTGCAGCGTGGAACACTGCAGTTTAGTATTCTAGCTGGCTTGTTGGTAGCCTTCTCTGACCTGAGATCACGGGAAAAGTTGTAAGGAAGCCAATAAGCTAAGGGTGGATTTAATTGCTGAACTCCACATTTCACCTTCTACTAGACAAGGAGACATATATCTATGGGAAGATAACTACGGGAGTACACTCTGTTATTTTAGATTTGATGTTATCTTTGCTGCTAAAATATATTAAATTGCAGTAATCCCGTGGAACTGGTTAACAGCAGATGATAACACCGTTGGCAACTAATAGATTACTTAACAGGAAGTTAATGTCGAAGAAGCAAAAATTCAGACAGACAAGATATATCTGGGTCCGGATGAGTCATAATATGAGTCTAACTAGTTTCAAAAGTCAAATGGGGAAGGTGAGCTAGAAAGTCGTGATTGGAACAACGTAAGATCAGAATACAAGACCAGGAGAAGAAAGAGATTAGGTAAATTTAATACATGCAAAAAGGAACCTGAGGAGTTAGGGGAAAGGATAAAAGAAACTGTGAAAAAATCCACTCGATAGCAGCAAAAGACCTGGGGACCTATTCTGACATTTCACAGATACAGAAACCTGGATCGACAGAGAAGACTTGAAATTGGCCATTTTGAGGACGCTCCCGGAGGGGATGAATGGGAAAATAACCTCTCGCGCTTGCTCGCACACTCTGCTGCCAACTTGCAGAAACATGAGCGCAAAGGCAATCTGTTGCATCCTTTGTCTAATTTATTAGGTGAAGGTATCAAGTTAGGAGCACATGAGACAGATCTTGGTGGCAGCCATCTTTATTACAATGCAGTCTGATTGGTTCCACTTCAAGACCGCTCCTTCACCTCTTCCGGTTGTTTTCATCAGCGCACTCTTGAAAATACTCATTGCACAGGGGAGCTGTGAGGGCCAGAAAGACGGCATACTCCTGGAAATCCAACTTCTCGTCTTCGTTGTCATCCAACTTCTTCATCAGGAACTCGAACCCGTGTTCGTCAATCTTTCCCTACGGGAATGAATTGAGAGCGGTCAGGGACATGGCATATTTTCAAGCATGATATAGGGTGTTTTTCCACTGTCAGAAAGTACCCATTTTTGGACCCATTAAGGACCCATTTGGGTGTGAGCCGGATGATCCCATTTCCACCACGGCACCCATTTGGGACCTGATTGTTTCCACTGCCGTGGGGGTTCCCTTCATTGGTGTGAATGCTCCATCCTGAAGCATTCCCTTAGACTCTGGAAGTGGGCGCATTGTTTTCACGTGGCTTCAGCTCTGTGTCTTTTTAACGGGGTCATTCCTGTTCTCCAGACTCACCTTGACAAAGGTGGGCAGTTCATGAAGAAGTAGTTCTCTCATCTCAGCCTTGCTGATGGAAAACTTGTCTCCATCCTTGGAGGAATATTTGTAGAAGGTTTCTATCAACACCCCAAGAGCGTCTTCGAGGGGGGTATCCATCCGGCGCCCTAAAACTACAGAAAAAGAGAGAGAAAGTTGCAGTGTGAAACTCTGGAGGGGCAAGGGAGACATGTCCGGGAAAGCTGCCAGCACACACACACACACAAACACACAGCTGATAAGAACAGCTCACTTGTCAAGGCAGTTCCAATAACACAGAAAACGTAGTCCAGAGAGAGTAGTTGAGATACAGTCCAAATCCAGGTTTTGTGAGAGCAACGCAACAGTCCGGTCCGAAGTCAAGGTAGCCAAGTATTCAAGCTCTAGGGGTCAGATATGGCAGCTTTCTCTAAAGGAAAACCAATAGTTTCTGACAAAGGTTCTTATGGACCAGATGGGCTGTGGCCTGATCCAGCAGGGCTCCTCTTAGGTCCTTATGGACCAGATGGGCTGTGGCCTGATCCAGCAGGGCTCCTCTTAGGTTCTTATGGACCAGACGGGCTGTGGCCTGATCCAGCAGGGCTCCTCTTAGGTCCTTATGGACCAGACGGGCTGTGGCCTGATCCAGCAGGGCTCCTCTTAGGTTCTTATGGACCAGACGGGCTGTGGCCTGATCCAGCAGGGCTCCTCTTAGGTCCTTATGGACCAGATGGGCTGTGGCCTGATCCAGCAGGGCTCCTCTTAGGTTCTTATGGACCAGATGGGCTGTGGCCTGATCCAACAGGGCTCCCCTTAGGTCCTTATGGACCAGATGGACTGTGGCCTGATCCAGCAAGACTCCTCTCTATGTTTTTATGATAAAGAAAGGCAACAGCTGGGAGAAATGGTGGTGGAGGAAGGAAAGAAGATATAACTTACCCAGGTAAGTAGAGGGAGATGAAAGTTCAGCAGCTGAGGCGGAAAAGATGAGCTGGGCTCAACAGGGTACTTTGGGAGGTTTCTGGCTTGCGCTCATGAAATTGCTGCTTTGCGTAGCTTGTCCTTCAACAGACACCGATTCATCTGTCACGGCTCTGCAGTAAGTAGCCTTAACTTCAGACCGTCACTTGGATTCCTGATGGTCCTGAGCGTCTCCTAGATCTTCCAAGTGTCAGCAGAAGGCCACAGGGGAAAATGCCTCCAAATTTTAGGCCTCCCACCCTCGCCTTGTGCCTGTAATACTCTCCAAAAGATGAGGTGACATCAGGAATGTCTTCTCTCCAACCGCTCCATCTCCTGAAGCAACTGCGAAATAATAAACCTACCAGACCTGCTTGAATCATTTCTTCTCAGGTATCCCGTCAGTCCTGTACGCTCTGAAGAGATACTTGTAGGAACAGGAGAATGTGAAACAGGTTTCGGAGACACACACCAGAGTTTATAGTCAATCTTTTGAATGCGGACGTATGAAGCGTTGCTAAGGTGTGATTCCACAATGGAGTCTCTTAGCTCGTGGGTCGATAAGTGATTTCGCACTTGGCCCCATTAGAATGCAGTTTTCGGGATTCAGAATCAATGCCTGAAAATCTGAATCGATTTGGATCTTTACGTGTTCACATATGATTCCAATTGAATATATGCAAATCTATTCGTTTGAACTTTCAATTTGAATTTTCTCATACGAATGTCAACGGCATCCATTTGTGCCCGTATGCATTATTACTCATCCATCTGCATCCCATAATTATCCTGTATGCACCATTTACTTATTTATTTATTTATTTATTTATTTATTTATTTATTTATTTATTTATTTATTTATTTGCATTTCTATCCCGCCTTATACCCGAAGGTCTCAGGGTAGGTTACAATATTCGTTCGTTCGTTCGTTCGTTCGTTCGTTCGTTCGTTCGTTCGTTCGTTCATTTATTTATTTATTTATTTATTTATTTATTTATTTATTTATTTATTTATTTATTTATTTATTTATTTATTTATATCCCGCCCCATACCCGAAGGTCTCTGGGTGGGTAACAACCTATTAATCTTAGACAGGCCCCTGCCCTCAGGTTTACAATCTAAAGAGTCAAGAAACAAAAGGAAAATGGTGTGGGAGGGAACAGGGAACAGCAAAAAGCAAGCGCTTGGGGTCTTCCAGTTCCAATTCTTCTATTTGTTCCTTACTGCTGGAATTTCGCTATTCTCTTTACTTTGAATTTTTTCTTCATTGGTGACAAACCAATACAGATCCGTACAAATGCATACGGGTCTGGGAAAGTTGCATACATGCTTGCACAGTACCTGATATGACCCCAGAGCACTGGAAAAGGTGCGGACTCTCACCACTGGACATGCCAGGTGAGCAATTGGTTAAGGTTGGTAACTGCATGATTAGGGAACTCCTGGGAAGGCAGGGGGCGCCTGGAGGCCATAACAGCCTCCTCAAGGGGCGGACGCTCCTCCCCAGAAATTGCCAAATTATGCACTACAGGTTGTAGTGCGCATAGGCGTTATGAGTGGTCAGGGCAGCGATGCTGTGGTTTCATAGTTATCCACCACAGCCCCATTGGCATGACAGCGTCTGGAGGCAAGATGGATGCTGCCATGGCCATTTCCATGGCGAATTGGCCTGCCCAGACAGGCCATCTGCACTTTGAGGGCCGGGTGTTCCAGCTGGCGACTGCGCCAGTATATGAAATGCATGTGGCTTCTTCCGCACCTGATCTTCGCCTCAGTGGAATAACATTATTATACCTTTCCAAGGAAGAAAATTGGAAACAGGCCCCCAGATCCTTGCAAGTACCCTGTCAGCCATGTTAGGATTATTTATTTCTTCCATTATATTATATTTGGTTCAATTCATACTAAACTACAAAGTTTCAGGAATATGCAGGAACTGAAACATTGTGGTTTGGTATGAATTGAACCAAATACTCATGGTTTTTGAACCATTTTTTCCAGCAAGAGGATGGGGCCTTTCCTGTATGGCTCTCAACTTGGGGCTCACCAGCTCTAAAACTACCTTCAACCAGCAGGGCAAGGAGTCGTTTTTCAAAATTTTGCAGGAGCCAGATAGGTAAAAGTAATTTCAGTTTGGTCTAGTGGTTAAGGAGCCGGACTCTTATCCAGGAAGACCAGATCTGATTCCACCCTCCTCTACGAAGCCAGCTGGGTGACCTTGGGCTAGTCACAGCTCTCCTTCTGAGCTTTCACAGCCCCGCCCACCTCACAGGGTGTTCTGTTGTGGGGAGAAGAACAGAAGGTCTGTCAGCCACTTTGAGTCCACTTAAATGGATGAGAAAAGCAGGGTAGAAAAGCCAACTCCTCCTCCTTCTTCTCTGAGGGTGGGTAGCAGAAAACAGACACCAGTTCTAAACCTGGGGAGCTCTATGCCTTTGGGATTTTGTACCTCAGAAAAGGGACTGATCCTGCCACCAAGGCAAGGTTCAAAGAAACTCAGCTCTTTACTTTTGGCAGTTCTTTTGTATCAAGGTAAACACCGAGGGCTATCAAGAGATAAGCTCCTGACCTCCAAGCTGGAACTTGTCTGGCAGGTAACTTGACAGGGGACACACCCAAGAATGTTCATTTCTTTCTAATCCCAGGGCCTTTCATCACCAAATGTGTGGGTTTGTATATGTGTGTGTGTGTGTGTACACAGGTGTGTGTGTTCCCTGCTACTGCTGTGTGCCAAAGTGGATTCCAGATCAGCGCCCAACGGATCTCCTAAACATTCATCCCCATAACCACAGACAACAGATGTCCATTTCCCCATTTCCAGGGCGGAAGGATTCTTCAATGTCCTGGCCCAGTCAAAGGTGCCAATGATGTTAGTGGCTGTAGCTCAAAGCAGAGCAAAGAACTTGGAAAGCAGAGGGTTGCTGATTCAATCCCCAGCTTTTGCCCAGAAGCAGGGAATAGCAAACCACTTCTGTATCCCTGCCAAGAAAACTGCATGACCCATGGATTGGCCGTAGCTCAGTAGCAGAGCAAAGTGTCCGGAAAGCAGAGGGTCACTGGTTCAATCCCCAGCCTCTCCCCGCAAGCAGGCAATGGCAAACTACTTCTGTATCCCTGCAGTTGGCCACAACAGCAATAACAAATACTCACCTAAATTATAAGGCACAGAAGATTACAGCTTAGTGGAGATTCTGAGACAGTGCATATGCTATATTTGGACCATTTCCCCCCGCCCCTTCCAAAGGAGGCTGGAGCGATTTTGTGGGCATGGGTACAAGGCAATGTCACCTTGATGAAAATGCTCCACCAAACTTTTTCCTCCTATATACAAACGTCTCTGCCTTTATCTCCTTCCCAATTCCTATGTGAAACAAGCCTGTGCTTGTCTGCCTGACTGCTTATTCCTTTATCTATATAATTCCATGCCCCCCAATGCTGTGCAATCTCAGCACGGGTTGCAACACAGGGAAAAACAGGATCTCATCACCGGGCACCAAGTTGGCTCCCTCACCCAAGATGAGATCATAGAGCAGAGATGATTTATTCTTGCCAGCCTGAAGCTCAGAAGCAGCACCATCAGGGCAGGGATCCGTTGGGCAGGCGTCCCCAAATTCTCCTCTTTAGGAGGCAGAAGAGAAACGGTGACTAGAGACATGCATGAATATTTGAAGGTATTTGAAATTCGATCGAATCTGCCTGAATTTCACCCTTCGAATTCAAACTGAATGCCCATCAATTCGAATTTAAAGATTCAAACGGATTTTGAGTTTTGGATCTATTCTTTCTAATTATCCAGACATTCACATGTGTACGCATTCATACACAATGTATACTCGCAGATATGCATCTTTCCCACATAAGTATGCATTTGTATGGATCCGTACATGATGAAAATGGGTTGAATACAGGATAACTACAGGATGGATATGGACATGCATATTCATGCGCGTCCCTAGTCACCGCTAGGGATGGGCACGAATGCAATTTTCGGGATTTGATTCAATTAAAATCGAGTATCTGAAAATTCAATTCAATTTGAATCTTTAAAATTCAAATTTATCCAAATTCGATTCAAATTATACAAATTTGAATCTATTTATTCAAATTTTCAATTTGGATTTGCACTTATGAATGTTGACGACGTTCATATGTGCCTGTACACATTGTTCGGCATCCCGTATGCATCCCGTAGTTATCCCGTATGCAACCTGTTTTCATCCTGTATGGATCCGTACAGATGTGGGAAAGGTGAGTACATGCAAGTACGCATCATGTACAAACCCATACATGAATGTCCAAATAATTCAAACAAATAGATTTGAAAATACAAAATTTGTTTGAATGTTTAAATTTGAATTTATGGACATTCGATTTGAAATCGAATGTTGAAATTTGGACGAATTTAATTGAATTTTGAATGTCTTTGATTATTTGTGCCCATTCCTAGGAATTAGTATACAAATATTATAAATAAATAAGTACTTTTTGTATGCATTTAAGAGGGTTTAAAAGAGCCATACTCCCCTCAAACGTATTGTAGCCATCCTCCATTTTCCTGTGATGGGCAGAAACTTCTTCTCCTAAGGTGCCCTCAGATTGGCTAAGAAGAAGACCCGAGTTTTAATATTGAAAAGAGGATTTAATTTTCATTTGGAGAGCCCCGCTACATTGGTGATTCTCCAGAGCTTATTTTCGGGGGAGCGGAAGCTTGGGACAATCCCGGAAGAACTCATCGAATCCCATCGCCACGCAAGCCAGGAAACAGGTGTACTCCTGGAAGTCGATTTCGCTGTCTTTGTTGTGGTCCAGATCGCTCATGATCTTCTGGAATTCTGCTGGATCCATTCGTTTCTGGAAGCAGCCAAAGAAAAAGCTTTTAACTTCAAAAGACTTCAAATGTAACTCTTAAGAATCACTGCAGCCTTCCAGGATCTCCTCATTGTGGTGGATCATGGAGCCTAGCCATGGTAGCTGGTGTACTCGGATGGGAGACCATGGAAATCTTCCATGCATAAGTTGGGCTGAGGTGTTGAAAATTATCCCAGAAGGAGGCAAGGGCAAACCACTTCTGTGTTCTTGGAAAAAACAACACATTGTGGATTTGTCCTTGTGGACAACTAGACATGGGTTTGACTTGGTTATACCTTTATCCTACCTTAGCAACCATAAGAACATAAGAGAAGTCCTGCTGGATCAGGCCACAGCCCTTCTAGTCCAGCATCCTGTCTCACACAGTGGCTCACCAGTTGCCCATATCCCTTTTCAAGCAACTCCAATGGTTTGGGCTGGTAGATGTAAACTGCCGCCCCCCCTGCCCCCCAAGCCATGCCTGTGCCCTGCTGGCAGACTTACGCCGTTGAACCCAGGGAGTTCATTCAGGAGCAGGTCTTTTAATTCGGACTTGTTGAGTTTGAACTTATCGCCTTCCTTTGCGGAATACTTGTGGAAGATGCAGACAATGGTGGTCAAGGCCTTCTCCAGGGATGATGCCATGCTGAGTGTCTCTACTGGAAGACAAACGGTGAGAATATTGGAACGCCAGTGCCACAGGGGACCCCCAGGGTCATGGATGGATGGATGGATGGATGGATGGATGGATGGATGGATGGATGGATGGATGGATGGATGGGTGGATGGGTGGATGGATGGATGGATGGGTGGATGGGTGGATGGGTGGATGGGTGGATGGGTGGATGGGTGGATGGGTGGATGGGTGGATGGATAGGTGGATGGATAGGTGGATGGATGGATGGATGGATGGGTGGGTGGATAGATGGACGGATGGATGGATGGATGGATGGATAGGTGGATGGACGGACGGACGGACGGATAGATGGACAGACGGATAGATGGACAGACGGATAGACAGAGAGGCGGATAGACAGACAGATGGATAGATGGATGGATCGGCTTTCTCACATGTAGTAACACCTGAGTTCTGTTTACTGAGAGACCTTCTTTTCAGCAATTCAATGATCAATTGATTGCTTATAGGGATATCTCTATACTCACACAACCTTTGGCTGTTCCCAGTAGCTTTCAGCCCCACAACCCTCCAGAAATCTTGACTTTTAGCCATGCAACGCTGAATTGTCTCCCCGCTGGCCCCATTGTGAGAATGCGGCCCGTGTTCTTTGCCAAAGGGGCACACACGGGATTCCTCATCCTTTGCCCACCTCTTTGGGGGTTGTCTTCCACGAGGGCCACATCTGGAAACATCTGCCTGCCAGGTTCTGCAGGAGATGCGCCCAGCTTGTTTTGAGAAGGCGGTGGATTGAAAGGAGAGGGGGAAACGAAAAGACTTACCCCGAACGGGAGAAAGTAGTGCTGATCCTGGAGCCTCAAAGAGGAGCGACAATGGTGTTTGAGGAGCAAACGCAGTAGCATTTATACCCCTCCCAAGTACCACCTTGAGCAGATATTTTTTTCAGGAACCTATCAGAGGGCTCCTTTTCTGGAGGGGATGGACTTGTACCCCCAGTTCATTGGCTCACGGTCAGGTAACCGGGATGATCGGTCTATCACCTGTCCCTTTTCCACCCAAGCCCCATTTTTGCTCACCCAGGGGTGTAATCTCATCTCCTTCTCCCCATGGGCCACTGCACTCGCAAGGTGACAGGTGACGGATGGCTGGTCTCATTCGAACCCAGGCTTCTGAGATGCGATCTGACATATGCAGCCGTTCCTTAATGGCGCAGGGTGTGGGCATGGCCCGCCTGTTTTAACCTCTTCGCTTCCCCTGCTCCGTTCTGCAATTTGGCCCAGTGGTTATACTGGGGATACTGGGTTTGATTCCACCCTCCCCAGGAAGCCAGCTGGGTGACCTTGGGCTGGTCACAGCTTCTTCCAAGCTCTCACAGCCCTACATGCCTCACAGGGTGTTCTGTTGTGGGGAGAAAAATAGAAGCTTTGTCAGCCGCTTTGAGTCCCCTTAAAGGGTGAGAAAAGCAGGGGAAGAAAGGCCAACTCTTCTGCTTCCTCCATGAAGCCAGCTGGGTGACCTTGGGCTAGTCACAGATCTCTTTTGAGCTCTCACAGCCCCACCTACCTCACAGGGTGTTCTGTTGTGGGGAGAAGAATAGAAGGTTTGTCAGCCGCTTTGAGTCCCCTTAAATGAGTGAGAAAAACAGGATAGAAAAGCTTAGAAAGAGACCTGTGACTAGCCCAAGGTCATCTAGTTGGCTTCGTGGAGGAAGAAGAGTTGGCTTTTCTAACCCACTTTTCTCACCCATTTAAGGGGACTCAAAGCGGCTGACAAACCTTCTGTTCTTCTCCCTGCAACAGAAACCCCGTGAAGTAAGTGAGGTGGGAGTTCAGAAGAGAGTTGTGACTAGCCCAAGGTCACCCAGAGGAGGTCAGAATCAAACCCTGTATTCCCAGATAAGAGTCCGGCTCCCTAACCGCTACACCAAACTGTTTGTGTATTATAAAACAAGAAGTTTCCTTGCAGGGTCCATAGTGGTTGGGCCCCTATTTAGTTAACAAATAACAAATGTGGAAAAAGGGAGAATCTTCAATTTTCCACTTATTATCCAGGTGGAAGAACCACTGAATTTACAACGTCACTTGCTGCACTGAGCAGTAAGTGCCTCAACCCGCCTCCTTTGCCAGCTGCAGTTCGTCTCAAACAGCCTGCCCTCAAGGGGTCAAAAAGTGTTCAAAATATTGCGTTTTCCCACTCCTGAAGGGATTTTGAAGGTGGTGGCTCTTTTTAATCCTATTTTTACCATTGTAACCTTGTCCTCAGGGTATTGGGCAGGATAAAAATATAAATAAACAAATAAACAAAGCAGTTCCTAGCTGATAAGAGTTCTCTTTTTTTTAGAAATTCAACTGCTGAAAGTAAATTGTCACCTTGGCCTGGATTCGACATGGCAGCCCTAGGGGTGGAAAACCTATGTGGCTCTGAAGTAGCTTGAATGAATGGCCCACTGCCCGGTGCTCAGTAAGTGTATAGCCCTCCAATCATCTAGAGAACATGGTTAGAGTTCATCTCCTTGATCCTGGCCTGTGATCATCAGCATTTGAGAACGTATCTCAGCATCCTTCTCCAGCCCTTTGAATCTCTGAGCCTGCAAAGCCAGAGATACGTTATTTATTCTTCCCCCCCGCAATGGGATGTTTGAATTACTCGGGGTGGACCAGGGTGTTTATTGTTGCAAGGGTGTGGTCCGTATAAGAACACTCATTATTGCCTCTATTTGCACTCTTTTTGGAGGGGACAATATTTCACAAGCTTGTTTGATAAGGAGGCGGCCACGCGAATGAGTCACCTGGATCCAGGAAGTTGGAACCAGCGTTCTCAGAAGAAAGAGAGAAAGGAGGGGTATTGTAATCCTGTTAGTTCCAGTCCTGGGGTGGTTGCTGGTGAGGGACACCCTCCGTGGCCAGAGACGGCTGGTACAGGTGATCACAGCTGGAAGCCCCTACCCCTGATGGAAGAAGAAGAAGAGTTGGCTTTTTTTACCCCGCTTTTCTCACCCATTTAAGGGGACTCAAAGCAGCTGACAAAGCTTCTGTTCTTCTCCCCACATCAGAAACCCTGTGAGGCAGGTGGGGCTGTGAGAGCTCAGAAGAGAGCTGTGACTAGCCCAAGGTCACCCAGTTGGCTTAATGGAGGAAGAAGAGTTGGCTTTTCTACCCTGCTTTTCTCACCCATTTAAGGGGACTCAAAGCAGCTGACAAAGCTTCTGTTCTTCTCCCCACAACAGACACCCTGCGAGTTAAGTGGGGTTGTGAGAGCTCAGAAAGAGAGCTGTGACTAGCCCAAGGCCACCCAGCTGGCTTCATGCTGGCCTGCAGAATCCAACTGGGAGACTTTGAGGTAAGAGTGTAACAGTCCAACCACGAGACCAAAGTGATTCACTAGACTCGTGACTCACACTTCTTTGAGACAGGACCGGTGTCCGCAGTGTGAATGCCAGCCTCCATCCCTGGTCCCAAGGAAGCCATCTGGAAGGGCGACAAGGGGAGGCTAGATTGTCTCCAGGGGTCCCGTCTGCTGCGTACCATGCAGCTGCCCTGTGCCACTTCCAGGGCCCTTTTTTGCCGCGCCCTCTCCCTCTGCCCGGGCCTCCAGGGTGTGGTGCCTCTGGTGAAATGCTCCGTTGGGTCACAAGGGGATGACTCAACACTTCAGAAATGCCAGGCTGTGGGGGTTGAAGGAACAGGAAAAACCCCGAGGCCACTGTCTGGAAAGAGAGCAGAACATGGGGGGTGACACGTGAGCTCACCACGGATTTTTGGCCTTGCTGCCCCCCCCCCCCCCACGCTGCTTCTGCATAAACATCTTCTAACTGGGAGGCAGGGATGAGATTCAAAGTTCTACTGCCAGCCAATGTTGAGTGAATATTCAGATGAACCTATAGTAGCTCCTACAAGGAGCTCAAATCATGCAACTCATTCAGCTGCACCGCCTCTTTTTTGGAAAGCCCGTGGTCTCCTGAGATGCTGGATCTTCTGCAAAACATTATTACAGTTTTAGTGTTTTGGTCCCACCTCCTTCCTTCCAAGGAGCTACGGGCGGGAACACAATTCTCCTCCCCTCCAACCCCTAGTAAACTAAGAGGGGTTTGGCTGAGTGCGATGGTGCCACCTCCGCCCTGGCTGATGCTCCCACGCCCGTAATTAAAATATAAAGATAGCTGCCAGGTTAGGAACGTCCGTGACTCTTGTTGGGTGAAATATCTTTCCGGAAGAACCACAAACAGCCCCCCCACCCCTATATTCTCTTTCAGGGTGCATTAGCCAGTAAATGCTCAGTTTCTTTTTTAAAAAAAAGGGTAGATCAATGGCTCTTTGCATGTGCATGGAGCATAAACATGCTTGTTTGCAAAAGAAGGACGCATAAAAGCCGGCTGAATTTGGATTCTGTGTTGTGTATACAGTGGTTTATATCTGGTCTGAGCATACCTTGTTCCCAGGTAGCAGAAGCCCCACACCTACACAGAAACCCCATGGAGACAGAGAGAGAGAGAGAGAGAGACCGAGTTCTCTAAACTCTGGACACAACACACCCAGGGCTGTCTGTTTCGCTGCGCATATTATTCTCCCCCATTGCTTTGTTGTGGCTGCCCACGTGGGCTGCTCTCGAATCCTCTCTGCTTTTCCTGTCGCCTGGCACGCTTGAACGTCCGGCGGCGTCCGGCCTTGGCTGCCCAGTCACCCATGAAGAAGGGCAGAGGGGGGCCCAGATGTTGTCCATGGGTGTCGCAGTCGTAGCCCGGCAGAGCGGGGCGCTGCATGGAGCATGGACACCAAAGGTCTCTCTACTTCTGGTGTCTCTGTTGGGGATGAATAGAGATGTGAAGGACCGGGGTCTGGTGATGGGCTTCTCCTTTCCACATTGGGCCTTATTCTGGGGTAGCTTCTGGGAAGCACCATCTGCACTTGTGGGAGGCATTTCCACATCAGAAATCAGCAGATCCCTACCCCGGAGTAGCTTCTGGCATGGAACCACGCCCTAAAAAATCCATGCACACCCCTATATAAAAATCCTTGCACAACGCACAATATATATTTATTTGTTGCATTTAAATTTCACCCATTTTGCTCTCCATATTATCCTCACAACACCCCTGCGAGGTAGGTTAGGCTGAGGAGTTGTGATTAGGCCAAGCTTAATCACTTGTTCAGCTTCAGTGGTTCAGTGGGGATTCAAACCCAGCACCTTCTGGGTCCCGGACGATCGCAATACCACAAATACGGCTTAGAAGGTTGATGCCGTTGCCTGCGCTCATTTTAAGCCTAGGAAGCCATTTCGGAATGGGCGCAGCTTTCTCGTGAGATCAGCTGCCTTGTGCTGCCACCTGGTGTTCGGCCCTGCTCACTGCAGGGGTTGGGTGTGCGTGGAAGTGCCTAGTGTCTGCCAGGCCAGGCCAGATCTCGGGAACTCCCTGCTGCCCTCTGGAGTTCAGAAGCTGGAACTGCATAAACAGAGGCAGCCTTCTATTCTGAAACATCCATTTTGGGTCTGCCCCACCTTCCGAAATCTCCTTCAAAGTTAAATTAGAACCACAAAAGTGATGTTAAATGTCATTCGTCTGGATAAATAGATCCCTTTTCCGTATATTTATTTGGTATCACTAATTCCTAAACCACTTCTGGGCTCAAAGGTTTGTCAAAAAAGGCAATTTGATCCATAAAATAAAGTTAAAACATGCAAATTTGGACAAAATTTTGGAAGAGGCAGCAGAACAAAATGCGGGAATTCCAGATCTCAGCGGGCACCTAAAAACCATTGGCATTGACAAAATATCCGCCAGCTACAAAAAGGCACCTTACTGGGGTCTGCTCGCATAATTCGCCGATACATCACGCAGTCCTAGGTGCTTGGGAAGTGCCCGAGTAGTGATATAATACGAAATCCAGCATAGTGATCTCGTTTGCTGTGTGTAACTGTTGTTTTACATAATAATAATAATAATAATAATAATAATAATAATAATAATAATAATAATAATAATAATAATAATAATAATAATAATAATAATAATAATAATAATAATAGGAAAGAGGCCTTTCTTTGCAAGTTATTTTCTTTTAAAACACACTTTGATGTGCGTCTGAACTAGGAATGTGGGTGAATATTCATAAGATTAGTTATTTGGCCAAATTTGGATGTTTGTTCACAAATAAAATATTATGACATTTGGACATTAACATTCATATGAATAGCTCCAACATGCACTAAACTGGGGACTAGAGTTGCACACAGATATTCTAAACATTCAAAATTCGGTCGAATTCAGACACTTGAATTCGAATAAAATGTCTATACATCTGAATTTAAACATTCAAATGAATTTTTGAATCTTTTGAATAATTCGTATGAACTATTCAGACATTCGTATGTGTGTGGATACGTATGCATTACATATGTATCTGTATACATCTTATTTGTATCCATACACATTTGTGTGGATACGTGTGGGACAAAAACGGGTTGCATACAGGATAGAAACAGGATGCGTACAGATGCGTGCGGATGTGTGTGGACACATTCCAATGTTGTCGACATTCGTACCTTCAAACATGAATTGAAAATTTGTACGAATAGATTGCAGTGTATTCTATTCCAATCGAACGTGAATACATTGAAATTTTAAATATTCGAATCGATTCAGATCTTCAGATACTTGGTTCGGATCGAATCCTGAAAATTGCATTCGTGCAACACCCCTACTGGGGACATGGGAAAGTGGCTGCACCAGTCACAGCCACAGTGGATCCAGAGTGCATTCCACATGGATCGAGAGCAGATTAAAAGTGGATTCAGGCCAGATTGGACGCTTTCAGAGCCCAGATCTATTACGGATATGTATCAGATCTGTATACGTTTGTGACTGATACATTTTGGATACATGATCATTTGTATTGGATACGTATTGGATATTCGTAGCAATTCATACAAATATATTTGTATCGAAGAGAATCCCACCTCATTCAAAGGGGATCTATTTGAAAAAATATGGATTTTCAAACATTTGGTTCGTAACGAACCGAATGTCAAAAAACCCATCCATTTATATCCCGAGTCTGAGCCATACGTGAGGTCTGAAAGAGCAGAAGTCATGCTAGGTTTGACTACTTTTGGGATCTCTTTTAATTTTTTTTCTAAACATGGATGTAAATATAAATATAAATATAAATAAACACCATTGCAAAACCAAACAACACTTCCTATTGGCATTGTCTGCCTTGTGCTGCCACCTGGTGTTCACTACTGGTCACTGCAAGAGGTATGTGTGTCTATGTTTTTCTTGTGTGCGCGTTACACATTAAAGATGGTAGCACGGAAGAACTTTCGCCATGCATTTCCTTAGCAACTCCTTGCTGCCCCCTGGAGGGCAGAAGCTCAAACTGCATCAACATATATATATAAAAGTTTGCCATTATTCCAGAATTTTCATTCCCAGAATCTCGTGCGCTGCGCAACTTCTACCTGATGAAACTCTTGACTTTTATCATTTGATTGACAGGAGAAGGAAAAAAACCATCCGTTTGGAAAGGCTGTTTGAACATTCCATGACTCCCAAGGGTTGTTTTCTTTGAGCTCCTCAGTTGTGTTTCCAAAATACAAAGTGAGTCCCTATTTTAAACATTTTGCAAACATTTTAAAGGGAGGCACTGAAAGTATCATTTTGTAAGCCATAAATAACAAAGATGGTAACCACCTGGGACAAGTAAACAATTTTGGGAGCTGATTTTTTAAAAAATTAAATGGGATTAAAAATTAAATGTTTGAATGTTTAAAACATGTATAAATGATTTAAACAAGTGTGGCTCTGAGCTGTGAAATGAAGAGACGGAGGCGTCCTTTTCAGCAGTGGATTCTAGTGTGTGGTCCCACACAGATATTCCAAAATTCCAAGCATTGCTGTCGCCCCACACAACATATTTAATATTAATACGCTGCTCATGTGACTCAATGAGAAACTTGGTTTTATTATTATTTTCATGATTATGCCCAAGATTGTATCTGCTTTATTTTAGCCGGAATCTTAGCAGCTGCCACTAAACTTTGAATTTAGCTGAGCAAAATCATTTAACTTATAGGTGGTTTTGGTAGCATCGAGTAAGTTTTATAACTTGTTTATTGAATCCCTTCTTTCTCTCTCTTTTTAAATATTTTTGCATTATATTTCTTCTTGTTATAGCTGTGGTTACAACAATAAAGGATATTTGGTTAAGTGGGTATATTCTGTCTCCTCCCACTTCACAGACACTGTTTTAATATATATTGTTTTAATATATGTCTGATTTTAAATGCTGTTACCTGCTCTGAGACCTTCAGGTATAGGGTGGGATGGAAATATAAATGAATGAATTGAATTGAATTGGACAACCAATTTTGATTTTGATATCCTTTATGTTCTGTTTTTCTTGTTTTCTTAAAAAAAACTTATTTGCTAAACTTGCCCCCTTTTTTCTAGGGGAGAAGTATGAATTCTCATCTTTACTCATACTTGTTTTGAAATTCTGGACCACAAGGCCTACATTTGGTTTTAATTTAAGAAAATGTGGTTATTTCCCCAAGATTGGTGGGTTAAGGGAATGTGGGGTTGCTTGGTCTTGGCATGTTTTGGGCGAACTGATAGAATGAGAAAGCGGATGTCTTCCCCTGTTAAGATTTGGGGTGGAATCAAGCAGACTTAAAAGGACATCCCCTGAGTGAATTGGAGTCTCTGTGAGTCAGACATTGTACTCCCTGGGTATGCTTATCCCATCCTGAAGCCTGGGAATGAGCGCCCCTTCCTTATAAGGGAAATCATAACACCGAGGATAACTCCTGTTTTAGTCAGATTGGGTAGGAAGCTATGGAGGCTCCAATGGAGGAGAATGTAGCTAATGATAGCCTAGAAGTGTCTGCTACAGGCATGCTATCAGCCAGGGCTACATCTGACTGGCCAATCAGTGAGTATGAATCAGTGAGCACGCATTGTGTGAGAAGGCATTGTCACATCTGAAGGCAAAGAAAAGTATGGACAAATGAGGTAGGTTTTGTGGGTGTTTAATTGGTAAACTATTTAATGTTCTTTTTTCTGTGTCTGCAAATGGAACGATCCTTGATAAAGGGGCAACTGAAAAAAGCCCGGTCTGATCGCACCCTTGCATTACTTCCGTGTGTTCCTTTGAGAAGGCTAACAGAAAACAGAATGGACACTTGAATCTGACTCTAATTTTTTATTTCCACACTATTCACAGTCTGACATTCGTTGCACTCTTGTGACATATTTCCCCCCCCCCAAAAAAAACCCACTACCAATCACCCCACACATGATATCTCCCAAATGTATCTTTTGGCCAATTCCAGTTACAGATCTCTCAGGCCACCCAACCCCCTAAAAATAACTCCTCGTCATGCCAATATCCCCCAGATGAACGCACTATGCGCACCTCGTCTTGGCCAGGTGAAATGCTAGGTGTGGGAAGGCGGGAAGTCTGAGGTTAGGGGAAAGAGAGATGAGCCAAGAGTGTTGAGGTGACGGCTGAAATATTTTTCCCTTTGTTCCTGTGGCGTCTCTACTTGGTGTATTTTACACTCTCCTCCTGCTGCCGGATAAGGCAGGAGATGGGGCTGGCGATTCCTCCAATCAGGTTCCAGTATTCATCAAAGCTGATCTGCCCGTCCTGATTTTCGTCCAGTTCGCAGATCAGTTTGTCGGCCGCGTGCTTGTTTTTGGTATCCTGTGTGGAGGGAACGGCATAAGGTCAGGGTTAGGGGTGCGGACGGACGGACACAATTTTCGGCATAAGATCTCGCTCAAATCGAATATCTGAATATCCGAATTCGTACGAATAAATAAAAATGAATGTCTGGACATTCAAACTGATACAAATACATCCGTAGCTATTTGTTTGGATATTCGATAGGTATCCAGTGATAGAAATCTTGTACATCTCGGGTATGTATGAGACCTTCGGGTATAGGGTGGGATAGAAATGTAAATAAATAAATAAATAAATAAATAAATAAATATCCATAGGCATCCTGTTTTCATCCCGGATGTTTCTGTATGGATGCATAAGGATATGAACGTCCGAATTATTCATTTGAATAGCTCGAAATATTCATATTCGTACAAAAACTAAAATGTTGAATACAAATTTCTGGATTCGTTCAAATTCACCCGGATAATGAATATTTCGAATATTTGTGCACATTCCCTGGTCAGGGTAGGAAGCAGAAATGAAAGCCACCGAGCCCAGGAAAGTTGAATCCACATGGGAGCATTTTCCTACTTGGCCCATTGAGGTTGGGGGAAGCGCTAGATGGAGCATCTGGGCTGCTCGGAGCCGGTTCCGTTCTGTAAGTGGTTACCTGTGTGCTGGGGGCGTCCTCTGGCCAGGTAGTGGTGGAACGCTAGGGCATGACTAGTAAGCTTTGGCATGTACCATTCACACCTCTGCCAATAGTGAAGATCCAGGTAAGTCTGGGATGGATCAGGTGTTCCAAAGTGTGGACCTCTGATCCATCCCAGTTTTTTGCCTGTCTCCATACTGAAATGAGGTGCAAAAATCCCTTGTTCTCATGGTAGCATTCTAGCATCTGACTATAATTATGACAGCTCCTAATACATGTGAGCCAGTTTGGTCTAGTGCAGCGGTTCTCAACCTTCCTAAATCCGCGACCCCTTAATGCAGTTCCTCATGTCGTGGCGACCCCCAACCATGGGGGCGGGGCAGCTCGGATGATGATAGGGCGGGAAGGTGGCAGACTCGTCGCAACCCCTCTGAAAGGGTAGTTCGACCCCCAAAGGGGTCCCGACCCACAAGTTGAGAACCACTGGTTTAGTGCTTAGGGAGCTGGACTCTTATCTGGGAATACCGGGTTTGATTCCACCACCATCACCACCACCACCCATGAAGCCAGCTGGGTGACCTTGGGCTAGTCACAGCTCTCCTCTGAGCTCTCACAGCCCTACCTACCTCACATGGCGTTCTGTTGTGGGGAGAAGAACAGAAGGTTTGTCAGCCGCTTTGAGTCCCCTTAAACGCGTGAGAAAAGCGGGGTAGAAAAGCCAACCCTTCCTCTTCTTCTCCCTCCTCTTCCTCCTCCTCAACTTACCGTCAGCATGTGGTTGAGTTCATGGCTGAGCATCCTCCGGAAGCCCTTTTTGCTGATGCCTTGGCGCCTCCTGCAGCAACACCCCTTGCCGGCATACTTGTCGTAGTTCTTCACCAGGGTCTGGATGGCCCATTCCAGCTCAGAGGGGTCGCAGGACATGTGTCCTCCTCCTATGCACACGTTCCCTCCTCCCTTCACGACCACGTTGTCTGCCCCTCCCTTGGCACCCACGTTGTCTGCCCCTCCCTTCACGACCACGCTGTCTGCCGCTCCCTTGGAACCCACGTTCTCTGCTCCTTTAACTTCAATGTCCTCTGCTCCCTTTGAACCTGTGGAAGAAAAGACGCACCAGGTCATCCACAGCTCATAGCATTTGATATCTAGGCTCCGGAACCTTTCGTGTTTGAGATATCACAACCATCAGGAGGCTGGAACACTTCCCCTATGAAATCTAGCTGCAGTGTCTGGGGGTGTTTTTCCACCGCGCTCCTTTAATCCAGATCTAAGAAGATCTGGATCTAGGGAATGGATACTTTCCTTAATCCGGATCTAGTGGATCCGGATTAAGGGAAGTACCCAATGTGTTTTCATGGGTGGTCTAGCACACAACAGCAATGGGTGCTAGCCTCCCTACCGTGGAAACACGAGCACCCATTTGGAAATCTGGATCTACCCACGAGGGGTCTGCCTGTCACCCCAGGTGTTTGGGGGGACAGGGGGTGCAATCTCCAAAGTGGCTCCGAAGTCATTTCGAAGTCATTTCAAAGTCACTTTGAAGTCTGTGCAAAATAGCCCTGGAGCATCTTTGAAGTCTGTGCTGATCTTCAGAGAAAACCTCAAAGTGACTTCGGAGTGACTTCAAAGTGACTTCGGAGTGACTTCAAAGTGACTTCGGGGTCACTTTGGAGTTCACTCCGAAGATCAGCACAGACTTCAAAGATGCTCCAGAGCTATTTTGCACAGACTTCAAAGTGACTTCAAAATGACTTCGGAGCCACTTCGGAGATTGCACCCCCTGTCCCCCCAAACACCTGGGGTGAAGCTTAGGTTTTGGGGCTCTCCCCCCAAGGGTGTCCCCTCCCCCTAGCCTCCCCTAGACCCCATTGCCAAGTTAACATGGAAACAGGCTCCCTTGAATCTGGATTTTCTGGCAGAAGACCCCATTGTAGACCCCATTAATGGGGTCTACAGAAAATCCGGATTAAAGCCCAAAATGTACCCATTAGATCTGGATTTCCCCCACGATAGTGGAAACAATCGGGCCCCAAAGGGGTGCCGTGGTGGAAATGGGATCATCCAGCTCACACCCAAATGGGTCCTTAATGGGTGCAAAAATGGGTACTTTTTGACAGTGGAAAAACACCCATAGTTCCTAGTTCTTGGAACCTTCAGGGCCCAGCCTCAAAACTCACACACGTTTCAAGGCCAGAGTGAGAACTGGTCTGGACCAAAGTTGTTGTGTAGATGGCCCTGTTCCAGGCTACACCTTTCCATGGTCCAAACCAGCTGGCCCGGCTGGTCCAGACGCACTCATTCAGAGCACAGACCCTTTGGTAAAAATACAGTTCTTTCTCTTCCTTCCTCCCGAGTAGTTCTGGTCCGTATGGTTTGCAGAAGGGATCCCTCTGCAATTCGGCAGATTCATACATCTTTCCTTCATCCCCCTCACGACCAAACTCCCATGTAATTAGGTGCCCACGGTAATTATCTTCTTGGCATGTCCTCCACCTAGCCGGAGCAGGCCACGTGCTCGGCGGAATCTGCCCAACCTGTCGCTCCGAGCGTTCATCACCACGGAGTGCGGCCTGCTCCCGGCCAATCCGAGACAGCGGATGCGTGGCGGATCAGGGTGACAATTATAGCACCTCCCAATTACTGATGGAAATGAAGAAGAAATTTGCCGCTTGCTGAAACCTACGTTTCCAGGCTGAGGTTCCGCCCCGTTCTTGCAAACGGGGACAGGGCGTGGGAGGCGGCCCTGATGCCTGGGAAAGATCCTACGGAGATTTGGAAAGCAAACGGCAGTGTCCTAATGGGACTCGGAGCAGGGATTCTGCCTGAACACGCCATCCCATAAAGACAGGCTGCATGGTGGAGCTAACAAAATGAATGTGCCTCATTTGAAGTAGGAAAGTGCAAGAATATTCAAAATATTAGTTATTCAATCAAAGTCCAGAAATTCGTCTTTTAATACAAATGAATATGAATATTTCAATGACCCTGAAGCACCAGAAGAGGTGGAGATGCTCACCCTTGGCACCACAGATGACCCGAAGCACCGGATGAGGTGGAGATGCTCACCCTAAGCACCACAGATGACCCCGAAGTAGCGGAAGAGGTGGAGAAGCTCACCCTAGGCACCACAGATGGCCCAAAGCACTGGATGAGGTGGAGATGCTCACCCTAAGCACCACAGATGACCCCGAAGTAACGGAAGAGGTGGAGAAGCTCACCCTAGGCACCACAGATGACCCTGAAGCACCGGAAGAGGTGGAGAAGCTCGCCCTAGGCACCACAGATGACCCTGAAGTACTGGAAGAGGTGGAGATGCTCACCCTAGGCACCGCAGATGACCCTGAAGCACCGGAAGAGGTGGAGAAGCTCGCCCTAGGCACCACAGATGACCCTGAAGTACTGGAAGAGGTGGAAATGCTCACCCTAGGCATCACAGATGACCCGAAGCACCGGAAGAGGTGGAGAAGCTCGCCCTAGGCACCACAGATGACCCTGAAGTACTGGAAGAGCTGGAAATGCTCACCCTAGGCATCACAGATGACCCGAAGCACCGGAAGAGGTGGAGAAGCTCACCCTAGGCACCACAGATGACCCCAAAGCACCAGAAGAGGTGGAGAAGCTCACCCTAGGCACCACAGATGACCCAAAGCACCGGAAGGGGTGGAAATGCTCACCCTAGGCACCACAGATGAATCTCCGGGTAAACTTAGTAAAGTGAATAATGGAGCACAATTTTGCGTTCCACACCTAGGGAACTTCTGGACAGGCAGGGGGTGCTGGGAGGCTGTAGCAGCCTCCTCCAAGAGCAGATGCCCTTCTCCAGAAGCTCACTACTCATGCCCTCTCAGCCTAAGTGCACAAAGGCCCCTGGTGAAGGTCTTGCCTTTGTCTTCTGCTTGAGATGCCCAAAAGCCATTGGTGAGCCACTGTGTGAGACAGGGTGCTGGACTAGATGAGCTGAGCATTGAGTCAAACCAATGGCTGTTTGGATTAATTCAAAGTGGACGCTGTATTTACATTCAGACACATCTCCAGCATGTAGAAATTGGTGTCCTGTTTTCCTAGCAAAACATTTGGGGTCCATTAAATTTAATTTAGGCCAGCTCTGAATTTGGAGCAGGCTGTCTTTGGCACCCCCTGTGAGCCATTTGTTGCACCAGAGTGGCAAAGCGTAAAGCCTGCTTCCTTCTCAGAGAATTCCCGTTCTAAAACGGATAGCGCTTCTCTCCGCTGAAGATCCGTTCCCTGAAATTATTTTAAAACAAAACAATATAGTCCAGAGGTGTTTTCTGAGTCATCTCAGCACTGAGGCCAATTACTGCACTTCACAATAGAGTTCCTAGGATTTAAAAGAAAGCCCTACAGCGCAGGATGTGATCCCATCCGGAAGGGAAATAAAGCCGAAAAGGACAGGAATGGGTTTCTTTTGTTTTACAAAGTTCTTTTCCTGATCATCCCTTTTGTTCTGGATAAAGACACAGAGCATTCCATTTTTAAATGTGCAAGTGCAGGAAATTAACAACAATTCACAAATCTCAAGCCAATGCGTGAATATACAAAGTATTCGTTGGAAGTTCCCTCATCTTTGAATTTTGTAAAGCAATGCTGAAAGAAGATGGGATATTTCAGAAAGGATAGGTCAAGGAAATATACGGAGCAAGGTACTTCTCTTGGTAAAGAAAACCTACCAATGGCACATTATGCTCGAGGAAACGCAAAAGGGTTTTTATGGAGTAAGAAAAATTATATTCAGCACAACTGACTAAAAACAGTGGACTTTGCAAAACAATGAACTTTCCTAGGGTAATGTCTGGCAGAGAAAGCTGGATGTTGTGAAAGGAGGGAAGAAAGAAAATAAATACCCTTGAATTATCCCCCTTTGATAAAAGCTCAGTGTAATTTACATGAAAACACGACTTCACATAAATAAAAATACTTTTATAAAGTAAAACGGCGCACACAAAAATACACCCAGAGACGACCTCAAGGAAGGGACGCACACATTTTTTTGTATTCAATTCGTATTGAATCATATGCAAGAAAATTTTCATTCATTTGAATAGATCCCCTTCGAATGTGGTAGGATTCATATTCGATACAGGTGTTTAACCCCATATGAATCACATACAAATGCATAGAAATAGTATACAAATGCCATACAAAACTGGTATGACTCTCATACGAATGGCTCAAAAAAATTAAATGTCCGTCTTCAAATATGCCAACATTCGATTTCAATTTGAATCTCTGGATTTGGCCAAATTTGTACGAATTCCTAACGTTAATGATGTCCGGGCGCATCCGTAGATGCAAGGTATTAATGTTTAAAATTAGAATTAGAGTTCTGGAGAGCGCCATGGGCTGAAAGGAGAACTAATAGATTGGAACTGGAAAACTAATGCCCAGTTATTCCCCGGAGGTAATAATCAACAGGAAGAAGGGAGGGAGGAGAGAGGTGGAGGGAGGGAAGGAAGGAAGGAAGGAAGGAAGGAAGGAAGGAAGGAAGGAAGGAAGGAAGGAAGGAAGGAAGGAAGGAAGGAGACCTAGAGAAAAGGAAGGAAGGAAGGAGACCTAGAGGGAAGGAAGGAGACCTAGAGAGAAGGAAGGAAGGAAGGAAGGAAGGAAAGGAAGGAAGGAAGGAAGGAAGGAAGGAAGGAAGGAAGGAAGGAAGGAAGGAAGGAAGGAAGGAAGGAAGGAAGGAAGGAAGGAGTTGGGTATTATTTTTAGAGGTTTGTATTATAGCAACATGGATGAAGGACAACTTGGCAAGACCTCAACAGGCCCTGAGAAGCAACAGACCCTCGAAACTGTTGCTACGGCCCAGAGTTGGGTTGCAATAATCCAATCAAGTCCTCGGCAAACCCTCCAATTACAGAGAATCATTTATGCCCCAGGCCTGGTGAAATCCTAATAAAGACCTCGGTTTCACCAGGAGCGGCTGGGTGGAGAGAGGCAGGCTAGGAAAACAGGCCCCGGCGACGGGTGGGTCATTGATGAGGCAGACGGCTGTTGTGAAAGCAAAGGCTCCCCAGGTGTGGCAACAGGATTTGCTAATGCCAGGGGAACGAAAGGAGCATTTTTTTGCCGCAGTGGAAATGTGCAGATTCCAGGGTTCAGAGCAACTCCAGGCAGGTGTGGAATGTCTGAGGGTCTCCATCCCTTGAGGTTCCATCTGCACGTCCACCTGGGTGTTTTATACGAATTATTGCATTGCTACAGGAGCAAAGTGGGGGTGTTTCCCCCCCCAATATTGCAATACATTTAAGGGCTCAGTTTTAAAAGATGCAAAATGTTTTTGTTTCCATCTTTGTTTTTCACTCTGTTGTTGCTATGTGCTGCTCTTGCCTCGTTCTGTTGTGATGAATGAGGCAAAGGTGGAACCGTGAGATCCTTAGAAGCCCCATTTGATTGTCTTTCTGGCTGCATCCACACCTATGTTTTAACTTGGTTCCAAACCACTTTCAGAGAGAACCGATCAGCAAAGGGACTGATCGTTTTCTTTCCACTTTATCTAACTCAGAAAATCCACTTTTAGCTTAGATAAAGTGGAGAGAAAATGAATGGTCACTTTGCTGATGCCTTCTCTCACTCTGAAAGTGGACTGAAGCTGGATTAAAACTTAGGTGTGCACGCAGCCTCTGAGTTGGAACCCAGACCGTCGCATGTGGGGTGGGACACAGGGCCAGGAACTCAATGGGAAAGTGCAGAAGATTGCTGGTTCAATTCACGGCACTTCCCCAGAAGATATGGCAACTTCTACATTGCTGCCAAGAAAACTGCACAGGTGGGACCAATGGAGTGGTTGTAGCTTAGCTTTCCCATACATATAAAGTGAAAGTGCCTGACGCACCTCAGAGGGGGAGACTATTCTATTATCTGGGAGCCATCACTAAAAAGGTCCTGTCTGGGGTGTACACCTCATTCCTTGGGCCCATGCAATGGCAAACTACTTCTCTATCATTACCCCTCTCTGCAAAAATAAATAAATAAATAAATAAATAAATAAATAAATAAATAAATAAATAAATAAATAAATAAATAAATAAATAAATAAATAAATAAATAAATAAAGTAAGGCATGGAAGGCAAATCCATAGGGTCACCAGGATCTGAGCATCTATGGTCTATTGGTTAGGGAGCCGGACTCTTATCTGGGAATACTGGGTTTGATTCCGCCCTTCCCCACAAAGCCAGCCGGGTGACCTTGGGCTAGTCACAGCTCTCTTCTGAGATCTCACAGCCTCACAAAACTCACAGGGTGTTCTGTTATGAGGAGAAGAACAGAAGGTTTGTCAGCCACTTTGAGTCCCCTTAAATGGGTGGGAAAAGCGGGGTAGAAAAGCCAACTCTTCTTCTTCTTCTTCTTCTTCTTCTTCTTCTTCTAGGTCATCTTTATCATCGTCTATTGTCCATTAGGCCCATTTCTGCAAGGGGAAAGTGAGGCTGAAAATACGGCCACCGCCTCGCCCACAGCCCCAAAGCACGGCTTAGATTCCGCCAAGTGTGGAAATCAGACCCACAGACTTTGCACAAAGCTTTTCATCAACGGGGCAACTCTGTGGGATTAAAAGCTGGTTTTCAGCTTCCTCCGTTCCGTCCTCAACGTCTCCGTGGGTTTGGAGTTTTTGGTGTCAGAGAAGCAGCCGCCCTTCCCGACTCACGAAGAAGAAAACAACGGGAGATTCAGGAAACTTTCAGGAGGCAAGACACTTGCACAAATTGCCATGACGCAGCCTGGAGGGATTTGTTGGCCGCCCGGATTCAGGAGAACTACGGAGACAAGTCTCTTTACGTTTCCAAATTTCGTTCTAAATTGTATTTATGGGTCTTCTTTATGAGGCTTTCAGGTGACGGCACCCGTATATTAAAAGAAAGAAAAACTGACACATAGTCTAAAAACAGGGAGTTGGAAACAGGACAGCAAAGAAGTAAAGAGAGAGAGGGAGAGAAAGAACAGAGAGAGAGAACACAGAGAGAAAGACAGAGAGACAGAGAAATAAAAGGAACAGAGAGAAAGAAGGACAGAGAGAGAGAAAGAAAAAACAGAGAGAACACAGAGAAAGACAGAGAGAGAGAAAGAAAAAGAAAAAGAACACAGAGAGAGAAAGAACAGAGAGAGACAGGGAGACAGAGAAAGAAAAAGAAAGAACAGAGAGAAAGACAGAGAGAGAGAGAAAACAGAGAGAGATACAGAGAAAGAAAGAAAGAAAGAAAGAAAGAACAGAGAGAGACAGAGAGAGAAAGAAAAAGAAAGAACAGAGAAAGACAGAGAGAGAGAGAAAACACAGAGAGACAGAGAGAGAAAGAAAAAGAAAAAGAACACAGAGAGAGAAAGAACAGAGAGAGACAGGGAGACAGAGAAAGAAAAAGAAAGAACAGAGAGAAAGAAAGACAGAGAGAGAGAGAAAACAGAGAGAGATAGAGAGAAAGAAAGAAAGAACAGAGAGAGACAGAGAGAGAGAAAGAAAAAGAAAGAACAGAGAAAGACACAGAGAGAGAAAACACAGAGAGACAGAGAGAGAAAGAAAAAGAAAAAGAAAGAACAGAGAAAGACACAGAGAGAGAAAACACAGAGAGACAGAGAGAGAAAGAAAAAGAAAAAGAAAGAACAGAGAGAAAGAGAGAAAGAAAAGGAAAGAAAGAACAGAAAGAGAGAGAAAAAACAGGGAGAGACACACACACACAGAAAAAAAACAGAGAAAGACAGAGACAGAGAGAAAGAAAAAGAAAAAGAAAAAGAAAGAACACACAGAGAGAAAGAACACAGAAAGACAGAGAGAGAGAAAGAAAAAGAAAGAACAGAAAGACAGAGAAAGCAAAAAATAAAGAACAAAGACATAGAAAGAAAGAAAGAAAAAGAAAGAAAGAAAGAAAGCTTGTAGTAGCTCAGCAACTTTGAATCACTGACATGGAGGCAAGGAGTTTATATTTGGATTTATGGAAGCCAGTTGTAAGCTTTACGGAAGACAGGAATTGTAAGAAGTGACAAAACCTGAAACACTCACCTGATGGCCGTCTTTCCTATGATTTGGGCCTGAAGTTTCCAGAAGGAAAAGGCGTTTGCTTTGTCCTGCTTTGCCAGAGAAAGTAGAAACAGCTTTTTGCCTCCGCATGTGGAATGCAGATATCTGTGACTAAGGAAATAGGCTGGCAGGCGCAGGGGAGGGGAGGGGAAAGTGAAATCTCCTTTTCTTTTTAAAGTGGGGGGAGGTGTTTTTTAAAAAAATTTGGAAGGGGGCAAAGTGTGGGTCTTCAGGGTCACCTTTGGTGAGTAGGGGGCTGCAAAATTCATTTGGGTGAGTTCCTTTGCACCAATTCGAGACGTCTTTGTTTCCGTTTATGGAACTCTTCTCCCAAGAGCTGGGAAAGAAGAATCCCAAACTGGAAACTTTGGAAGACTGGTGGTGTGCAACCATTTTGTTTCCTGATATTTAAACTGGTTTGGGTACAAAAAGTGGGCGTAGAATTAATAGGCAAAATAGAAGCAAGTGAGCGAGCCCTGAACTGAACCTGCCTTCTGTTAATAACACAGATGCAATCTATCGACTGTTCTTAGCAACAGGGTAGAAATGTAATTTAGTTTTTAATCTGGAGTTCCCAAGGTGGGTCACAACATATATTAAGAGACAGACACAAATGAATTTAAAATACAGCTGCCTATTGCTTCTTTCTCTTCCTTCTCCTTCAGTTTCCCAAGATTTGGGATTTCCTGGTGGTCTCCCATCCACATACTAACTGAGCCCAACCCTGGCTAGCTTTCCAAGATCAGCCAACTACAACTAGACACAGTGATCTGTTAATACAAGGCAACATGTCCCACCACCGAACCTTTGTGAATATTTTGGATGCCACCTTAGCTTGCTTCCATCCATTTGAAGAAGAAGAGGAGGAGGAGTTGTGCCTGTGAGAGCTCAGAGGAGAGCTGTGACTAGCCCAAGGTCACCCAGCTGGCTTTGTGGTGGAAGGCGGAATCAAACCCGGCATCCCCAGATAAGAGTCCGGCTCCCCAAGCGCTTGACCAAACTCCTTCAGGGTGGACGTCCCGCTTCCATCCCAAAGAGTTGGACGGAGTAGCCCAGGTTGCTTCCCATAATTCCACTTCCATCTCTGTCCCCCAAAGCCGGTTTTGGCTTCAGGGAAGGGCAGGTCCGGTGTCTCCTGAAGGTGGACAACCCACACCACGTGGTTGTGGACTGGACGGTGGCAGATGCTGGACCGGAAAGCGTGGGAGGCTGGAAACCAGGACGGATGCCTAAGCTCTTGCCTAACTAGTTGAGATCCGGTCCCTCCGGATGGTCCAGGCTCTAAGGAAGCCTGTGGATCCTAGTGCAAAGCAAACATCCGGTATCCTGGGTGCAGAGGGATTCACGTGGTCCATATCTTGAAGGAAAGTGTCCTGGAGTGTTTTTCCACTAGCACTAAGGACCCATTAGGCTCAGAGCAGGATGAGCCCATTTCCACTACAGACCCCATTAGAGCCACATTCGTTTCCACCAGAGCTAGGGAAATCCGGATCATATGGGTCCTTCAGGGGTCTACAATGGGGTCTTCAGCCATCAAATCCGGATTATAGGGAGCCTGTTTCCACTAAAATTGGCCAATGGGGTCTAGAGGAGGCTTGGGGGGGAGGCACCCATGGGGTGTGTGTGTGCCCCAAACTCAAAACTTCGAAGTCTCTCCAAAGTTGCCTTCGGAGATTAGCCCAGGCTCTGGAGGGAATCCCTTGCGAGAGCAATGCCGCTGTCAAAGGCTCCGGAGGATCTTCGGAGTTAGCAGCATATTGCTCCGGAGATTCTACGGGGGGAAAGCATCTAAAAATCTTCATTTTTCAGAAAGATGCATTGGAACAACGTTATGTTTTAAGGGAATGCATGAGCTCGCAAAACACAATTTTCCCCTTCCGCACTTCAAATTTGTGAAGAAGAAGAAAAAAAAAAAGATGGGAAGGCAGAAGAACAGACCTGTACTGAGCGACAGATCAGTAATGGAGCCACAGAAGAAGGAGCTGTTTTGCAAAAGATCCTTGCGCAATAGCGCATAGCTGTGGAGCATTTTTAGTGCTCCATCCACTATCCAGGCTGTGGGAGAATCCCATATGGTGAGAGCTGCTTCTAGCTCCATGTGGAGCTGGTGCTCCAAACAGAAGAATAGCCAAACCTCCCCCTTTGTCCAAGTTTGAAAAGACCCTTTCTGCTCACAAAGCAAATTCTTTCTTTCTTTCTTTCTTTCTTTCCTTCCATCTGTCTCTGTCTTTCCTTCCTTCTCTTCCTTCCTGCTCCTTCGTTCATTCATTCCATCTGTCTATCTCTCTTTCCTTCTTTCCTTCCTTCCTTCTCTCTCTTCCTTCCTTCCATCTGTCTCTGTCTTTCCTTCCTTCTCTTCCTTCCTGCTCCTTCCTTCCTTCATTCCATCTGTCTATCTCTGTCTTTCCTTCTTTCCTTCTCTCCCTTCCTTCCTTCCGTCTGCCTGTCTCTGTCTATCCTTCCTTCCTCCTTTCCTTCTCTTCTTTCCTGCTCCTCCATTCATTCATTCCATCTGTCTATCTCTGTCTTTCCTCCTTCTTTCCTTCCTTCCTTCCTCCTTTCCTTCCTTCTTTCCTTCTCTCCCTTCCTTCCATCTGTCTGTCTCTGTCTTTCCTTCTTTCTTTTTTCCTTCTCCCTTTTGTCTGTCTCTCTGTCTCTGTCTCTGTCTGTCTTTCTTTCTTTCCTTCCTTCCATCTTTCTTTCTTTCCTTCTCTCCCTTCCTTCCATCTGTCTGTCTCTGTCTTTCCTTCCTTCCTTCTTTCTTTCCTTCCTTCTCTTCTCTTCCTTCCATCTGTCTATCTGTCTGTCTGTCTTTCCTTCCTTCTTTGTTTCCTTCTCTCCCTTCCTTCCATCTGTCTGTCTCTGTCTTTTCTTCCTTCCTTCCTTCTTTCTTTCCTTCTCTTCCTTCCTTCCATCTGTCTCTGTCTGTCTGTCTGTCTTTCCTTCCTTCCTTTCCTTCCTTCTCTTCCTTCCTTCCTTCCTTCTGTCTCTGTCTTTCCTTCCTTCCTTCCTTCCTTCTCTTGTGTTTTGTTATACCACACAATCCCACCATCTCAGGGCAGCGTATAGTAGAAGCCAGACCAACACCCGTGTCTATATAAAATGAAAACAAAAAATAAAACCTGGTTTTTAATAATGGGTGAAAAAAGTAAGGACAAAGAAGTCCAGGTACCCACACGGCAACTTCAGAAAAATCAAAAATACTGAGACCACCATGATGCCTTGAAGGTCTGGGAAAGAAGCCACAGTTTTGCCAGGGGTTTATATTGCTAGCCAAATTCCCATGAAATTCCTCAAGAGCATGTACAGCCAAGAGGTCCTCCTCAGGGCAGGTCTACTTGGGAGATATTTTGGGACCAAGTTGTATAGGGCTTTTCAGATCAATACTGAAACCTTTACCACTGACTTACTCAGCCCACCTCTGCTGGGAATTTGCAAAATATGATCAAACACTCCATGTTCGCCATGTTGGCATTGAACCATACTTGTAGCTGTTTGGATATCTGGAAATTGGACCCAACTGTGTTTTTTTGCCATTGAAAAGAACAGTTTTAAATGAAAATAAAAAGTTGTGGTTGTTGTGTACAAACAAGCTTGGAAAGGCACGCAAACGACCGTTTGTTTGGTTGAACCGGTTCTCTGTCAAACCGAACCGCTGTCGGTTCGACAGAGAACCGAACATTCGATTTGTGTTTATACACGTCGCTAGCCTCCAACCCCTAAGTTTCATGCGGTGCGGTTGTGCCACTGTTGGCCACACACCATGCCAAGCCATACCCTCAAGGAGAGATCCTTTTGGAGAGGCGGGAAGCAGGATTTTTTTAAAAGCATGAAATTAGGGCAAAGGTGCACAACGTCAGGTGTGCAGCTTCTTCAAGCTTCAGTAATGAACAGATCAGATCAGACAGGTCGGGACATGCAAGCATCACACCCATGCGTTTCCCTTTCCCTTCCCTTCCTCCCCTCCTCCCTCTCCTCATGTTGCTGCCATAAATGTCTGGAGTATTCTGAGCATCTCTCACTCATCTTTGCCTTCGTTGATGTTCTCAGCCACTTGCCCAAGACACCTTTAGGGTTCTTGCACATGGAATGGCAGCCCAGTTTGGTTTAGTGGTTAGGGAGCCGGACTTATCTGGGAATACCAGGTTTGATTCCAACCTCCCCCATGAAGCCAGCTGGGTGACCTTGGGTTAGTCACAGCTCTCTTCTGAGCTCTCACAGCTCCACCTACCTCACAGGGTGTCTGTTGTGGGGAGAAGAACAGAAGGTTTGTCAGCCGCTTTGACTCCCCTTAAAAGGGTGAGAAAAGTGAGGTAGAAAAGCCAACCCTTCTTCTTCCTCCACAAAGCCAGCTGGGTGACCTTGGGCTAGTCACAGCTCTCTTCTGAGCTCTCACAGCCCCACCTACCTCACAGGGTGTTCTGTTGTGGGGAGAAGAATAGAAGCTTTGTCAGCTGCTTTGAGTCCCTCAAATGGGTGAGAAAAGTGAGGTAGAAAAGCCAACTCTTCTTCTTTCCACACAAGCATTTAAATCGGTTCAAATCTTCAGATATTCTATTCGAATCAAATCAAATCTTGAAAATTGCAATCGCGGACACCCCTGGTGTGGAGTCCGCATTAGCATGCAAATAGCAGGTCCCTATTCTTTTCTCTATCACACAACCCTAGCACACTAGGATTGGCTTAAATGCAGATTTCAAAGATTCAAATTGAATTGAATTTTTGGGTATTCAATTGGAGTCAAATCAAATCCCAAAAATTGCAATTTCGTGCACCCCCGCCCCCACCCCTCAAAGCCTTCCCCAATAGATTTAAATATCTCAGTCTGTACAAGATTACAGGGCGTGTAATTCAGCTGCATTTGGACACTCAAATTTGAGTCGAAAGTTCGTACATTTAAAGACCGACGTTTGATTTTGAATCGAATTTCTCGCTACCCTTGTGAGAAGCTTCGTATAAGATTTGTATAGAATTTGTCTGGGATTGAACATTTGTACCCAATTGGAATCCCATCGCATTCAAAGGGCATCTATTAAAAAATATATATACAAATTTTCTCGCATTCAGTTCAATATGAATCTAATGCAAAAAACATTAATGGACACCCCTCATTCCACAGTCTTCAGTCTGGACTGTAAAATATCCTTTTTGGGAAAAGGTAGGAATGGCACTCTGCACGTGCTTAGAGACCTCTTACTGCTTGCAGGAATAAACCAGCAAATTGTGAGCCAGCAAAATGTCTGATCCTATTCGGTGCATGCTAAACACGGATTCACCTGGCTGGAAATTCTTGCTATATTTAGAAGATGTCTGTGCGTTTCAGTTTTAACCCTGCGGGCAGAGTGTTACAATTTAGGGCGTTTCTACATTGGCGAAACTGGATCAGCCGGAACGGTCCGCCTCCTGATCTGGGCCACGTGTCCCAGAACAAGGCAGCCCACTTTTTTTTTTTTTAAAAAAAGAACTTTTATTTAGCAATTGTAATACAACTTAATACACACATTTAAATAAAAATAATAAACAAACCTATGTCGAAACTTGAGTTGTGTTACAGGTAAGTTATGAAGTTGTATAAATCTTGGATTGGCACTGACCAATATTTACATAAGAAACATACAATCTTATAATATTATGATATAATAATGCTATCATTTCAACAAAAAATTTATGGCATTTTCTGATCATGTTAATTCCTCCATATTGTATGTCAGGAAGTCTAACAACGGTTTCCACACTTCTAGGAACATGTATCCTTCTTTTCTATTTGTATATTTGCAGTATTGAGAGGTAATAAGCTCATTTATTGCATATTCTACTACTTTACTAAACCAGGACTTGAATGTTGAATGTTTCTAACTTTTTCCAGTTTCTGGCTATAACATTTTGTCCTGCTAATAGCAGAAAATGCAAGAGATGGGCCTCATTTTTGGATATGTTCTCTGATAGGAATGGAGAAAATTTGATATGTATTTTTAATATTTTGGCAATCACCTGATTTACTTGCATCCAAAATTTGTCGATATGGGGACAGAACCACCAGTGGTGTATATAGGTACCTGATAATCCGCAACTATAAGGCAACCTACATTTTGAGGGCTGCTCCAGGATGGACCCCAGGACTGCCCCAAAGTAACGGGGGCCGTAATGGCAATATACGAGACTTAACCACGTTTATACTGTTTTTATATATGTGGTTTTAAGTATTTTTGTCTTTTAAATATGCTGTTACCTGCCCTGAGACCCTAGGGTATAGGGCGGGATATAAATGTAAATAAATAAAATAAATAAATAAAATAGTAGAGGTGTGCAGAAATGCAGTTTTCAATTTGATCTGAACAGAATATTCAAAAATCCAAATTCATGCAAATAAAGAAACATCTATTCGTATGAATATTCTATTTGTATCTGATGATACGAATCTTGTATATATCTGTACGGATGCGTGCAGATACGCAAAAGATCGGTACGGATACGCATACAAATGCCCAAATTATTCGCATGAATATCTCAAAATAGTTGTATTTGAACTGTCAGAATATTGAATATTTTGAATGTCCACGCGCATCGTTCTGGAGCCAGTGAGGAAGGGAATTGTGGCTTTCTTGGTCCAGACCCAACCCACAGCATGGCTCTTTCTCCATCCACTTCTCTTGGAGCAGTCCGAGGGCCTTTCTGTCCTTTGACCCCTGACCTAGAACGCTCTGGCCGGCCGCACTGACCGATGCCCAAATTATTCAGAAGTTAGCTGACGTCTTACTGGGGGCCAGCGGTACGGATCTCTATGACTGCAGCAATCGCTTTGGGGCAGAGACAGCGCCAGCTGGCATTGGCAGCACCGTTGCCTGGGTGACCAGGTGACGCACTGCGCAATTGTGCGCTCACATCCGGACCCCATACCTCTTCTACCCAGAAGAGGTGCAGCCCTGGATACTATACCAGCCCTGCCGCTAGTATAGGTGTGGAGCAGTTTCAAGTGCTTCTCACCTATATGCATGTGTCACCACCTATATATACCTGTTTTTCTCAGCCTTAAGGGGACTCAGAGCAGCTGACAAACCTTCTGTTCTTCTCCCACACAGGGGAGTCAAACCTGCTGACAAACCTTCTGTTCTTCTCCCCACCACAGAGACCCTGTGAGGTAGGTACGGCTGTGAGAGCTCAGAAAGAGAACTGTGGCTAGCCCAAGGCCACCCAGCTGGCTCCGTGGAGAAGGAGAAGCTGGTTTTTATACTCTGCTTTTCTCCACCCTTGAGGGGACTGTCAGAGCTCAGAAAGAGAGCTGTGACCAGCCCAAGATCACCCAGCTGGCTTCATGGTAGAAGAAGAAGAGTTAACTTTTCTACCTTGCTTTACTCAACCTTTAAGGGGACTCGAGGCTGCTGACAAACTTTCTGTTCTTCTCCCCACCACAGTCACTATGTGAGGTACGTGGGGCTGTGAGAGCTCAGAAGAGAGCTGTGAGTCAGAAGAGAGCTGTGACCAGCCCAAGGTCACCCAGCTGACTGTGGAGGAGTGTGGAATTGAACCAGGAGAATACCAGATGAGACTGTGCTGTTCTCTCCCACAAAGGCCAGGGCAAAGAGATGTGTCTTCACCATAGAATGAGGGTGCCTGACACATCTTGGAGGGGAGGTTATTCCATGACCTGGGGGCTACAACCGAGAAGGCCCTGTTGAAACCAGTGGGCGCTCTAATTCAAATCCTGAGGGTGTTTGTGGGGCTCAGGTGTGAAGAACCTGGACCGAAATCATCTCAAGGAAACAGCCCTTGGAAAATGTCGCAACAAAAACCTGTAAGCAGCATCCAGGTGACTTTTTCTTTTCTGTTCATTAGAACAAATCTAATCGGTCATCATCAGGCCTTTATCCTGACCACCATCCGCTCCAAAGCTCCATTGACAGCATAAGCATTCAAACTTCCTTCTGAAGTTCCATGGCACGCAATGCACAAAAGAGACCCTCCTCCCGGCCTTTTTCTCCAGAGGAACTGCAACTCATCTGCCCCACAGGCCTCCTCTCCGCCATGTTTTTAACAATCTCAGTGTCTTTATTGATCCAAACTCAGAGGAGCTGGAAGTCCCATGGTCCATCAGAGAACCTCTGGGCAACATCTCCATGACCACTCAAGAACATGATCCCTGCAAAGATGCCGGCGGAGGTGGACCTTCATGGATTACATCCATCACCATGTTGGATGTGGGTTGTTTTGGCGTTATCCAGACATTTCAAAGAATCGATGGGACCCAGAAGGTCGAAATGGCCCTGGAGGGCCACGCCAAGTCCCAAGGTATGAAGAGCATGGAGGGAAGTCATTTCATGTAAACACTTGTTTTTTTTAAAAAATCCCCTTTCGTGCCCTTCTGCCCGGCTGCCTCCTCCCTTCCACGTCTCCCGGATAGTTCGAAACATTCCATCGGCATGTCTGTGCAACGACAGATGTTTTCTGTCTCCCACCAAGACCTGCAGGGGCATGCCCCATCGACTGGAACACCCTCCAAGGTTTTTGACGCAAAATCAACATCAACTCTCGCAGTTTGGGTTGTGGGGTGTTGGGGAAGGGAAGTCCCACCAAGGGGACATGGTCTCCATAACGTTAGACCTTCACCCCCTTTCTTACCTTGCATGATTTCTTGTGCTGTGTCTTCTACCTGCCCTGAGAACTCCGACTGTCAGCTCTGTCCCAACTCCACCTGAGCTCGTAGGACTGAAATTATATGAAGGACGGTGGTCCACGCCCCCTGCGTTTACTCAGCGCCTGTGTCACGAGGTAATGCCCAACTTCCTTTTCAAGGGAGACATTCCCTCTGCACCTGGAGCAATCCTGCCCCTGGATATGGGGTGTGGCTTTTTGGGTAGGGCTTTGGAGATCACCTGGGCCCTGCCACAGAGGGAGGGAGAGAAGACGAGCGAGTTGCTAAGCCAGAAGCTCCTCTCTTGAGATCTGCACAAATATTCGTAGGCAATCGAAATCCGGTTGAACGGATCGAATTTCGACATTCGAACTCGAATAGAACGCCCCCGAAATTCGAATGTAAACATTCAGATCTAATTTTGAGCTTTGGATCTACCTGTTGAAATTATCCGGGCATTCACAGGTGTACGGGTTTGTACACAACGCCTACCTGAAGATACGCATTTGTACGTACGGGTTGCGTACGGGATAGCAATGGGATGCGCACAGACATGTACGGATGTGTACGGATGTGGGGACGAAGTGTGCGTACACATATGAGTGTTGTCGACATTTGTATGTGCGGATTCGAATCAAAAATTTGAATGGATAGATTCGAATTTGGTAAATACAGATCTAGTCTTTTTATTCGGATTTAAAGGATTCGGATCGAAACGGATTTTTTGGGTATTCGATTCAATTCGAATAGAATGTCCTTACTTCTCTCTTAACACCTACTTGTCCTTCCTGGGTAGGGGAAAAACTGTCTACACTTTGCTCACATGTAGGAGAAAGGTTTTGAGAAGGAAGTCTCCACCCCATATCCTGCTTGTGAGTGTGGGTGGCTGAGTAAGTTCTGAAGAACTTCCGGAAGTTTCCGCACTGATCTAGCTGGCCTGGTAGAGGAAGACCAGGCCAGCCTGGAGAGGTTCTGGTGGCTGACCCACTTTCCCAGGACAAGCCTTCCATGCTTGGAAGGTTGGTCCAGACGATTGTGAGGTCTTTGGGGCTACCTTCTGGGTTCTCCAATGAAGACCTAGAGCAGCGATTCTCAACATGTGGGTCGCGACCCCTTTGGGGGTCGAACTACTCTTCCAGATGGGTCGTGATGAGTCTCCCGCCTTCCGGCCCAATCCTCACCCAAGCTGCCCTGCCCACGTGGTTGGAGGTCTCCACAACACGAGGAACTGCATTAAGGGGTTGTGGCATTATTATTATTGTTATTATTGTTGTTGTTGTTGTTATTATTATAGCGCTGTCTGTGTACTCAGCGCTTTACAGATACAAAGCAAGGAAGGTTGAGAACCACTGGTCTAGGGGGACCCATTTTCGTGGCACAGTTTTGCGCAGAGATGGGAGAACGGACATTCCGCATGCCTCCTGGGCTGGTCTCATAGCTGCCGGACCACAGGTAGGCCTATAAACTTGTCCTGGACTCAACCTGTTCCCAGGGGTTTCCTCTGCTCCTCTGACCTGCCCATTAGAGCAGAGAAATCCACCCTCAGAACAAGGTGTCCAGACGCAGCACATACCACCCCATGCCGCTAGTGCTGTAAATGCGCCCTCAGAGCTCTTCCTCCCACGCTTTCAGCAGGGACTGAGCATCTTCACTCACGTTTTACTCATTCAATCAGGAGAGCAGCCTGCATAAATCAGTCTGGGGATATCACAATAGTTGTGAAGCAATGAGCATGTCCATCATTTTTCACAGCTTCGTCAGTTCCTGTTGGAGAAGGTGGCATCTTTCTGTTAGGAGACACCTTTGCCTGTGTGTACACATGTGCTTGTGTGTGTGTGTGTGTGTTAGTGATGAACACAAATGTCTTTTTGTGATCGATTAGTATTGAATTAAATGCCAGAAAATTTGTATTCATTCAAAAAGATCCCCTTTTTGAGCCAGTCTGGCCTAGTGGTTAGGGAGCCGGACTCTTATCTGGGAATACCGGGTTCGATTCCGCTCTCCCCCATGAAGCCAGCAGGGTGACCTTGGGCGAGTCACAGCTCTCTTCTGAGCTCTCACAGTCCCACCCACCTCACAGGGTGTCTGTTGTGGGGAGAAGAACAGAAGGTTTGTCAGCCGCTTTACCAGATCAGCCCACCCCCCATGGGTGCCATACGGCAAAAGCACCCAGAACTGGAAGATCTATTTTGGCCTCCAGGAGGCCTAGTTCAACCTCCGTAGAGCATTGGAATGGCTCGTGACGCCACCAGATCCTGTCCCAAAATGAAAGGGGGCACGTAGGAGGCGGGCGGGAGGCATCCGGTGGTGTCGCACACCTATTCCAACTCTCTCCGGAGGCCAAAATAGGCCTTCCGGAGGCCAGAAAAGCACTTCCGGTTCTAGGGTTGCATGACCCCGGAACTGGAAGGACTGTTCACGGTTATCCACGGTTTCAGGTAACCACGGTAGGAGCCGGAATGTATCCCTAGCAGATACAGGGGTCCGACTGTATACTTTCTGGTCTGGTATGTCAGCCAGTGTAGAATTGCCCTCTGCTTAGTGTCTTTTCTTTTAAATTGAGCTTCTCACAGTCCTCATATCTCCTTAACTGATCTAAAGACGTCGTGGCCACTCCAGGTATCCTGTTGTGAAAAGGGTTGTATCTTTCATATCAACCATCCACAAAGAATGGTTCACACCCCGCGTCACGATGGAAAGGTGTGTGCAATCATACCTGTCTGGCTGGCAAGGAAAGAATCCATGTTGTAACCACATCGGGCTCCTATGCTCACTAGATGTTGCTGCATTCTACAATCAGCGGAAAGGTGTGGTCATGGCAGGCGGCCAGCAGCATCAGGAAAATCCCATGTAGCCAAGCTTCCAAACTCACCTTAATCGGACTCAGGTGCATGCGAAAAAGGGATTCCCTTTCCCCACACATGCCCAAGGAAATCAATACAGTTGATGAATAAGACTTGGATGGTGTTACGTTAACCAAATTTGCAACGGAGAAAAGTTGGCTTGCATCCATTTCGGTAGAAGGAAAGGCTTAATTGCATCTATTTTGATAGAGAGCAAAGGCTTGCTTGTATCAATTTCTGTAGAGGGTGAAATTTACCCCCATAAATTTCAGCAGAAGGAAATGTTTGCCTGCATTCATTTCAACAGAGGACAAAGTTCTGTTGCTCTCCTGGTGGGCTTCTAAGGGTGTTCAGACCGGGGCCCTTTCTGCACTTGGTCTTATTCTGGAATATACTGCAGAATAGGGACCTGCTATCTGCACACTGGTGCAGACTTTGGAAGGTCCCAGGTGAGGCCTACCATGGTCTGCATTAGCTTGTGGCCAGCAGACTGCTATCTTGAGATATATTCCAGAATGAGGCCAAGTGCGGAAAGGGCGCAGCTTTCAGGAGGGTGAAGGCCTTCCAGCTAGAAATGTGCGCGGGGAAAAAATTCACATTCATTTCGCTATAAAATCAAAAATCTGAAAATTCATTTTCTTCTCCAATCGTTAAATTAGAAAACTGAATTTTTGCATCAGTTTTGGAACATTTTCAGGGACTTTTTTTACAACTTTTCCCAAGCAAAAAGTCCTTTTTCGTGGCCCAAAACACAGAGAAATATGAATATTCAATCAAATTGTTTGTTTTCACAAGCTTCCAATTCACTTTGATCAAATTTTTGGGCATTCTCAACCCAGATTTCCGATGAGATTGGAATGTCTACAAATTCAAAATATTCTACTGAATTTGTAAAGACGGATCTAATTTTTCACGTCCTCACTCCCGGCTGTAATCCCCAGGTTGGCCACTAGGGGCTGTTTCGTGGTTGGTACCATGTGGCTTCCAGCAGGGGGAGGAGCTACCACCTAAGGACAACTTGTAGGAGCCTTGATTAAGTCCCTGCTGTCCATCAAGCACACGCCAAAGGATTCCATGGCAGGTAAATAAGATAAGCATCAGAAAGTATGCTGATGATGAATAAACTGAAGGAATGATAAGGAATTACTGGTTCGATCCTCGCAGACTGGATTTTTCGCATTCCTCCTCCAAAAATATTCATGGCATGGCATATTTTGGCTCTTGTTTTTGTTATTGGTGACCCACCAAACTGGCATTTCTCCTTCTGAAGGCCTCTCCAACTCCCTGGGTTCAACTCACATCCTGTGGCAGAGAGTTCCATAGGATAATTGCCTCCTACAGGCAATTTAGAAAGCATTTCCTTTTTCATAAGCCTGGATTGTGACAGGTTCTCATCTTTCATGGGTGACAATGGATGATCTCAACTAGGGAAATATTCGCAACATTCAAAATTCAGCCAAATTCAGACATTCGGACTCGAATCAAATGTTATAATATTTGTACGCTATCATTTGAATGTTTCCGGACGTTCATGCGAATAGTTCGGACATTGGTTAAGAAGAGGAGTTGGCTTTTCTACCCCGCTTTTCTCACCCATTTAAGGGGACTCAAAGTGGCTGACAAACCTTCTGTTCTTCTCGCCACAACAGAACATCCTCTGAGGTGGGTGGGGCTGTGAGAGCTCAAAAGAGAGCTGTGACTAGCCCAAGGTCATCCAGCTGGCTTCATTGGGGGGGGGGGCGGAATCGAACCTGGCATTCCCAGATAAGAGTCCGGCTCCCTAACCACTAGACCAAACTGGCTGAGGAAATGTTAAGCTGAGGCAGTGTATCAGATACATATCTATTCCTATCAGATACATATCTCTTCCAATAAGATACATATCTATTCATATCAGATATGTATCGAATATATGAATAAATACAAATAGATTCATATCGAATAGAATTTTACCAAAATATTTTTACGAATATGGATTTTCAAACATTTGATTCATTTGAAATCGAAAGCCAAAAAAAATTTGTGAACATCCCTAATATTTACATTTCTCCTTTCCAAAACATTTTGTTTCTCTAAAAAAGATTATATTAGTGTCTGCTAAGACCAAACTGCTGCAGCACCAGAGTTTCAAAAATGCTTGGCTTGACCTTCCACCGGAGTTTCTCAAAGTGAAGCCATCGACATGGTGGATGCAAAAGTAATTTAGTGTGGAAATATCTCTTATCCTCTTTGGGTTCAGACAATAAGTTAAAGTACTTCTAGTGGGTAAGAATGACACCTGTTTGTTGGGTTCAAATTTGAACTCTGCTTAACGTACAGGCAGGCTGTTCGATTCAAATTCACCTCTATTGGATTTGAACCGGTTCAATCCCAAACTGGTTCATTTGTTATTCATATGAATTCAGACATTCGTACATTAATTGAATGTTATGATATTCTTTATTTGGAAAAATTTGGAAAAATTCAGACATTCGTACACAAATTGAATGTTATGATATTCTTTATTCGGACAAATTCAGTTGAATTCAGACATTTGTACATGAAATGAATGATGATATTCTTTAATCAGACAAATTTGGATGAATTAGACATTCATACACAAATTGAATGTTATATTCTTTATTCAAATTCAGACAAATTCAGACATTCATACACAAATTGAATGTTATATTCTTTATTCAAACAAATTCAGACAAATTCAGACATTCATACACAAATTGAATGTTATATTCTTTATTCAAACAAATTCAGACGAATTCAGACATTCATATACAAATTGAATGTTATAATCTTTATTCAAATAAATTCAGATAAATTCCGCCATTCATACACACATTGAATGTTATGATATTCTTTATTCAAACAAATTCTGACATTTGTACACAAATTGAATATTATGATATTCTTTATTTGGATGAATTTGGATGAATTCAGACACTCATACACAAATTGAATGTTATGATATTCTTTATTCAAACAAATTCTGACATTTCTACACAAATTGAATATTATGATATTCTTTATTTGGATGAATTTGGATGAATTCAGCCATTCGTACACGAATTGAATGTTACAATATTCTTACTTTGACATTTGTGCAAATAGTTCAGACATTCATTAAACTGGATACGTTTTCATTAATATCGGATATTCGTACGAATTTGTACAAATACATTCATCTTGAATAGAATTTTACCACATTCGAAAGGGTCTATTTGTACCAATACTAATTTTCTATCATTCGATTTGTCACGAATCGAATGCCCCAAAACACATTTGTGCCCATCCCTAATGCTGAGACTTCTGACGGATCAAGTCACCTGGATGCAGAAATAATTCAGGGGAAGAATGTAGGAAGGCAAAAGCATCCCTGAGCTCTTTGGAATGTGCAAATGAACAAACCAAACTTGATTCATTGTCCTTGTCATATTTTATCAATCGCCCATCCTTGTGACCCGATGGGACCTTCCAGTGACATTGCTCTAAACATTCCTAGGGATTTTTTAAATTTTTAATTTACTCCTTCCTCCAAAGGTGAAACACGATGGTCCAGAGGAAGAAAGAGCTGGCCTTCAAGCTTATGAAAGAATTAGCCAGGTGGCTGTGGAGATTGAGACGAGTCATACCTGGAAGCCATTCCAGAAGATCTTTCATCCTAGTTGCTAGAAGCATAGCTGAATGACTACATCACCCATGTTTCTCAAGAGCAGAACCCAAAAGTCTGGCTCTCATCTTGCACAAGATCCAAGCAAGGCCCACATGTCATCTGGCACCATCTGGTTCATAATTCTGACATGAGGAACAATGAAACCCAACTTCATGGTGCACAGAAGAACCATCACTCTGGAGTCATCGGAAATGATGAGTTATGTGAGGACAGGATTATGTAATCCCTCGAGTGATGGATTGGGACCTGGGAACTTGGGTTTGGATCTCTCCATGGCGGTCATGGTCGTCTGTCCTGGCCTCTCAGCCTCATCCATCCATCCATCCATCCATCCATCCATCCATCCATCCATCCATCCATCCATCCATCCATCCATCCGTCCGTCCATCCATCCATCCATCCATCCATCCATCCATCCTTCCATCCATCCATCCATCCATCCATCCATCCATCCATCCATCCATCCATCCATCCATCCATCCATCCATCCATCCATTTCTATACTGCCTTGCAATGCAAAGTAATACATCATACATTAAATAAATATTTTAAAATTATATACAAACAAAATAATACATTATGAAATCACATAAAACATTGGGGAGGGGGAATCCTCTTCAAGTTGTTCACGCGCCGACTCTTCCCTCCTCCTTCTCCGTTCTAAAACCTCCAAGAGGGTTGGAATTCGATTTCAGCCCCTTCATTCCATCTGTATCTTGTAACCAGCATTTCAGAATCTCTTCTTCCATGACACACTCCATGCCTGTCTGATTGAAGCCCGTCCACGCCTTTGCATTGCAATGCCTATTTACCAGTTCCCATGTCAACTGGGCAACAGAGTAATCCCATTATGAAACTCGACTCTGTAAGACGACTTACCCCGCCCTGCTAAATCCGGCTCCTGGGCTCTTTGGAAGAGGGAGAGGAGGATCTGTTCTGGGTGAAATAGAGCGTTTTATGCATGTGAGCCAGTTTGGTCTAGTGGTTAGGGAGCCAGACTCTGATCTGGGAATAACGGGTTCGATTCCGCTCTCCCCCACAAAGCCAGCTGGGTGACCTTGGGCTAGTCGCAGCTCCCTTCTGAGCTCTCACAGCCCCACCTACCTCACAGGGTGTTCTGTTAGGGGGAGAAGAACAGAAGGTTTGTCAGCAGATCTGATGTGATCTGTCAAGGACTAGTAAGTCCTTGCCATAAAAAAAATGGGTGTAAGATATACTGTAGGAGAAAACAGAAGTCATTGAGCCTTTCTGCACTTGGCTTTATTCTGGAATATATTCCAGAATAGGGACATGCTATCTGCATGTTAATGAAGGCTATGGAAGACCCCAGATGAGGCCTACCATGGTCTACATTAGCTTGGGGCCAGCATGCTGCTATCCCAAGATATACTCCAGAATAAGGCCAAGTGCGGAAAGGACAATGGATGGCTACTGAGTAGTTGTAGAGGGTGCTGGCAAAACCATGGGGTGAGACCATGTGGTGAGGGGGAATCCAGCCACTGATCCACACATATTGTACACTTCAAGGAACAACATATGTCAGAATTCCTTGACCCTTGAATGTCCACGTAAGGCAACTGATGAAAGAGGGGCCAAGGTTGGACTTTCTTCTACTACCAGAAGAGGTGGTGAGAGCAACCAACCCGGGTAGTTTGAAGGAAGGGTTAAACAAAGTAATGGACTACAGGTGTATCAATGGTATTGGAATGGATCCCCAGGTACCACCTCCAGGTTGGAGAGACAGACAGGATGCTCCAAAGGTCCTCTGCAGGGGTACCAAGAGCAGGTGAAGGTTTTGCTCTTGTCTTCTGCTTGAGATGCCCAGAAGCAACTGGTGGTGGGCCACTGTGTGAGACGGGATGCTGGACTAGATAGGCTGTGGCCTGATCCATGAGAGCGTCTCTTAATTCGTGGAGGACAGATGTACCCATGGCTAGTAGGATGGATGCCCAGGTACCACCATTTCCAGGTTGGAGGGACAGGCAGGATGTTTCCAAAGGTCATCGGCAGGAGACCGAGAGCAGGTGGAACTTTTGCCTTGAAGCAACTGGTGGACCACCTTCCAAGATAGGATGCTGAGCTAGATGGGCTGCGTGGCCTGATCCAGCAAGGCACCTCCTTTAGCTTCTCTCCGGTGGAAAGGCACTTCAATCCGCCCACTCACATGAATGCACCCTAGCATCACAATGCCCTGTCTTTCTTCATAAATAAACAAATAAGCAGCAAGAAGATGAATGGAATTCATAAGCACCATGTCATAATATCACATTACTGTCAAGTTAGACCAGCCAGCCAGAGTTTCACAATATGTTGGATTTTCTTTGCACTTAAAAAAAACCAACAACAACCAGCAACAACAGTATATTTTCCTGTCTCATTTCTGGCTGAGGAAACCCTTTGAATAAGACTTTGAGGAAGTACTAGAGCGAATTTAGTGATTTAGGGCTTGTTTTTGCTAATGGGGAGTTCACTCACAGACAAGGAATGTGTTTACCCTTGCAGAAATGCTTTCCTCCATACAGATCTGCATTGCATTAAAGGCAGGTCTGTGTTAGAGTCATTTCCCTTGGCCTCAACTCAGTGAACATAAGCGAGAGAAACATAACCATTGAAACAGGTGTAGCTCAGTGGCGGAGCAAACAGCCTGGAAAGCAGGGAGCTCCTGGCTCAGCCCCCAGCATCTCCCTGGAAATAGGGAATGGCAAACCACTGCTGTTTCTTTGCTTAGAAAACTGCATAGAGTGGCCCATGGATTGGTCACAGCTCAGTGGTCTCACAGGTCTGCCTGCAAAGCAAAGGATGCTGGCTCGATTCTCAGCCTCTCCCTGGAAATAGGGAATGGCAAACCACTGCTGTTTCTTTGCTTAGAAAACTGCATAGAGAAGCCCATGGAGTAGTCATAGCTCAGTGGGAGAGCAAAGTACCTGGAAGGCAGAGGGTTGCCAGTTCACTCCCCAGCCTCTCCCTGGAGGTAGGCAATGGCAAACCACTTGTGTATCCCTGCCAAGAAAACTGCATAAGGGTGCCAACATTTCAGTTGTTTCAGTAGTGTAGATGGCCTTTATTTTGCCCTAAGTTTCCATCCTGTTACACTCAGCCTCTTCCTTGGCTGTCGGTCATATCCAGCCTTCCCATGGCAGAGAGAAGTCCTGAAATGTGGCTGTTTTGTTTATGGGTCCAAGATGAGGCCGAAGGACAGTAATGGGGAAATAGCAAACAGGATAAAATGTTTAGGGAGTGACTTTTTCCGGAAGCCTGGTGGAGCTGCGACAGGAAAACATATGGCCTCCAAACTTCGCCTACCTATTCTGCTGTTTTGGAATATTCAGGAACAAAACGCTGCCAGGATTATTGCATTTCACCCAGACATTAGGTCGACAATACGCCACGTTTTAGCAAGTCACACAGCAACGCAATGCCTTAAACCCAGAACGCTGGGTCTATATTCCAGGACTGTATCAGAATCCCCATGGTCATGTCTGGCAGATCAAGGACCATCCCAAAATAATGATGGGGTTTTGACCCTGTCTGGATGCAGCCTTAGCATGGCCTCTTCTCAGCAAACCACCAGGGCACCTTCTGAAGAAAGAATGCTATACACCATAATGATTTCTGTGAGACAGTTTGGTCTAGTGGTTAGGGAGCCGGACTCTTATCTGGGAATACAGGGTTTGGTTCCGCCCTCCTCCACAAAGCCAGCTGGGTGACCTTGGGCTGGTCACAGATCTCTCCTGACCTATCTCAGTCCCACCCACCTCACAGGGTGTTCTCTTGTAGGGAAAGGAATAGGAAGCTTTGTCAGCCACATTGAGTCCCTTTAAATGGGTGAGAAAAGCGGGGTAGAAAAGCCAACTCTCCTCCTCCTCCTCTTCTTCTTCTTCTTCTTCTTCTTCTTCTTCTTCTTCTTCTTCTTCTTCTTCTTCTCTGAGTCTCCTGGGGCCTAGGTTGGAGGCTGTGACACTTGGAGTATGGAATGTCTTCTCCTGAGAGAAACAGGTATCACCTGCTCTCAAAGGTGGGTCAACAGACTGAATGCTGACAACTTCAAAGAAGAAATAACTGAAGAACCGAAGAAGAGCCAGGCTGGATGAGGCCACAGCCCATCTAGTCCAGCATCCCATCTCACACAGTGGCCCATCAGTTGCTTCTGGGCACCTCAAATAGAAAATGAAGGCAAAAACTTCACCTGCTCTCAAATACCCGCAAACGGCCCTGAGAGGTATCTACAACCTGGAGGTGGCACCTGGTGGGCATCCATTCTAGATAAGAACATAAGAGGAGCCCTGCTAGATGAGGCCACAGCCCATCCGGTCCAGCATCCTGTCTCACACAGTGGCCCACCAGTTGCTTCTGGGCATCTCAAGCCGAAGACAAGGGCAAAACCTTCACCTGCTCTCGAATCCCTGGAAACGGCCTTCAGATCAATCCTGGCTGTGTCTTCAGCCTGGAGGGAGTGACTAGGCATCCATTCTAGTAGCCATAAAGAGTTCTGCCCACCCCATCAGCCCTTCCCTCTTAAGACTCAGCCAAGGAGAGAGAATGAAACACTCATAATTCTTTTTCTTCCTTCTTTTTTATTTCATACATTTATACAAAAAAAGAAAATAATAATTATGACAGGCTTCATAAAAGACAGTAATACCCAACTAGGTAGGTTGCAATCAGATCTGGTGGAGGAGGTGACCTCAAAGCAGTTTCTAGAGACGTGTTCAAGCCTGGCAAATACTGAGCCCTTGAGGAAGTCAATATCCATTCTTCTCTGCTCCAACCCTAGAACCGCACACGCCCCAGAATCAAACACATATCGCTCTAACCACTGGTGCCTACTTCTCTCCCAGGAAATCCTGCCCTGCAACGTACTGCTGCCGTGGCATTATATCTCCAGATTCCAAAGCAATTCTGCAAGAGCCTGGCTTCTCGTGAGACCTTTGGCGAATTTTGCAAGGAAGATTTAAGGAATGGAGCACCCCAGTTCGAAAAAGACCTTGACAAACCAGAGCAAGTCCAGAGGAGGGCGACCAAAATGGTGAGTGGTCTGGAAACCACGTCCTATGAGGAAAGGTTGAAGGATCTAGGAATGTTTAGATTGTAGAAGACTGAGAGGAGACATGATCACGGTCTTCAAGTCTCTGAAGGGCTGTCACAGTGCAGAGGGATCGTCCCTATTCTCACTTGCACAAGATGGGAGGACTAGAAACAACGGGATGAAACTTCAAGGGAGTCAATACAGATTAGATGTCAGGAAAGACCTCCTGACTGTGAGGGCAATCAGTCAATGGAATGGGTTCCCATGGGAGGTCATGAGTTCTCCTTTGCTGGAGCCCTTCAAGCAGAGGCTAGACCTACATCTATCTGGGATGGTTTAGGGAATCCTGCATTGAGCAGAGGGTTGGACTCAGTGACCCCAGAGGTCCCTTCCAACTCTATGATTCTACTATTCTAATTTCACTGCCAGAAGAAGGCAGGGGGGAATCATTCGTATGACCCAAGAACGTGCCATTGGAGTCACCTTTGACTTTAGTAAAAGCCAATAGAGATTTCTTCCTCTCTTAAGGTCCCATTCAGAAATACTAGGACAACCGCTTGCGGGTGGAGCCATGCTGGAATTCTAGTCAATTTGGGGCAGAGCCAATACTGGGTGGTTGTTTATAATTATACTGGAAGGTGCCTTTATAATTGCGGCTATGTGTGGATCCATAAAAATGTCTGTAGCTTTTCTGCTGTGCTGTTTCTTCACGGTGGCCTCTATTCCTCAGCCCAACACATCTTTTCCTATTTCTGTAGCTTCTCCTTTTTCCCATCCTTGCTTGCTCATTGTGGTCCAAAAACCCTTAATCCAAGCACCTCTGCCAATAACAAATTCCATTTATTCTTTAATTTGCAAAATTAAAAGAAAAAATCGGGAAAGAACATTGTTTTTGCACTCGTGTGTCCACAGAGGCAAGCTTGGCAAGAGAAAATCTCATTGATGCTACTTAAAATTCAAAAACACAATGGGCAATCCAACCATTGCAACATTCAGGAAAAGTGGGATGGTTGCAATTAAAAAAAAAATGCTAGAGAGAGAGAAAAAAATGGATCGGATTTATAGTCAATTTTAAACAGCCATTTCCAGAATGGGGAATGAATCGGACTGCTTTTGGATCCTAAATTCCAGATCCAGCAAGAACAGGAAAAATACAATGTTCAAAGGATTCTACACCCAGAGGGAACCAATGCTTAAGGGGTGTAAAAGCAGGGACATTTTTTTTTCAAAAGCACTCAATGTTTTTAAAGTTCTAGGTGACCCTAGAAATCCAAATGTTTCTAATGAACTGGCACAGAAAATAACCCAAGTCTTAGGCTAAAAGAAAACAGAGGAAACAGGACATTCTAGACTGAGAAATCAAATGAGCTTTATGGTTCCAGAGCTCATCACATAAAACATGTTGGGATGTTCTAGAGTTGAGCAGTCCAGAACGTGGGAACTCAATACTTCTGCAGGGCTTGCCACTGTATGGTTCTAGAGCCAAGTCCAGGAAGAAACTCAACAGGAGGTTGAAGGACTGTTGACATGGCAGGAAAGATGTTAAGCTCTAGATTTTGGGTAACCCAGAAGCTGAGCAGTGGGGGGACAAAAAAGGGGAAGGCCCCCAAAGTATTAATACTGCATTGAGAACCCTTTGACATTATGGTGGACAGTCTCTCGCAATTTCTATGTAAACGGTCTGAGGTCTTGTGGTTTTGGTTTCCTGGCTGAGGGTTACTTCTTAGCTCCAGGAACCCGGCAGCCTTTGGCTGCATCTCCCATGATGTCCCAGTATTCACCAAACTGCAACTTGGCTTCTTCAGCATCTCCAAGGCATTCAATCTTCTCGTCCAGTGTGCCCACACCCTACGTGGAAGAAAAAGGAGACATCAAAACCCAATGCTGCTGATAAGAACATAAGAGGAGCCCTGCTGGATCAGACCACAACCCATCTAGTCCATGAGAACCTTAGAGGAGCCCTGTTGGACCAGGCCTCAGCCCATCTGGTCCATAAGAACCTAAGAGGAGCCCTGCTGGATCAGGCCACAGCCCATATGGTCCATAAGAACCTAAGAGGAGCCCTGCTGGATCAGGCCACAGCCCATATGGTCCATAAGAACCTAAGAGGAGCCCTGCTGGATCAGGTCACAGCCCATCTGGTCCATAAGAACCTATAAAAGGAGCTCTGCTGGATCAGGCCACAGCCCATCTAGTCCATAGGAACCTATAAAAGAAGCCCTCTTGGACCAGGCCTCAGCCCATCTGGTCCATAAGAACCTAAGAGGAGCCCTGCTGGATCAGGCCACAGCCCATCTAGTCCTGCATCCTGTCACACATGGTGGCCCACCAAATGCCCATGGGTATCTCAAGCAGAAGGGCAAAATTCTTCCTGCTCTCGAATCCCAGCAAATGGCCTTAGAAGCGTCTTGATCTGGCCCTTCTGCCTTTTTTAGGGGGTGGATGGTGGAAAGCTGGTGGAAAGGTTCACAAAGGAAAGGTGAACCAGATAAAGCTGTACCAGATCAGATAACTTCGCCCATCACTGCATGTTCTAGTAAGGGCAACACCTGGAAAAGTTCTGTCTTCCAAACTCTCATTGCTTTCCCACCAGAGTTTTAATCTGGCTTCGGTCCACTTTAAGGATGAGACAAGAACATCAGCAAAGCGAAGAGCTGTTTCCTGTTGGCATTATCCAACTCAGAAAAATCGCCTTTTGGGTGTTAAAGAATGTGGAAAGAAAATGACCGGTCCCTTTATTGATATATTCCCTCACACCAAAGATGGACTGAAGCCGGATTAAAACCTATGTGTGCCTGCAGCCTCTGGGCAACAATAGTTTTGTGCCCAGGGAGGTCAGAAACTGAGCTCCTCAAAATGGCCGCCTCGTGGCCCCTCTTCCTCTTGTGACGGGCCCACCCAGGTCCCACGCTCTTCTCGTTACCTTTGCTAAATGCGGCAGCCTCTGCCCCACCAGCTCCTTCAGCTCATTGGGGGTGAGACATTCTTTGCGGCCCTTGACGGCGTAGCAGTGGAAGTTGTTGATGACAATCTCAATGGCTCTCTCCACGTCCGTGAGCTCCTGGCAGTCCTGGGCAAAGAAGCAAAGGAAATGGAGGCCATTGATCAGCTGGGTGGTGGAGATCACCAGAAAGCAGGTAGATCTGGCTCCCTCCCTCCCTCCCTCCCAAACAACCATGGATATTGCCAGGCTTTAGAGATGGAACATTTGTCCTTGGATGAGCAACCTCAGAATGAGTCTCCATTTTGTCCTCCTCCCTGGCATGGTCCTCCCTGGGAACCATGGCACCCAACAATCTAACAAAATGGCGGAAGCAATGCAGAGCCAGGGCCAGAGCAGCAGGTGCAGGTGAGCCCAGCCGGAAGCCCTTTCCCTAGGCTGAAAGCTGGTTTCTGAGGTTCCATTGAAGTTCACAGGGCCACACCGGTGTGAGAACAAGGGGGCCCCTGCTGGATGAGGCCACAGCCCATTTAATCCAGCATCGTGGCTCACACAGAGGATCACCAATGGCTTCTGGGCATCTCAAGCAGAAGACAAAGGCAAAAAGCTTCACCTGCTGTCGACACCTCCCTGCAAATGGCCTTTGGAAGCCTCTTGCCTGTCCCTCAACCTGGAGGTGGCACCTAGGCATCCATCTAGTAGCCATTGATTCATGGGTTTCCTCCATGAATTTGTCCAACCTTTTCTTAAAGGGTTTCAAAGGAAGCTCAGAAGCCAGTTCTCAGCTTTCACCAGCACTAAATTTCACCATCTGCCATTGGTTAGGCCCTTTGACATCTTCCATAGCACAGTAGATATAAGATGCTTCCATCCCTCCTCAATTCTCCATTAAAAAACGACCAAGGAGAGATGTCCACATCACCTTGGCTTCCCCTTTTCTTATTTTCTCCTTTGAACCCTCATGGGAGCCTTGGATATTGCATGTTACTGAATCAATTTATCATAGAATCACAGAATCATAGAGTTGGAAGGCATCTCCAGGGTCATTGAGTCCAACCCCCCCTGCTCAATGCTGGATCTCCTAAACCATCCCAGACATGTAGGTCCAGCCTCTGCTTGAAGGTCTCCCGTGGCGACCTATTGCATTGACTATTCATTTCATTTAACAGCATCTGAGGACCTGAGAGCTTTTCCCTGCAAAGCAAGGCCTCTGTCATTTGTGTCTTTCAGATCTCTCCTTGGGAACGCAAGTTTCCTTCTCTCCACCTGTGCCTGTGTAAGGAAAACGGATGGGGAGCTGGCTGTAACTAGAGCGTTGCAGGTGGAATTAAGAACATGGGGGTTTTGTACCTTGAATAGCAACCTTGAAGAGGAAATTTGGGAGTCCTGTACATTTAACAGAAGGCAGATTGGAGCTTCTGCACCTTCAATAGCTCCATAAAAGTGGACATTTCAATAGCTCCATAAAAGTGGACATTTGGGGGCTCCTATGCATTTCACAGTTGCCTCCCAGAGGGAATTTTTGGGGGTCCATCTACACCTGAGTTTTAACCCGGCTTCAGTCTGCCTTCAGCGTTGGAGAACGGGACTCACAGAATTCTCCTTCCACATTATTTCATCAAAAGGTGGATCTCTGGATTTCCCTGCCGGCCTTTTTGCAAGGCTAAAGCGAAGAAGATGACAGGGTGTACATTGAGAACCTAGACGTCCTTCGAGGCAGAAGAAATATGGTGAACCCTGAGACAAGTCCTGTACAGGCATGCCTTGGAGGGAAAGGCCTAAGTTCCCCGCTTTGAAATGGCATCTTCTCTTCCAGTTTGCCCATAATTCTAAGCTGGGCTCTTAGACAGCGTATCCGTATTCTCTTCTGGGGGCCACAACATGCGTCTGTAGCTTTCTCCGACCCCTTCTGAACGTCCTGTTAGCACAGGAGAGGAAAAGGTCCAAAGGCCTCCCTTTCCACCTGCCCGTATGGGATAAGGAAGGTGTCATCCTCTCCTACAATGTCTTGTCCGCATGGACAGAGCAGTGGGGAAGGAAACCCAAAATGGCGTCCTATCTCACATTCCTGGTAGGCCTCAGCACTGAGGTCTACTGGTGGGCTAGTGACTCTAATCCAGAACAGCAGACCATGTGGGACAAAGTCTTGACCCACTGTTTTGGGATATGGGGTGGGTGGGGGGTGTCAGCCTTTTGATGGCCACGGCCAGCACTGGGCTGGCAGGATCCATTCCAATGTGGCCTGTGGTCAACCCACCCCAGTGAAACTGAGCTCCTCAAAATGGCCATGTCTTGAGACAGGGCGTTCTGGGATGCTACAGGTAAGTGCAAAAGCAGAGCCACCATTACAGGGAAGTAAACTCAGGCATATTTATGGGAGCCCAGGTGGCGACTCCTTTCCTTTGTTCAAGCGTTCAGGATTGTATTCCTCAGTCAACTCAGGTTTTGAACAACGCTCTAAGATACCACTTCAAAGTCCACAGCTACGCAGCGCTCTGGGTAACCCTGAGTGCTCTCTCTGGTTCTGAGCGTAAGCTACCTCGCAGGGTTGTTGTAAGGGCAGAAAAAAGGGAAGGCGTAAAACTATGTGGCTAAGCTGTGTTCCTCCCTTGGAAAAGAGGGGCTTTCTTCGCTGAAAGGCCGCGGTCCAAAAACCAGCACGTCTGAAACAGTGAGGGCTGCTGACTCAGATGGCAACCAGGCATGACCTGAGACAGTGCCATGTACACAATGGTGCTAGTCCACATGAGCCCCTGCAATGGCCCTGAATCTTGCGCAAGTTTTGGTGCCAGGCTCTGAGGGTTCCAAAGGGTTAGGAATGAAAGCTCCTGGCGCCTGGGCCACTGGGAACCCATTTTGTGACACACATTGCTGCACAGCCAAAACGAGGCCCCTGCTAATCTGGCACATGGAAGCATGACTTCTCATGCCGCCATGTTCTGGACTAGGTCAGGCTGGTGTGCTGGTAGCCCTCAGTGTCGAGGTCTAACGGTAATCTAGATCAAGGGCCCTTTGATCTGGATTTTGCTCTGTCCTATATGGATGGAGCAGACCTGTGGTGGTCGGGACCCCCCATAATCCACATGAGTGTGTGGAAGAGGAGCTCATAGTCCTCTTTCGGATCCTGCCTAAGTAAGCCTTGTGGAGATGCCCAGAAATCCTCCTCTTCATTACACAGTTGGCTAATATTCCCTTTTCCAAGTTTAGTAATGCTTCAGCAAACCTGAGTTCGCTTCCCCAAACATGATTACGATTCCATAAAAAACACATGCACTATGACACAGATCGGAAAGATTTGGTTTCATTGGCTTGCTGGATTTGCTACTGCAATTCACCATCCTCAGGACTAACACCTCCCTTATCCACGTCCATCGTTCCACTGCCAGTCTGGAAAAACCTAGATCAAATTTGGATAGTCCTCTGATTTTTCCACCCTCTGTGGCATTCTGATCACGATCACAAAACCCTCCCCAGACAACCCGGTCTTCAAGCAAGCAGAACCTGTTTGCATGTCAAGAGCAACAAGGGTTTTGGAGGGGTTCCTCTGGGTAAGACACCTGACTTGGACAGCAGAGCACATTTACCCTGATGGCTACTCAAACCCAAGGCCCATCAGATTGCCCACAACTGCTCCACAGAGAGCTGGCACATGACCTGGTTCTTTATTTCTTTTGAGACCCACTGGAATAGGACTTCAGCCATGGTTGCTTTGGCCTTTGGTTGCAACCAACTGACTAATGGCAGCGGTAGCTGTACTTCATGGGTGCCAGGATCTCCCAGCATGGGGGAATCTCATGTTTGGCCATCACTGGTGAAACACAGTTGGCCTTTCTCGTCCTGTGATTCCTCCTTTTAGGAGCTTTGCCACGTGCTGGCCAATGGTAAGTCCTTAAGAAGATAAGAACATAAGAGTAGGCCTTCTGAATCAGGCCACAGCCCATCTAGTCCAGGATTGTGTCTCACACAGCGGGCCACCAATTGCTTCTGGGCATTTCAAGCAGAAGATGAAGGCAAATGGCCTTTAGTGGCATCCTGCCTTTCTCTCCAACCTGAAGATGGTACCTGGGCATCCATTTCATTAGCCACGGATGCACCTGTCCTCCTTGAATTTGTCTATAAGGACCTAAGAGGAACCCTGCTGGATCGGACCACAGCCCATCCAGCCGGGCATCTTGTCTCCCACAATGGCCCACCAGTTGCTTCTGGGCATCCCAAGCAGAAGACGAAGGCGAAACCTTCGCTGGTTCTCGATTCCCTGCCAATGGCCCCCAACCTGTAACGGAAGTGTCCCATGGATTTCCCACCAGCTTCTCCAAGCAATAGAGCCATTCCTGTTGGGGCCCTGCTCCTTGTAGCATTTCAAGGCGTTCCCAGCGGAGGAGGTATTCTACAGGAGCTTGAGAACATTGCCAAGGTGTTAATCCAGTCTTTTCGGGCCTCACTGCTAGAGCCAGAAAAAACTGGTTGGATCTGATAGACAAGCTCCCAAAATTTCGTTGTAGGACGCTGGTTGCACAAGAGAGCCTCTCTCTCTCTCTCTCTCGTTCTCTCTCTCGTTCTCACTCAAGCTTATACGGAGTGAAGACATTGTCGTCTTTGAACCATTCAATCAGCTCCCAGCAACACAGAATTTGCTTATGTCCAACTCTGGCCAACATCTTCCCTGGTATCTAAGCATATCTGGTCCTGCTAGAGAAGTGATGCTCAAAATCCAGTCCAAGGGCTACAGGAGGTCCCCAAATGACTTTTCTGCCGCCCAAAAGAAGGCGGTCATCCCCTGGGCATCTTAGGATTGGAGCCAGTTTGCAGGTGGTATCAGCCATATGCCACACTGTCCCACCAACCACGCGTGGACATTCAAGGTAGAAAAGGTGGATGAGAAATGGGATGGCATTACAGGAGGGCCACAGGCAACCTCTAAGGGGCTTTTTCTTGACCATGTGTGGATGCCACCCACAGCCTATGTTATAGTGAAAGGGAACTGGCCTTGAATTGTGTGGGCCCCCAACTCCAAGATAACACCAACCAGATTTTAGGGTTCCCACAGTCAAAAATGGTAGACACTCCCATCCTAGGCACATGGGGTGTTTTCCCACTAGCACTAGAATACCCATTAAATACCCATTAAATACCCATTAAGGACCCTTAATGGGTACTTAATGGGTACTTCTAGTGCTAGTGGGAAAACACCCATCGAAGACCTTCACATTTACTTTGTTGGGTGTAGGAAGGAGATCGGGTTGCCAGTGAGCCCCAAAACTGCATCTTCTAGGTTCCTACTCCTAGTATCCAGTTTCCGTCCACCCCCAATTGGCGAGACCTCCCCAGGGAAGAGAAATAAACACGGTTTTCATTCGACCTTTCGTTTCTTGCAGCATTTGCACCCCATTCTCTGGCCTCGGTTGGGATCAGCGCAGTACGACAGCAAGGTATCTTTCCTCGTCCACGCGGTCCGAGAATCCGTTCGTCGGAAGCCGGCGCCTAATGCCCAGCCGGGAAGCTCCAAAGTTTACGGGGCTGATTTCCTAGGAATGGAAGATGGGGGAAGACAGGGTTAGCGTCGCGTCTCTCTTCCCTGGCGCTTTCATACCTGGTTCCCACGCCCTGCTTCTCCCGAAACCAGGAGAGCTCGTTCCAGGAGGGAAATATGTGGAGCGCGCCCGGACACGTCCAAAGTGGCGAGGTTAGAGCCGGAGAAGGAAAGGGCGAGAGATAAAAGGATAGGAGAGAAGGGGGGATTTAGGAAGGAAACATTTCTCCCACCGGCAGAAAACGGCACCCATCAAAATGGATAGACACCTTCGTTTTTGGGTAGGGATCACTTACCTGCTCTAAGGGATCAGTTGCGTTGGAGAGGGTTGTCCCGCCCGGTGGTGTTTTATATCTGGAGAAGGCGTGTTTAGGAGACACCTCACAGAGATACCGGATGGTTACTGCTGGGCTGCAATGAATCTCATTTCATGGCCTGGCATGGGGCCAGCGCAGAATTCTGGCACCGCCCCTCTTTCCCAAGCCTTTAGTCATGGCTATAGATGAGCTATAGGAATGACGGCCGTCTAGCTCCGTAAGGTGCCTTCCACGCCCTCTCTCACCTGAGCGCAGAGGACTTCTTCCTTGGGATGCCTCATGCCAAGTACTAGGAGATGATCCTCACCTTAAGAATGTTTGCAATGGAACGAAGGTCTAGTGGTTAAAGGAGCCAGACCCTGATCTGGGAATACCGGGTTCGATTCTGCACCCCTCCATGAAGCCACCTGGGTGACCTTGGGCTAGTCACAGCTCTCGTCTGAGCTCTCACAGCCCCGCCCGCCTCACAGGGTGTTCTGTTGTGGGGAGAAGAACGGAAGGTTTGTCAGCCGCTTTGAGTCCCCTTAAATGGGTGAGGAAAGCCATTTGGGTGAGCTTCCGAAATCTGAAACCGCAGCTGGTTCCGGTTTGGCATTCCACCTGGTCACTACCATGCCCTTTCCACGTCATTCCCTGCTTGTCTTTTTCCTTCCTCTTTTCCGTGGCATGTTCTAGAGTTCTAAAGTTCTAGAGTTCTAAAGTTCTAGAGTTCTAAAGTTCTAGAGTCCTAAAGTTGGCACAGTCGATGATTTACATTCAAATTTGAATAGAATCTTTTCAATACATTCGTATGAAGCTTCGTACGGGATTCGTATGGGATTGAATATTCGTATTGAATGCGAATCCTACCACCTTTGAAGGGGATCTATTTGAATGACTACAAATTTTCTTGCATCCGATTCAGCACAAATCAACCCCCCCCCAAAAAAAAAACACTTGTGCACACCCCTAGTGGTCTCTGCAAAGATATTGAGAGGTGAGGCTTGAGTTCCTTTCCATTTGATGGGAAGCATTCTGGGTTGCGTCCAGACACAATACTGCGAAGTAGAGTGCGCAGTCACAATTGGGACGACACACAAGGCGACCAATGCATTATCCCATGGCTACTGCACATTTGCCTTAATCCCGGGTTAAGGACCCTCGCTGCTCCGTAGCAACCCACCTATAATCCACTTTTACTAGCCCAGGGTCCTTTCTGCATTTATCTCAGTTAACTAGATCCGGATCAACCGCACCAAGTGGGCTTCAGAACAGCAAATGTGAGCTAAAGAGGACCAGCATGTTTACAGGCCACTTTTATCTGATCTACTACTAGTCTGGATTAGTGAGCCCTTAGCGCAGTTCTGATCCAGATCTACTCCCATCTAGATCGTGTGTTCTTAGCAGCTCCTTGATCTGGATCAGCTAAGTGCAGGAATCGCCTGGGCCCTTTCCACGTTTGGCCTTATTCTAGAATATATCTGGAGACAGACTATGGAAAGTTCCACCTGGGGCCTACCATAGTCTGCAGTAGCATGCAGAGAGCAGGGGCCTATTCGCACTTGGCTTTATTCCGGAATATACCCTGGAATAGGGGCCCTTTGTCCACATGCCAGGGCAGGCTACAGCAGCTCCCAGGTGAGGCCTGCCAGAGCCTGCATTAGGATACAGTCCACAGACTCCTATCCTGAGATATACTCCAGAAAAAGGCCAAGTGTGAATAGGCCCTGGGTCTCTATTCCAGGATATATTCCAGAATAAAGCCAAGTGTGGAAAAGCCCTTGGAGTGTTCATGAGAAAGAGAAAGGGCGTGCGGACCACCCCACCTGCAAACGTTGCATGTGAATGCAGTCTTGTTTTACCTAATGGCAGTGGATGGATGGATGGATGGATGGATGGATGGATGGATGGATGGATGGATGGATGGATGGATGGATGGATGGATGGATGGGAGGGAGGGAGGGAGGGAGGGAGGGGTTGGGTGGGTGGGTGGGTGGGTGGGTGGGCGGAGATTTGAATTCATTTTTTATTTTTCCATTTCCTTCTTTCCTTCCTTCCTTCCTTCCTTCCTTCCTTCCTTCTTATTTCAATTAGGGCTACAAAAATAAATAAGAATGTGCATTCAATCACTTAGAACAACAATTTTTACTTCACTGTACAAGAATTTAGATCTATCAGACTGCTGTACAGTATATGTGACCTTTCATATTACAGTTGTCCAAAAAGGTGAATGGGGGATGCTCAGTCCAACAGTCCAAAACAGCAAAAAAAAACACCCCATACCTGTGCTTACTTTAAATCATCCTGACTTTTCTGTTTTCTGTTTGTTTTAGTATCTTGTAAGCTGATACAGTCATCTGACCGATTAGCTCATCCATCCATCCATCCATCCATCCATCCATCCATCCATCCATCCATCCATCCATCCATCCATCCATCCATCCATCCATCCATCCATCCACATACCTTCCTCTGCACTCACATATACAGCTGCATATAGTTCAGAATGCAACCAGCTTAAGAGGTTTACCCAAGGTGTGTGGTTGCAAGTCAATGCCCCCTCTGTGTCCATAACCCCTTTCTCTTCCATGCCTGTTTTGGGACTGTCTAAAGTGTGCAGCCTCCACCAGGTTTGTGAGGTCCACATTCAGGCTGGCTTGAATTGAACTGCAGTGTTAGATCATCGCACCTGGTGATTAGGTCACTGTACTGTGGAATTGGAAAAAGTCCAGAATGATTAAGGACTGGAACAAAATCCTTTACGAAATCAGACTGCAACATCTGGGCCTCTTCAGGCTGGAAAGATGGGACCTGACTGAAAGATATAAAATCATGCACGGTGTAGAAAAGGTGGATAGAGATCATTTCTTTTCTCTATCACACAACACTAGAACCAGGACGTATCTATGAAGCTGATGGGTAGGAGATTCAGATCAGACAAGGGGAAGGATTTCTTCACCCAGAGGGTCATCGGTCTATGGAATGGGCTGCCAGTAGAGGTGGTGACAGCTGCCAGCCTAGATGGCTTTAAGGAAGGGTTGGACACATTCATGGAGGTCAGATGTATCAATGGCTACTAGAATGGATGCCTAAGTCCATCTGTCAGGCTGGGGGGACAAGCAGGATGCTTCTAAGGACATTTGCTGGGATTCAAGAGCAGGAGAAGGTCTGCCCTTGTCTCTGCTTGAGATGCCCATGGGCAGTTGGTGGGCCACTGGATGCTGGACTAGATGGGCTGTGGCCTGATCCAGCAGTTCTCCTCTTAGGTTCTTATATGCTGAGCCCTGGGACTGCTGCTTTTCCACTACCCGTCCCTCAGCCCTACTGGTCTGGAGGGGCACCACCCACAGTGCTTGTCCTCTTGTGGTCTTTTGAGGCACTCCGCGAAGCTGATGAGCCTCTGCGACAGACCCAGAGTGGATTCAAAGCGCATTCGGAGTGGGTTGAAAGCGGATTGAAGGTGGATTTGACGTGTTCAGAGTGGATACATAGGGGATTTGTAGGGGGTTACGTAGGGGATTCATAGGCAATCAGTAGTGGGGATCTGAACGGGGTTCAAATCCTGCCACATTCAAAGGGGAATCTATTCAAACGAATATGAATGTTTTGCATCGGATTTGATATTCATGCGCAAATGGAATTCCCAATGTCATCCTGGGAGGATTGCAGAGTCCCGTCTGCACCCGAGCGGCCCTGCAGAGGAGGCAGCCAAGTAGAGAGCAGAACGTCGATGCGCCTCCTGTGATAAAATCACCTCTGTCTCCAGCGCCACCTCCCTAACTCACCCACGCAGAGGCTGGGGTTCTGCATCCGCAAGCATCCGCAGCAGCCAGACCTATCGCTGTGGTCACCGGCTGCAAAGCAACGCCCCAGGGGCAGCATTCCTGGGAGCATTCCATCTCCAGGGTGCACAATCGAAAGAGGGACGATGCTTCATTTCCGGTCTCCACGAAGCAGCAATTGTCATACCTGGGCCTTCGCCAAGTGTGATCTCCAGTCAGTTGGCCTTTGCTACCTGCCCGGCCGGCCGCTGTATCGGCCGCGGCGGCACCGCCCTTCCCCGGAGGGAGTCGCGTCTCATTGAAGGGAGGAGCAAGGGGTCAGGGGTCGCCGGCACCACCTTCTCTCCTCTCCTGGGAATCCTGGGAATGTCTACATTCACCCAGATTCGATCGAATAATGAATATCTCGAATATTTGTGCCAGGTTTGATTCTGCCGTCGTCGTCCCCCCCAACGAAGCCAGCTGGGTGACCTTGGGCTAGTCACAGCTCTCTTCTGAGCTCCCACAACCCCACCTACCTCACAGGGTGTCTAATGTGGGGGGAAGAACTGAAGAGGCAACTGAAGAGTTGTCAGCCGCTTTGAGTCCCCTGTGGGGAGGAGAACTGAAGGTTCGTCAGCCGCTTTGAGTCCCCTTAAATGGATGTGAAAAGCGGGGTAGAAAAGCCAGCTCTTCTTGTTACGATCATTGAATTATGCTCGACTCTTAGGTGACTGTATAAACAAATTCTTATGATTTTGACCTGCCTCTAGGAAGACCTCATAATGTCTCCAAAGATGTTCCAAAAGTTGGCTCCTCTTCGAGACCAAACTCAGACTTTCGGTCTTCCTTCTTAAATGATAAATTATTGTCTTCATCACCATATCTCTGGCGGTCGTTTCAAGCATTCTGACTGGATTTGTAGCAATTTAGAGAGATATATGTAACATATGTAAAATATATTTCATTTATCACTGTTTACCATTATTTGTTATCATTTTAAGTTGTTATATTTGTGTCTAAATATATGGTGAAATTTATTTGTCAAATGTTAAAGTTATTCAATAATTTTTGAAAAATTCCAAAAATAAAAATAAAAATGAGAGGCCAAGAACTGGTCAGGAGGTTTCTGAGTCCAGATGTAAGAATAGAAAATAGAGAACCCTAAATGCAATATTGTAAAGACATTGGATGCCAAGGTGAAAGGATATGGAAACATAGGGTGGTGATGGACAATTTCAGCACCTTGGAGAGATGCCAAGCGTGGATGCACAGAAATGTGGGGGGGGGGGTTGGCATTCAGTTCATCTTGAATAGAAAGCAAGAAAATCTATTTTTTTTATTAGAAGAAGAAGTTGGCTTTTCTACCCTGCTTTTCTCACCCATTTAAGGGGACTCAAAGCGGCTGACAAAGCTTCTGTCCTTCTCCCCACAACAGACAACCTGTGAGGTGGGTGGGGCTGTGAGAGCTCAGGAGAGAGACGTGACTAGCCCAAGGTCACCCAGCTGGCTTCATGGAGGAAGAAGAGTTGGCTTTGTTAGCCTAGTGACTGAGGGTGGCCGTTTGGCAACCAGGATGAGCCAGTATGGTTTAGTGGTTAGGGAGCCGGACTCTTACCTGGGAATACCGGGTTCGATTCCACCCTCCCCCATGAAGCCTTCTGGGTGACCTTGGGCTAGTCGCAGATAAAAACGGGATGCGTACACATATTTATGAATGCATATGGACGCATACAGATGTGTGCAGACGCATCTGAACGTTGTCGGCATTCGTCCCTTCAAATACGAATAGAAAATTCACACGAAATGGGTCTCCCAAGGGCTCCGAAGCCAGGAACCATATGGAAGCCCACCAGCAGGTCATCAGATCTGGCTCCAACGCTCAGCCGAGCCGCAGGGCCATTGCAGGGCCTGATCCAGAACAGAGACCTGCCTGACCTGAACCAGATGACCCAAATGACCATCGACAAGGGCTAGGAATGTCCACGGCATCATCATGGGCAGGAGGGGTTGGTACAGCTTCCGGTTCCGCCAGGAACACTCCGGCTTCCACTCCTGCTCCCAGCCTTGGCTCTCAGCCCTTGCAGCCCACTGCTCCGTTTCGTCTGGCAAGCAAGCAAGCGACGGGGCGAGACTGCATTGGAGCAAAGGTTTTATTTGCAAGTTTGCAACCTGCTGACGGATCAATGTGCCTTTTCCATGCGCCTCCTGCAAGCACTCATCTACACGCCCTTTGAGGGCCGTATCTTGCATCACTGCACACCTGCCAGGGACAAGCGTGAATTTCACTTCTTTTTCCCCATTTTCTCCCTCCTGAGGTCCTTAGCAAGCTCCCCTATCAGCCTCCAGTATTCCCCGAACTTCAGCTCCTGGTCGTTGTTGACGTCCAGCTGCCTCATCTTCTCATCAAGGTCACCAACGTCCTACAAAAAAGGGCAGGGAGAGACATGAGGAGCCGGGAGCGCCGGAACAGGAGATCGCTGTTAGAAACTGCGGCAAACGGGATGGTGCTCTGCAGATAGAAATGTAGCACCTCAAGGAGAAGGCTTGTGCACTTTGGGTGTTTGAAGCTCCTGGATAAGCTAATCTTCAATAAGGAAGAGTGGTTTAATTGGCCTGGAAAATCATGGAAGGTCTGTCGCTAGTGCTTAGAATCTGAAGCTATCCTAATAGCTGGACAAAGGGTGTTTTTCCACCGCGCTCCTTTAATCCAGATCTAAGAAGATCCGGATCTAAGGAATGGGTACATTCCTTAATCCGGATCTAGTAGATCTGGATTAAGGGAAGTACCCAATGTGTTTCCATGGGTGGTCTAGCACCCAATAGCAATGGGTGCTAGCCTCCCTGCCGTGGAAACACCAGAGCACCCATTTGGAAATCCGGATCTACCCATGAGGGGTCTGCTTGTCACCCCAGGTGTTTGGGGGGGACAGTGGGGCAATCTCCGAAGTGGCTTTGAAGTCATTTCGAAGTCACTTCAAAGTCAGTGCAAAACAGCTCCATTGAAGTCACTTTGGAGTCACTTTGAAGTTTACTCTGAATAAGATCAGCACAGACCTCAAAGATGCTCCGGAGCTATTTTGCACAGACTTTGAAGTGACTTCGAAATGACTTCGAAGCATAGGTTTTGGGGCTCCCTCCCATGGGTGCCCCCTCCCCCTAGCCTCCTCTAGACCCCATTGCCACACAAGCGTGGAAACAGGCTCCCTTTAATCCGGATTTTCTTCCTGAAGACCCCCTTGTAGACCCCATTAATGGGGTCTACAGAAAATCCGGATTAAAGGGCAGAAAGTACCCATTTGATCTGGATTTCCCCAGCAGCAGTCGAAACAATCAGGTCCCAAATGGGTGCCATGGTGGAAATGGGATCATCCGGCTCACACCCAAATGGGTCCTTAATGGGTGCAAAAATGGGTACTTTCTGACAGTGGAAAAACACCCAAAATCTGTTTTCCTTTGCGGCCGTTTCCCATGGTAAGGATACTCCGAGGCAAACACGAGTTCGTCTCAGGAGAGTCCCCATGCAAAGCCCTAATTTGGGCTACATGAGGGACAAAAAGAAAAAAAATCGAAGCAACCCCCCCCCTTTATAACTGTTCACACCTCGAATTACGGCCAGGTAAGGGCGTGCTTTACCCCACATGATCGCCTGACAGCTGCCCTGCAGTCAGCTGAGCAGCTGTCAGGCGGGTATAGGGGCTTTCATATGCTCACGAGCAGAGCTCCCCTAAAATGATTAAAAGAGATGCGGCTTTTGGATAAAAATAATGTGAGTAACATGACCTGAGGATGACCTGAAGTCGTCCTAAACTAAAGGTGTGACCAGGGCCCTTGTGGCTGTTTTCAGTCTGAGTCTACAGGTGAGTCAGAGAATACTTGTCCTTTTTCGGGAGTATATCTCAGGACAAAGGTCTGTTGTCCACATGTAGGCCTCACCTGGGGCCTGCTGCAACCTGCGCTAGCATGTGGACAGCAGGCTCTCATTCCGGGATATATTCCAAAATAAGGCCAAGTGCGAACAGGCCCCAGATCTGAACGTGATTCAGTTCCAATACGTCCCCCAATGGAAAAAAAAAAAGATTAGGGGAATCATGGTCTTATTCCTGGTCTCTTTGGACAGTCAAGACGGACACGAGTAATAAATGAAAGACATGAGCCCACCTTCATCAGGTTGGGAAGCTGCGAGGTAACCATCGCCTTGAACTCGCCCGCGGTCAGGGTCCCCTTTTTGCCCTCTTGGCTGGCGTAGGTGCAGAAGACCTGAGCAATCTTCTCAATGGCTTCCTCCAACTCTGTGAGTTCTCCGCTGGCCATGTTGCTGACGCAGAGCCGTCTCCTCCCTTTCCTTGCTCAGCGAGCCGGCTGGTCAAGCGACGAAGCTGAAGCCGGGGGGGGGGGGGGGCGAAAGGAACACTAAAACATGGCTGCAAACATTAAAGACCCTAAGGCCACTGCGTACCTTTGTTAGGAGCAATGGCCAGCTCACTTCTGGAATGGATCGGGTGTCCATTTCTACCCCTTTTATTTGTGGACTTTCCAACCTCCATTGGGACTTCCCAGCAGTTGCCCAATTATTTGGTATTTGGTTGATCCACCAGATGGACTCACCAGAGGCCACCAAGAGCTCAGCAGAAGCGTATCTGCCGTGCATATAGAAGTTCCCAGGTTCGATCCTGGGAGAAATGACCTCCGTGTGGGGCCATAGTGCCTAATTTGGAGATCCCGGTGAGTCCCGAATGCAAAAGCCTGATTAGGGATGAGACCTCCTGGCCGGAGTCCCAAAAAGCTGTTCTGGTTCCCTATTGATGTCCAAGCTATTGTGGAAAACGCGTCATCACTGCTGGCTTTTCCATAGCAGCCATGCAGCAGGATTTTGCTCTATTAACCTGAATATACCAGAGTAAGTAACCGACGTCTGAATGCAACCAGAATTATGGTGGATTCTTGTCTTCAGAGCCAGTGGTTAGGGAGCCGGACTCTTATCTGGGAACACCAGGTTCGATTCTGCCCTCCCCCATGAAGCCAGCTGGGTGACCTTGGGCTAGTCACAGCTCTCTTCTGAGCTCTCACAGCCCCACCCATCTCACAGGATGTTCTGTTGTGGGGAGAAGAATAGAAAGCTTTGTCAGCCGCTTTGAGTCCCCTTAAAAGGGTGAGAAAAGCCGGGTAGAAAAGCCAACTCTTCTTCTTCCACCACGAAGCCAGCTGGATGACCTTGGGCTAGTCACAACTCTCTTCTGAGCTCGCACAGCCCCACCCACCTCACAGGGTGTTCTGTTGTGGGGAGAAGAACAGAAGGTTTGTCAGCTGCTTTGAGTCCCCTTAAATGGGTGAGAAAAGCAGGGTAGAAAAGCCAACTCCTCCTTCTCTTCCTCCTCCTCCTCCTCCTCCTTCTTCAGAGAACAGCCGGTAGTTCGGGGTTTGATCTCTACTAACTTTCTATTATTTTCCTTTCTATTATTTTCAGCTGTTGCACACAGTCTTGGTGCTTGAGGATTTTGTCAGACCCCCGCAGGACATGCATGCAAAGAACGAAGGCATTAAACAAACCGAAAGAAAGACCCGCCTAGCTCTGCACCCAGCCCAGCATCTGCCTCCAAGGGTGGGGCGTGCGCATGGAACATCCACCCCCAGGCCCTCTTGCCGGCAAGGGAAATGCGTCTGAGTGAGAATTCGCACTTACCGTATGCGGGGCGCCCGGAAGAGGCGAACGTCAACACACGGGTCGCGTCAGCCGTGGTTCTTTTATATCGCTCGGGGAAGTGAAGGCTATGGGGATTGGCCAAAGGCTGGGTGGTTCTTAAGCTGTTGAGACCACCTCTCGCCGGCGGTGTAAAGTTTCCATCTCTCCGGCACCGCCCAGGCACCCATGCTCCCCCCGTCGAGTGGGCGGCCGTGGCCACTGAAAAGATGCTCAGCTGCTCTCCAGGCCCTGCCTTGCGCGGACCATGCCATTGGTCAACACGCTTTTCGCTGGGAACAGGGTGGCGAAGGAGAAAGGGAGCGGAGAAAGGCCTGAGGCCCCGGGCAGGAAGTTCTGTGAAAGGCCATCTGGAGAGAACATGAGCCTCTCCACATCTCTGGCTGACAGTGGCGCAGCCATTAGCTAACAGCCGTGGAAACCGTCCAGGAAAATACACTTCCTCTGTTGACACGGCGGGGCGTCCCCTAAAACTGGCCCCTAAATGGACGCTTTTAAAGCTGACCGGCGTTCGTAAACAGGAAAATCGGAACATGAATGATGTGAAGTCCGAAAAGGGCAAAACACAGGTGGGCCATAGATAGCCCTGGACTCAAGCAAGGGCCCCATTTATAAATACAAGGGCTGCCTTAACACTGTGGTCACACCTAAGCTTTAATCCAGTTTCGGTTGACCTTCAGACCGAGAGAACACCTAAGCAAAGTGACCAGTAAGTTTCTGTCCGGATTATCCATCCCAAAGGTGATTTTTCAGAGTTCTTTAACACTGAAACAGCTGGACACTTTGCTGATGTGTTCTCTCGCTCTGAAAGTGGACTGAAGCTGGATTAACCCCTGGGTGTGGTCACACCTATGGCTTAATCCAGCTCCGGTCCGCCTGCAGAGAGACCAAACGCATCAGCAAAGTGACCGGTAAATTTCTGTCCAGATTATCAATCCCAAAGGTGAATTTTTGGAGTTATTTGTTTATTATTGATTATTATTTGCATTTCTGTTCCGCCCCGTACCCAAAAGTTCTGCCTTAACATGAAAGAAAGCAGTGTGCTACTTTGCTGATGTATTCTCTCACTCCAAAAGTGGACTGAAGCTGGATTAAACCTTCAGTGTGGCCACAGCCAATGTTCAACCCAACTTCAGTCCACTTTTGGAGCGAGACAACACAAAAGCAAGTGAGAAACTTTTCCTTTGCGTTATCCGAGTCAAAATATTCACCTTTGGAACAGACAACGTGGAAAGAAAAAGACTGGTCACTTTACTGGTGTCTAAAGTGGATTGAAACTAGATTAAAACTTAGGCAGAGCTTCCCCCCCCCAAAAAAAACACCCCTATTATAGAATGCTCACTTTAAATCTTGCCCATCAAATCTCAGGAGATTTTATTACACGCAATGTAAGGAGAATTGATAGCCTCAGCCCTTAAAATATTCCAGGGAAAAATTATCTCCCGCATGGGAAATCTAGGGGTGGAATGAAAGGAATTTCCATCTATTGGAAACCATTCAAAGGTTATTTTTTACAGAGAATATCTGGCTTACTGCAAGGAATTTTGACTTGCGCGTCAAAGCAGGGCTGCCCTCTGTAATAGTAAGAGCTCATCTTACATTGATGAGGTTTTATAAAAGAAATTCTAGTCTGCCTGAAGACCCTCTGGTTAAAGTCCGACCCTGTCCAGACGGGGCAGGTATAGCCCCATTATGTCACTCTATGGAATTTGCTGGCAGAAGAGGTGGTAACACCAACCTGCCTAGATGGCTTTAAGAATAGACAAATGTATGGTTGACCGGTGTATCAATGGCTACTAGAATGGATGTCTAGGTACACCCTTCAGGCTGGGGAGACAGGCAGGGTGCCCCCAAAGGCCATTTGCTGGGATTTGGGAGCAGGTGGATTAGTGCCTTTGAGTCCAAATTAGCACCTTGAATTGGGCTCATTAGCAAATCAGCAGCCAGTCCAACTCCTTTAAGACCAGTGTGAGGTGTGTCCGGCCAGTTATCCCGGTCAGTGGTCCAGCAGCTGCATTCCGCACCAGCGCTAAACCGCCGTAACGGATGGAGCAGAGGTTCGCACCTCCGCTAAACTACTGCCAGACTTGTAGCGGCTTTGCAAAACAATCTGGCTTTTTCATATTATTTGTATTTTTAAAATATTATTACTGCCTCAGCCCTATGTGCCATGAAGGGGGTGGTGGCGGCGTTCCTTGTCACAGCTGCGCTGGGCGGCACAGGGGTTGGTGACGTCAATAAGCTTCCTATCAAGAGAGAGTGGGCAGAGAGGAAAAGGTGCTGTTTCCCCATGCAGGGGTTTAATGCGGTTTGCATGGGGACGGCCGTATGGGAATAGAGCCCGTGTTATTGGCAGTTGCATGGGCACAAGCACAATTTGAACTCGACCTCCATCCGGACCAAAATAGTCCAATTTGGACTAAACGCTCACACACATTACGGTGTATTGTTCCTGTCATTGCTTGTGGTGCTTTAATACTTGATTAATAAACTTAGTCCTTTCACTATCATTAAACCCAAGAGGTTTTTAAGCCTTCCATTTCCCCTTGAGCTCGAGGGCTCTAATTACGCATCCGTGAACAAATAAGCTGGTTCAAAGATCCTTACTCATGTGGGAACTTGCGCACATGTTTCTGGTGCTGTAGAGGGATCCCTGGACCATCTAGTGCTTTGGTTTCAGCCTCCAAGCATGGATCATTGGCAAGCATTTAGCATCATTCCCATAGGACCCCGGTGTCAATAAAACTCTTCCTTTATCATTGATTGAGTGGGCTTTAATGCGCCTGTTACAATTTCAGCGCCGCTCCGGTCCCTCTGTGGGTTTCTGAGTCATGTCTGTTGTGACCTTAAAGCGATGCTTTCTTTGTCCCAGAAGGGCTCTCCTCTTGCGTGGCGCATTAAAAATTCCTCTGGGGCCTCTTTTTAAACAGCTGTTATATTTCTGGACTGCCGGAGACCGTGTGGCTATTTGCAGAGCCTCCAAAAGCGCGCATTATGGTCGGAGAACCTCAAGGCACATTATTGAATGGACGCTGTCATGCGCCTGCTATGGGAAAACAGACAAACAAGTAGAAGTTCTGCAAATAAAATCAAGGGGGAAAGAGGCACTGAGCAGTCACAGAATGTTCAAATGCAGTCATAACAAAGTCTTCTCTGGAGGTGAGCGCAAGTGGAAATAGTGCGTTTGGTTCACACTGAGACAAACAACCACGCATGAGACTCAACTGCAAACCGTTTGAACCAGTTTGGTCTATTGGTTAAGGAGCCGGACTCTTATCTGGGAATCCCGGGTTCAATTCCACCCTCCCCCATGAAGCCAGCTGGGTGACCTTGGGCTAGTCACAGCTCTCATCTGAGCTCTCACAGCCCCACCTACCTCACAGGGTGTTCTGTTGTGGGGAGAAGAATAGAAGCTTTGTCAGCCGCTTTGAGTCCCCTTAAGTGGGTGAGAAAAGCGGGGTAGAAAAGCCAACTCCTTCTTCTTCTTCTTCTTCTTCTTCTTCTTCTTGATAAGGAAAAGAAATAAGCTCTTTTCAAGCACACCAATACTGGGGAGGGGTCTGTTCCTTTTGGGCATCCCAAGAAGAAGACGAGGGCAAAACCCTCACCTGTTCACTTCTGGGTCACACCGAAGGTTTAATCCAGCTTCAGTCCGCTTTCAAAGTGATAGAACACATCAGCAAAGTGAGCAGTAAATTTTCTTTCCTCATTAACTCTCCCAAAGGTGAATTTTTCTGAGTTATTTAACCCTGAAAGAGAACCGCTGATCTGTTTTCTCACTCCAAAAGTGGACCGAAGCTGGATTAAATGTTAAGCGTCGCCCTTAGCGGCATCCCGCTCGTCTATCCAACCTGGAGGTGGCACCTGGGCATCCATTTTAGTAGCCATTGATGCAACTGCCCTCCACGGATTCAGAGAGATCCTGATGGACCAGGGCACAGCCCATCTGCTCCAGTATCCCATCTATCAAAGTGGCCCATCAGTTGCTTCTGGGCATCACAAGCAGAAGTTGAAACCTTCACCTGCGCTTAACTCCCTGCAAATGGCCTTTTCGCAGCTGTCTTTATAGCACGAGCCACCATTGTAAGCTAGCAATTTAGGAATTAAAAAAGAAAGCTACCCTCTTAGTTTGAGACGGACAATGTGGCACACTATTATTTCCACTTTCTTCTACACCGTCTCTCTATTAAGAGTAACACCCAAACTCCATACCCTTAAGCCTCTGCCTCACCAATTAATCTACCAATTAAAGCTCCTAGCCTTTAGTTGGCTAAATGACCATTAAATGAACTAAAGCCTCCAGCCCCACTTCAAAGGAGCACCGGTAATGAACGCTTCTTGAAGATCATATATAATATACACCATTTATTTTCTGTTTGAATTTCAGTGTGGCATGTGGGTCTGTGAGCCAGTTTGGTCTAGTGGCTAGGGAGTCGGACACTTATCCTCTCCTCCACAAAGTCAGCTGGGTGACCTTGGGCTAGTCACAGCTCTCTTCTGAGCTCCCACAGCCCCACCCCCCTCACAGGCTGTTCTGTCGTGTGGAGAAGAACAGGTTTGTCAGCCGCCTTGAGTCCCCTTAAATGGGTGAGAAAAGCGGGGTAAAAAAGCCAACTCTTCTTCCTCCATGAAGCCAACTGGATGACCTTGGGCTAGCCACAGCTCTCTTCTGAGCTCGCACAGCCCCACCCACCTCACAGGCTGTTCTGTCGTGCGGAGAACAGAAGGCTTGTCAGCCGCTTTGAGTCCCCTTAAATGGGTGAGAAAAGCAGGGTAGAACGGCCAACACTTCTTCTTCTTCTTCTTCCATGGACTGTAAATCACCACTTCTTTTATTTAAAATAATTTGTATCATTTAAAACAAACATTACAAAAAATTAGAATATCAACCATTGTTAACCTCTTCATTATAATGACAACTCTCAGGCTCCTTCTTGTTTCATTCTAACTCTCACGATCTGCTCCCCATAAAATTTCCCACCTTCGTCTTTTGTTGGTCTGCAAAAACGTGTAATTAATCCGTTGTTTTCACGCCGTTGTAAACCATCAATACAAAATCGCCCATTTTTAATAATTTTTTTTCTACTGAACAGTCTCTTATGTATGAATGTCATAACATTCGATTCGTCTACAAATGTATGAATTAGTACATATGCGTAGAAATAACAATATTCATGCGCCTCCCTACTCCTGGGTGTATGGAGCGGTATCCGGTTAAGAAACCTCTCCATGAGACGCAGATGCACCATTTGGGAGCTCCTCAGACCTCGGCTTATATGCCAAGTGTGGACAGGCCCATAGTTCCCTCCTTAAGATCGTTTTAAGATGATTGAAATGTGGATTGATTCCAGCGCACTGCTAGTTTCTTCTCCTTTCCTAAGCCCAGCCTATTCTCCAAATTCCTTCCCTGCCTTCCCAAGCTGAGCCCTAACACGTCCGGATCACTTGTGGTTCTAAGAATGCGCCCAGCACAGGCCCGGCCGGTTTCTGCCCCTCCACACACATTCCTCCTTCATTCATTTATATGTTAATTCTTTCTGCCGCACCGATGCGCCCGGCCTGTTCAGCTCCATGCCATTGCTGCGGGTGGTTAAGGCGCTTCCGGTGAGCATGGGCAGGCGTGTTTGGTGTGCCTTTCTCCCTGCAGGAGAGAAACCTCAAGAGGCTGGCGCAATTAAGCACATGGCACGGGTGAGCTCTGCCCGTCGGCATTCCGGTGATTAATCCCTCGGGAATTGGAGGGCTCCTTCCATAACGCACCGGGCAGAAGGAAGGGGGAGCCAGCGAGCAAGATAAGGGGAAAGGAAATGATGCCGGCGAGGAATGTCAACTAATTGCACCTCGGTATGAAAACACAGGAAGTTTTGCGCAGAAATCACTAGGAAATCTTTTCTTTTTGATTTTTGGTGAATCAGGACAGGGCAGGGGCAAAGACGGGGAGAAGGACCCATGCCTCACCAGAATCGTGTTTGTTTGTTTGTTTATTATTTCCAAACATTTCTATGTCATAAAATCCGATTCGAATCTGTAACGTTCGAATCTGTACATTTGAATGTTAGATTCGTATTTAAAAATTCAAATGTCGACAACATTTGTATCTCTTATACCGATCTGTACGCATTCTGTAAAAACCCATATGCAACCCGTTTTAATCCCGCATTTTAAGCACAAGATATGTATAATTTTCACACAGATCGGTATATGACAGATACAAATCTACACATCTGAATTATTCCAAAATCCGTATCAGATTTTCGAAAATTAGTATTTGAGTTTCAACGTGCAAGTTTGGATTTTTGAAAATCAGATTCAAGTTCGAATGCCGACATTTGTTGGGATTCGAACTGAATTTTTGAATATTTGAATATTTGTGCACATCCAAACTGTGTTCTCTCACTCTGAAAGCGGACTGAAGCTGGATTAAACCCGAAGTGTGACCACAGCCTTGATGCACACAAACCCTCCCCCCTACATATGCAGACATTTACCTCAAGTGCAGATGGTGTCCAGGCTGCGCCATCTTCTTTCCCCTATGACGATGCTGGCGCGCATGTGCCAGTGCCGTCAGCAGGGCAACCGTGACATGCCAGGCAAGTGTGCTTTCACGGTGCGCCATGTGACCCATCAATGCACTTGCGCAGCATGTCACGTGACCATCCAACACGCCTTCCAAACCCAGAAGACACACAAATGGAGCCTCACAGCAAGCTCCAGTGCGGAAGGAGTTGTTTCTGGTTCGGAAAGAGGCAGGAACCCCCCATCCTGGAGCCCACCATGAGGCAACTACTGAGCCAAGTGCAGAAAGGCCCATATATTCGAAAGTAAACCCGTTTCTTCCTGCCTATGCGTGAGGACCGATGTGGAAGATCTTAGCCAGAGAAAAAGAGCCCTTTTGCCATGAGGCTGCAGTTTTAAGCAGACATGTCGGGAGAAAGAAAAGCCAACAGAAAGGCCGTGTCTGTTCTTGGCTCTGGGAGATAAATCCCCGGCGCTTTGCCAAGTGACTTGGCAGAACTGGGCCCAGCTCAGCATGCACCAGCAACAAACAGGCTCTGGAAGGACTTTCATTTCCAAGACTAGAAACTTCTGGTTGCTCCATTCTTTTCCTAAACCCTCGTGCAACCTCCCCTTTCCTCCCTCAGCTCCCAGTGCAGAAATCCGGCAAGGAGGCTGGAAAATGTCCTCGTAAAATACTCTTCCAATCCTGTTTGCCTATGCCGTTTGGGTTGTTATCCGCCCTTTCCCCCAGTTTTAAAATCTCTAGACATGTTGTCTCCATCCTCAGCCTTCATGCGGCTGCCCTCCCAAACCCTCCCAAGGCCCCCCTGTTCTTCAGATCCACTGTGAGCCAGTGTGGTCTAGTGGTTAGGGAGCCGGACTGGGAATAGCAGGTTTGATTCCACCACCACCACCATGAAAGCCAGCTGGGTGACCTTGGGCTAGTCACAGCTCTCTTCTGAGCTCTCGCAGGGTTTCCTGTTGCGGGGAGAAGAGCAGAAGCGTTGTCAGCCACTTTGAGTCCCCTTAAATGGGTGAGAAAAGCAGGGTAGAAAAGCCAACTCTTCAGTAGAAGCTTCTAAGGATACTGGATTCCTTGGAACCTCCCTCCCTGGGCCTACCTACCCCAAACCTCCCGCCTCCCCACTAAACAAGACTGAGAACAAAGAGGTGACTATACATGCTGAAGAGCTTTTAAAGCCAAAATCTGGAAGTTTTTTTTTTTTAAGCACATTATAATTCATAATTAAGCCTTATTCTCTCTGGCAGCTGCCAAAGGAAATGGTAGTTGGCAAGAGGGCCTTTCCTGTGGTGGCCCCCAGCTTCTGTCTGAAGCACGCTAAGCACCTACACTAGCTGGTTTCAATACCTGAGGTCGACTTTTGCCCTTTACCAGCCCAGATGTTTCTATTACTAGATCTTTTAGCTGAGTAACCCTGCATAGAAGTTGGTTGTTTTCAACAGAGAATAGTCCATGATTCTTTCAACTTTCAGGCCATGGAACCTTCAGGTATCAGACGGTACAGGATGCCACCCAGATCCAATATGTAAGCAAAGAAAATATGAATTCATTTGGAAAAGAGCTGGCTAACACTCCCTACCCCCGGCTTCTATGTTTCCTACGGTGCCCCCAAATTCCTCTGCTGTCTCTTTGCCCCTCCAAGCTGCCCTTGGTGGTGGTGGTGGTGCGGGAAGCCCCACTAATATTCAATCTTTGCTGCTGGAACAACTGAGGACTATTTCCCCTTTCTTTCTCTGGTCCCCTGGTTTTAAACAGGCAAGAATTCAGAGCGAGCGAGGGGCATCACAACTGGCTGCTGAAAGATGGGGGCACACACAATCCTCCTTTGTTAGACCCACGTCTGCTCCAGCCAGCTTGTGCAAAGGCAAAACAAACAGACTCCTGTCTGTTGGTCCACATGGTCCAGACCTCTCCATTGGTCCCTTAAGTTGGGGAGGTTCTGGGGGGCGGGGAGGAGGACTCACTCCCAAGAGCAGGCAAAAATCTCACATGCGCCAGTTTTCTACCCAAACCCCGGCTCCAGCGGCCGCACGCCATCTCCCTTCGCCTTCTAAGTAAGTAATTTTGATTCAGGGGGACAAGAAAGAAGGTCTTCCATTGGGTACAGCTTTCCTTGCCCAGAAGTCCCCCAAATTTTGGGCACGTATCTACACCGCAGGGGGAGCGGGGAGGAATTCCCCTTATTTTATTGCGCAGTTTTCAGGGGGGCCAAATGGGCAGTTGGATCTTGTTCTGTAAAATGGGGCGAGGGGGAAATCTGGAAAAAGTGATGATGATGGAGAAGGAGAAACGAATGGGCTTTTATGAAAGAATATCTGCCTAAGATACCTTGTTTGGTTTTACTTAAGGGCTACTAAAGAGGGTGGGATAGGATTAGGTTTTAAGCAAGGAGCCAAGTGCCTGGAAAGTTGAGGGTCGCTGCCCGTTTGATCCACAGCCTCTACCTGGAGGGAGGCAATGGCAAACTACTTCTGTTTCCCTGCCAAAAAAACTGCGTAGTCAACCAGGAGTCAGCCAGATGTTAGCCACAACCACAACCATCACCACCACTGCTAATATTAGGATTTTGAGGTCACCTGGTAAAATCCCTAGGAGAAAGGACAATCAGGACTCCTGATCAGAGATCATGGAGACAAAGGTTGAGGCCTTAGCATTGCAAACAGTTCCAGCAAAGCAAAGGATGTCTCATTACGTCAAGCAAAGCCAGATGGATCTGTGGAACTCCCTGCTGCGTGATATTTGCTGAGATAGCTTAATCTTTAATTGCATTGCTAAAGAATGCCTGACGATACCGCATGCTGTTCTTAATGCCTTTAGTGGGAGTGGGAAGCACCAGGGAAAAGTCAGTTTTAGAGGAAAGACTACTCTAGATCTTCCCCAATTCTTGATTAAGGGCTGCCGGTCCTTTGCCACTCCTTTGCTGGCACAGGAGCAGCACTCTGCACATGCTCAATGGCACCTTTTACATACATTTTGGATGTAAACCTTACTTGAATGAAGCTTTGGGATTTTGCGAAGGTGTTGCATGTACGTGAACAGGAGATCTGCTAAAGGTCGTCAGTCTGTTGAGTTTTATTTCGATCAAAGTCTCAGTTCCATGTGAAATTGAAGAGGATGGACCACAGCATTTAACGCAACTGATTTTTATGTGTTGCTGATAAACTGCAGAAAAGAACTGCCCAGGATAGGCAATGGTTGCCGTTGATGTTTTTCACAATGATGACATACTTATTAGAAACTGTTAAAAACAGAACTAAAATGCACAAAATACTGTGTAAATAGGAACCTAAGAGGAGCCCTGCTGGATCAGGCCACAGCCCATCTGGTCCATAGGAACCTAAGGGGAGCCCTGCTGGATCAGGCCACAGCCCATCCAGTCCAGCATCCTGTCGCACACAGTGGCCCACCAATTGCCCATGGGCACCTTAAGCGGAGACAAGGGCAAACCTTCTCCTGCTCTCAAACCCCAGCAATTAGCCGTAGAAGCAATATGCTTCCTTTTTGGTGACAGGGAGGCAAAGTAACTTCATTTTCCCACAAACTGGTCTTTTGTTTTCTGCAGTACACTAATCCAAACCACTCTCCAGGTGAGGCAACATTTGCTGAGCTTTGTTTTGTCCAAATCTCTTTATTAGTCTTTGTTTTCCTTACGATCTGGGTGAACAATGCGACCAGCTGAGTCACTACCACCACGAAAGATGACGCAGCTTTTTCGGCGGCTATTCTTCCCTTTTTTTACCATGCCTTTTAGAATAATTTAACCCTGCAAAGCAAGAGGTGGCCTTGAAAATAGGCACGATTTATTATACATTTATGTTCAGTATCTGGACAGACACTGCCTTCCATTCGAATGCAAACTCTTCTTTTTTAGGTCTACTTGGACTCCGTGGAGTCTGAAGGGAAGCAGATTTTCTGGATCGTTCCCCAGACTTTTGTGCCTGTAACATGTTTATGGACAGACTCCCTACCCCTTCCTGCTATTATCTGGGGCTACCGAATAAAGACAGACTCAATGGCTTGTCAGCAGCTTTGAGTCCCCTTAAATGGGTGAGAAAAGCACGGTAGAAAAGCCAGCTCTTCTTCTCCCACAAAGCCAGCTGGGCGACCTTGGGCGAGTCACAGCTCTCTGCGGAGCTCTCACAGGCCCACCGACCCCACAGAGGGTTCTGTTGTGGGGAGAGGAACAGAAGGTTTGTCAGCTGCTGTTTAACGAATGTAGAAAATCTTCATATCGATGTTCCAAAACATTTGTTTTCATGTGGCCCTTTCTGCATTGGAATTCATTCCTGTGCCTCAGGGATCTTGCGGTCCCCACATTCTCCAGCCTCGAGAGGCTATCTTGGCTCGACTTGCTCCTGAATCCAGCCCTGGATCTGAGACAAGGTCTTTCTTGTTCCTACGAATCAAAGGCAACCCCACCCTCCACACACGCCCACACGCCTGTGTCCGGACACACCGTTCAGTCCTTGCACTGCACTTCCCCTGTTCTGATGTAAACATGCACCCTTTCCAAGACCCCATCGGCGGCAGGGGAAACTTCAGCGCTGTTCGCAGCCCCCGAGCGCTGAATGGAGCATCTGTCCTTGCAGAGAGAGAGAAACAGCTGTAAACATCTGACTCATCTGGCAAGAGCCCAAGGCAGGTTTGCAGGACTGAGGCCGTTCAGCTAGAGAGACCACGTCATTTAAGGGCCTATATAGCTATCTGTCTGTCTGTCTATCTATCTATCTAAGAAATTTATATCCTTGCCATCCATCCATCCATCCATCCATCTCTTCTCTCTCCTCTTCTCTCCTTTTTCTGTCTACCCATCATCCATCCATCCATCCATCCATCCATCCATCCATCCATCCATCCATCCATCTCTTCTCTCTCCTCTCCTTTTTCTGTCTACCCATCATCCATCCATCCATCCATCCATCTCTTCTCTCTCCTCTTCTCTCCTTTTTCTGTCTACCCATCATCCATCCATCCATCCATCCATCCATCCATCCATCCAAGAAATTTATATCCTTGCCTTTCACCAAATGGTCCCAGGGCAGGTTACAATAAGGATAAAACATATCAAATATTAAAATATATTTGAAGAATATCCCTCCCTCCCTAACAGGGCAGCACCCAGAGGAAGCTATTTAAAGGCAAAATCCTGGGTGAAAAGACCAGGCGTCGAAAACTATACAGCCCAGGCGCCTGGCGAACCTCAAGAGGGAGGCTGTTCCAGCATCTAGGGGCCACCACAGAAAAGGCCCTCTTACAAACCCCTGTGCCTCGTGCCTCTGCAAGAGGAGGAACGCTAAGAAGGCCCCCTCCTTGAGATCTCAGGGTCCGGGCAGGTCTATATGGGAGAAGGCGCCTAGCCCAGCTCTGGGCTCACACAGAGCACTGGGTCCCCAAGACGGCTCGCGTCCTCTGTAAAAGTGGACTCCGGAGAAGCTGGCTTGAGGAGGGACAGCCCACGTCCAAGGAGATCCCGGTGGGGAGGGAATCTGAGCAATGTGATGACAAGACAGCTGGAAGACACCACGAACTACAGGTGTGATCACAATTCTTGAAATGCAGCCTTCCGATCTTAAGCCCCGGCCTTGCGTCCTTTTAGCTGCCCTCCCCTTCGGCCTACTAGTCACACTGGTCAAGCAGCTGCGTGAAAGCAACACACTCACAACAGCCTAAAAACAAGATTGTCCAGTGCTCACAGTAAAATACGGCATCAGCAATTGAAGAGGGCGGATTAAGCAATTACAACTGCTTTTGCCAGCGTTGGCATTCTAATCCCCCTCTTCCAACCTCTCTGCTCCATCCATCCAGAAGGTTCCCGGAGCAACTTTCATCTAAAAACCAATCAAACAGTCTCTGCTCTTGGGTCCAAGCTTTTGGAGACACGGCATAAAAGGAAAAGCGGATGAGGAGGGAGGAGGGGAGAAAGCAACCCCAGGTACTAGTTTAAGCTACCAATTAAGCACTTCAGAGATGGCACCTTTGCTTTGCTGTATGGCTGGGTTATGCAATGCACCCAGCAGTCATAAATTAATTGGTTGTAATTAGTGACTTGTAGGGCTTTAAATCCAGTCCACCATAGAAATAATTTGGCTGAACGGGTCTAGCCCTCACACACAAAATCATAACAGTAAAGGACTTCTAGCCAGTCTGATCTAGTGGTTAGGGAGCTGAACTCCTATCTGGGAATGCCGAGTTTGGTTCTGCACTCCTCCATGAAGCCAGCTGGGTGACCTTGGGCTAGTCACAGCTCTCTTCTGAGCTCTCACAGCCCCACCTACCCCACAGGGTGTTCTGTTGTGGGGAGAAGAACAGGTTTGTCAGCTGCTTTGAGTCCTTTTAAATGGGTGAGAAAAGCAGGGGAGAAAAGCCAACTCTCCTCCTCCTTATGGGGAAGAACATTTGTCCTGTTTTAATCAATTCCCTTTTGAAATCTCACCGCTGGCTCCTGGCATTTTTGTACCCATTAATGGGTACTTAATGGGTACTTCTAGTGACAGTGGGAAAACACCCATGGGTTGGTCTCCCTGGGAACACAAGGTTATGGTAGTATACTTTGCAGGACTTCTGGGCCCTTTCTGCCCTGGACTATATTCTGGAAACCTGGTCTTGCTGTCTACACCAGCATGCAGATGGCAAGTGCCTATGCCAGAATATAATTCAGAATAAGGCCCACTGCAAAGGGCCCTCACAGATTCTCTAAGGCAAATCAGGGAAGCATCTCTTGGATGCAGGGGTCATTCCCAGTTTGCTGTTTCCAATTGCAACGTCCCTTTTAGCTCCTGAAATCAAAGTCTGTGCGGGAGAAAGATACACTAGACATCATGTTACTGAAACTAGATTCCTCTCCGGAAAGCTTATACCACAAGTGAAGATCTCTGCTTCCTCTCCCGCCTTCGCCGCCCGGAAATAATTAGATCAAGGCAGATAGGATGCTTGTTAGGTACAGCCAGCAGACCTGCTGTCGATAAACACAGGCAGCCATCGGGATATCTGGATCCTGCCTGCATATTTGCCGCAACATTAACCAGGAGCAGCAAGAAGGCAAACCCAGGATATTGGACTGGCAGGTCGAGAGTTTTGGAATCTATATTCAACAGATGGATTTTGTTCCATTGATTTATTTAAAACCTTTCTGTGCTGCTTCCTGTCCGAAGTGATGCAATTAAGAGGACAAACAGCCCCAGAATTCATTACAATGTATTTTAAAACTTCCAAAGGCTGGGGAATACAATAAGGCATTAAAAGCACCAGAAAGGGAGTGAAAATAAATATCCCCAATAGGTGAGGCAGGCGCACGGCAAATCTCAGAGGGAAGAGCATCCCGCAGGGCGGGGGGGCCAACACAGAAAAGGCCGAGCTGCCAGTAACCACGAGATGGCACTCGTTAACGGGTGGGACCCGCAGCAGTGGGCGAAACCCAGCGGGCAAAGCTGGGTCAGTTCCACAACCTCCCCCATCTCACCTGCCCAGGTTTGGGTAACGCAGGACAGATCAACACCTTCATCCATGCTAAGGCTATGAGCGCACCCTGTTCCAAAGGGGGAAAGCATCTCCGCAACAGATCGGAGACGGCTTCGATCCGGTTCGCGTCGGAACCATTCACAAACCAGTCTGGGCCTCAGTTGGGTTGCGTCACACCTAGGTTTTTTATCTGGTCTCCACCAACTTTCACACCAGCAAAGCGACGAGCAATTTGGGGGGGGGAGGAAATGGGGCGCTTCTAGGGCCATCTGCTGGGACTCGAGAGCAGGAGAAGGTTTGTCCTTGTCTCTGCTTGAGATGCCCATGAGCATTTGGTGGGCCACTGTGTGCGACAGGATGCTGGACTGGATGGGCTGTGGCCTGATCCAGCAGGGCTCCTCTTATGTTCTTATGTTCTTATGTTCCTCTTCACTTCTCTAACGCAAAGGTGGATTTTCTGAAATATGGGATATTGAGACCATGCCCCATTATGGGTGTTGGGAGACGCCTAGCAAGAACACCGGGTTTCCCATCCTAGTGATTGCTTCCCTCCATCGATCAGTTCCTCTCTTCTTGCAAATAGCCGGAAGCAGGAGCTCAGCACCCTTCCCAGGACTTGCAAGAGGAGTAATAGTGAAAGGAGCCAACAGACGGGGTCAAAGGCCGAGGCTGCCTCATGCATCTGGCCAGGGCAGCAAGAATTAGTCAGGGGATCTTCCTTAGATGCCACAATTCCCCCCTGCTGGAGATTCTTTCTTTCCTTCCTGCTTCCCTCCCCTTTCTTTCTTCTTTCTCTTCTTTTTCCTCTATTCCTCTTTTTCTCTCTCCTTCCCCCCTCCCTCCCTCGTTCTCTCTTCCCTGACCCTCCCTCCTTTCTTCTTTCTCTTCCCCTCTTCCCTCCTTCTTCTGTCCCTCCTTCCCACCCACCCTTTGTCTTATTCACACTCTTCTCTTCCTTCCTTCCTCTCTCCCTCTTTGCTTCCCTCCTTTCTCTCCCCACTCCCTCTTTTTCTTCCTTCCTTTTCATCTTCCTTCCTTCCTTTTTCTCCCACTCTTTTCCTTCCTTCCTTTTCCTATTCATCTTCCTTCCCTCCTTTCTTTCTCTCCCACTCCCTTTTCCTTCCTTCCTCTCTTCCAGCATCCCTCCTTTTTTATTTCTCTCCTCCCTCTTCCTTCCTTCCTTCCCTCCAGGTCTCTCCTTCCTTCCTTCCTTCCTTCCTTCCTTCCTTCCTTCCTTCCTTCCTTCCTTCCTTCCTTCCTTCCTTCCTTCCTTCCTCTCTCTCTTTCTTTCCTTCCATGCACAAGGCCAGCTGGAAATTGCAGCATTCCAGCCTGTTCTTCCAGGCCCTGTTCTGCAAGGCCACCGCACAATTGCCCAACTGTTTGGGGACAGGAAACCGCAGAGCATAACGCGAAGCCTCCACCGCGCTGGAATTCAGCGGCATGGAATGCGGCGCTCGCTTCCCAGCGGGCGACTCAGCTCTTGCGCAAGCCGCTGAAATGAGCACCACGGGCGGGGGGCAAAGCAGCGCGGATGCTGCCCACTAGTGGCCAAGCGGCGCCATCGCCCTGGAACACGGGGCTGGAAAATGCCCAGGTGGGCTTTTTCCAGCAACATGACACCTGTTGCCTTTTTCTGCAGCCCCCTCTTGCCAGCAAAGGTGAGCCCTTGTGCTGCCGGATTGTGCCTCCCTGGAGCTCCAGCCAGGAGCGAGAAATCAGGTGGACGCGCTTTGAAGAACTTTTCTAACCACTGACATTATTTGCAGATGCTATCCTTTTAATATAGATTGTTTACTGAGACCTTCGGGTATAGGGTGGCATAGAAATAGGAATGAATGAATGAATGAATGAATGAATGAATGAATGAATGAATGAATGAGGCCCTGCTGGATCAGGCCACAGCCCATCTAGTACAGCATCCTGGCCCACACAGTCGCCCATCAATGGCTTCCGGGCATCTCAAGCATGGGCAAGCCTTTTCCTGCTCTTGAATCCTAGCAAATGGCCTTAGAAGCGTCCTGCTTGTCCCCCCCCCAGCCTGAAAGATGGACTTAAGCATCCATTCTAGTAGCCATTGATACATCTGTCATCTATAAATTTGTCCAACCCTTCCTTAAAGCCATCTAGGCTGGTTGCTGTCGCCAGCTCTTCTGGCAGCAAATTCCACACACTGATAACCCTCTGGGTGAAGAAATCCTTCCCTTTGTCTGATCCATCAGCTTCATAGATGCCCCCTGGTTCTAGTGTTGTGTGATGGAGAAAAGACATTTTCTCTCTCCACCTTTTCTATCCCATGCAGGATTTTATATCCTTCAGTCAGGTCCCCTCTTAAACGCCGTCTCTCCAGACTGAAGAGTCCTAGATCCCACAACCTGCTTTCGTAAGGGAGATGTTCCAGCCCTTCATCATATATCACTGTGACGGTTTTCGCCATTTTCATTCTTTGTACACCACTCTCAGATTATAGTTTAATGGGGAGTGGTACATAAATAACTCAAATGATTTCATAAGATACATAAGAGAACAAGGAACCAAGTCCCCAGAACATGGCAGGGTCACGTGATGGGAGTCAACATAACCTATGCATAATGCACAGACTGAATGAACATAAGAACATAAGAACATAAGAGAAGCCTTGCTGGATCAGGCCACAGCCCATCTAGTCCAGCATCCTGTCACACACAGTGGCCCACCAAATGCTCATGGGCATCTCAAGCAGAGACAAGGACAAACCTTCTCCTGCTCTCGAGTCCCAGCAGATGGCCCTAGAAGCGCCCCATGATGCAATAGATAGCTTGTTCTTGGGTGCCACGGTGTTGTGGCCAGCTCCTGGCTGACTGCATATGAGCACCTCGACGCAGTTTTCTTGGCAGAGATACAGACGTGGTTTGCCATGGTCTACTTAAGGGAAGAGGCTGGGAGTCAAACTGGCAACCCTCTGCTCTCCAGGCACTTTGCTTTGCCATTGAGCTATGACCACTTCATGGGCCCCTCTATGCAGTTTTCTTGGCAGGGATACAGAGGTGGTTTGCCATTCCATTCTTCCTGGGAAAGGCTGGGGATCAAACCTGCGACCCTCTGCTCTCCAGGTTGTTTGCTTTGCCAGTGAGCTATAGACATTACTGCTGTGTATACCTTTGTGTAACAACAACAACAACAAAAGAGTTGCATTTATTTATTTGTATGTTTGTTTGTCCTTTTATTCCACCCTATACCCAAAGGTCTCAGGGCATATTAAAACAATAACAGTATATATTAAAACATGCGGTTTATTTAGATATCGGGGAATCTGATCAGACTGAACCAGCCTCCTATTCACAAAACACAAACAAAGTGATCAAACACTTCATGTTTGCCATTGAAAAGGGCTTTTTCCAATTGGGGGGGGGGAGGGAATGTATTTTTGATTTCCAAACAAATTTGGAAACAAAACACAAACAACCATTTGTTCAGTCAACAGGTTCAATGTCAAGCCAAACAGACGGGTGTTCAGTTTGATGGCGAACCGAATATGCACTGTTCATTTGCGATCATCTCGAGCTACACAGTTATGGTTAGCCAGGCTTAGGCAAAGCCAGCAATCCTGGCCTGATCCGTTTGTAAAATTACTAGACATCGTAGGTTATGTCACACCCTGGGCTTCCATCCTTCGGCATGGCGCATATGCAGAGGCGTGCCACGCACTAATTTTGGCCTCCGTGCTTGTGAGTGCACACATTGAAAGGTGAGATGAACCATGAGTTATGCATGATGCTACAACCAAGGCAAGAGCAGAGGATAATACTTTCATGCATGATTCATCACCGTCCCCTTGCATCATTCATGCCGGCAAGGTTTCTTCTTGATACAAGCTCCGTTCTTGTAACGAGACCTGCTTTTGCTTTTGCTTTTCTTGTTTTTTTTTTTTTCCGGCGGGCCAGAATCTGGTTTCGCGGCTTTCTCCGTCTCTGTAGCAACCATTGCGGCTGGAATGTTTTCATTCAACAAAGCCCTTGTTCGGCCTGGCGCAGCCTAGAGTCAGGTGGGCCTCCGATCCGTCACCCGAGTCGGCTGCCCTGACAGCACCCATTGTCCGACAGGGGAGGCGGCAGAGACACCCGATCGCGGGCGTCTTATCGGAAGGATGGCTTACTCCCTCACTCACAATGCCACAATTGCAGCAGAAATCACACTCCTGGGTATTAATAGCCTCCACGTTGACAGTGCCCAGGAAGGGATGCCCGGCCAGCAGGGCGGCAACTGAGATTCCGGGCAGTCATGTCCAAGAATCCCAGGTTTCCAAGGATAGCTCCAATTTCTGTAGACCCAGCCCTAGGCCCTTTCTGCACTTACCTCAGTTAATCTGGATTAACTAGACCCGGATTAGCTAGCTCCAGATCAACTACAGACAGAGGGACCTGCATTGAGCGGGCTTTGGAACGGCAAATGTGGGCCGAAGAACGCCAGCACAGATTCCTGATCACGATCTACTCTGCACCTACACAGACGATATGTTCTTAGCAGCGCCTCGATCCAGATTAAGAAGTGCAGAAAGGGCCCTCGGTGATCCGCTGAGCAGCTTCAGCTAATTTTGGGGGGAAACAAAGAAAGCGGCTTTCGGATGTAATCGAACCAAAAACACACTTAGTTCCCATGGTCCCCTTAGATGGACTAATCTGTAATGGCGTACCGTGGCCTTAGAGAAAACATCCCACTGAAGTCAGAAGAATAGTTAATCCATATTAGCTAGGTCCGGATAGGCTAGATCCGGATCAAACCCAGGCAGACACATCTGCATTGAGTGGGCTTTATTTATTTTTATTATTTTATAAGACAACCTTAAAACTTCACACTTACCCGCCCTGAGACCTTCGGGTATAGGGCAGGATAGAAATATACATAATAAAATAAAGAAAGACATGATTTCAGCAGGCAAAGGAAACTCAAACAAAACAAATCAATCAGTTCGAAGTAAATCCAACAAGCTTTTATTAACCTTATGGGCCTGATGGACTGCGGGGGTGAGGCAGAACATAAACTCATCCTTCTGCTTGCCTGCAGAATGTACTCAAACCTGGGGTGGATTTCATTTTCCACTGATGCAAAGAGAGTTAAAGCAATAATCCTGCTTATCTTGTAGATACTGCAAGAGTAAAGCCAAGGAGTTGATAGAGCAACCACCACCTTGACGCCATATTTTTTATTCCCCCCCCCCGCCCCGTTTTATCCTATAAAGTTTATTAACAGTTCAGGACCAGTACAAATTTTCTTTAAAAAGCAATTTATAGAAAAAGAAGAGTTGGCTTTTCTACCCCGCTTTTCTCACCCATTTAGACCAACCTTCTGTTCTTCTCCCCACAACAGAACACCCTGTGAGGTAGGTGAGGCTGTTGAGAGCTCAGAAGAGAGCTGTGACTCACCAAAGGTCACCCAACTGACTTCGTGGAGGACTGTGAAATCAAACCCAGTGTTCCCAGAGAAGAGTCTGTGGCTCCCTAACCACTAGACCAAACTCGATAAAATAAAAATGGCAAAATCAGGACGATGCAAAATCTTTGCCGGCGGTAAAGTGGATTTTACTGGCTGCGTCCTAAAGCCTTTGCACTTGTGTCAGAGAGAGCAGAGAACAATTTGCACGCTGTGTTGTTCACCAGCGAGTTTCCAAGCAAAGCAACTGGTTGTTTGCAGAGAATAAGAAATTTTCCACTGAGCACACCGCCCTGCCTGAGTCTCTTTCCATATGCAGTGGCTCTGTTGGGGGTGAAGAAAAACCAATCGGACTGCTTCTGGTTTCTCTGTCCCTTTAAATCCAGACACTTTCGCTCCAAAGGGAGAGTTGCCCCAGCTGCTAGGTATCACATTCACCCAAGGAAGGGGAGGGTGGCTGAGCCTTATTTAAAGCCACTCACTAGATATTTCAGACTTGGCTTTGTCAGAGGTGGTAGCAGTGGACATCACACGATCCCGAGCGGAGAGGTAAGGCCGGCGGGCAGACCTAGGTCGCCCTTCTGGGTGCAGGACAGAGACCTGAAGGTGGCGTGAACTTGTGAAAAGGTGAGGACCAGGTCTCGGAGGCTGCTTAGAGGTGAACAGGCGAACGGTGGGTTTTCCAGGGTCAGTGAAGAAGAGGAGCTGGCTTTTCTATCCTGCTTTTCTCACCCATTTAAAGGGACTCAAAGCTGCTGACAAAACTTCTGTTCTTCTCCCCACAACAGACACCCTGTGGGGTAGGTGGGGCTGTGAGAGCTCAGAAGGGAGCTGTGACTAGCCCAAGGTCACCCAGCTGGCTTTGTGGGGGAGGGCGGAATCAAACCCAATATTCCCAGAGAAGAGTCTTGTTCCTTAACCATTAGACTAAACTGGCTCACTGGTTTAGCACAGCATGGCATGTCTTACATTCCTACTTCAATTTAAAAATTGGGGGAGAAAAACCAGAGATTGTTATCAGTTTTTAAAAATATATATTTGGGGGGCACTTTTCCACCAAGAATCTAAAGGGTTTTTTTCCCACTAGCACTAGAGTACCCATTATGGGTCCTTAACAGGTCCTTAATGGGTACTCTAGTGCTAAGTGGAAAAACACCCACAAAGTAGCATTCCGGGTTTTCTCAAACCTATACTTGGTCTTCCCAACAGCCCTGTGAGGTAGGCTCAGTGAACAATGAGGGTTTGGAACAAAATCCTGCAGTGTGCCTCTGGGCTCGGTGGAAGGGGGATTTGAATCTAAGGGTGTTTTTCCACTGTCACTAGAAGTACCCATTAAGTACCCATTAATGGGTACTAAATGGCATTTTTGTACCCATTAATGGGTACTTCATGGGTACTTCTAGTGACAGTGGAAAAACACCCTATGTCCTCCACTCTTATTCCAACATGCTACCCTTCTGCTCAGTGGAGGCCCCAGAACCTGCCATGGAAAGGACTGGAAATTCACATTTACCTGGACGTTTTTTTCTTGCTAAAGCCCCTTTTCTGTCTACATGGCTGGCTTGAACCTGATCCTGGACTGAGACAGCATGTGAGGTCAGTGGGGCTGTGAGAGGTCAGAAAGAGAACTGTGACTAGCCCGAGGTCACCCAGCTGCCTTCATGGAGGAGTGCAAAATCAAACCCAGTGACTATGAGGACAGTATATTTTTAAAGACCCCATGGAAATGGACTGGGACCTTTGGTCAGCTTCTCTGGACTCCATTCAGCCTTAGCTGCCTCAATTTGTTTGTGTGTCTTGGCTTATTTTGCAATGTTTATATGATGTACAATTTTTATAATGGTTTGATTATTCCTTTGCATTTTATGTTTTCTGTTTGTTGTAAACCGCCTTGGGAAACATTTTCTTTTGGAAAGGCGGTATACAAATAACAATGGATATGGAAATGGAAATCTTCTTTCTCCCTCACCGCCCTGTACATTTGAGACTTGAGTAGAGAATGCCAGCATGGCTGAACAATTCTCTTTTACCTTCGGCTCCTCCCACAAAACACACTTCCTTCCCTCTACAAGTTCTTTCTTGGGCCACACGCGTCCGTCCGCACAGACCTTGAAGGAAGAGTAGCTACGGGAAAACACTGGAAATTCCTTTCTCGTTCTGTGACAATAGTTCTCACCTTGTGGTGTCATGTCCATCTTTTCCCCCTCTCAATAGGCTTGCTTTCTTTGGCTGCCTGGCTCTCCTCTGCAGCAATGACCGAGCTGGAGAATGCAATGGCCGGGCTCATTTCCGTCTTCCACAGTTACTCGGGCAAAGAGGGCGATAAATACAAGCTGAACAAAAAGGAGTTGAAGGATCTGCTTCAAAATGAATTGAGTGGATTCCTGGAGGTAGGCTCCATTGAAACTTTGCAAGCTGTTGGACCTGGCGACAAAGGGCCCGAGCTACTTGCTTTTTCACTATGAAAGCGGAGATGTATTTTTCCATATGCAGTTTGGAAAATAAGATTATATAGCACAGTTTTACAGTCTCGGGAGATCATCCCTCAGGGATCAGGCCAAGACCAAGACATGGTTTTGGATGTAAGAATTATAAACATGTGGAATACAAGGTACATCCTTGGTCCACAAAATACATACGGTAATCTTCCATTGGTACAGGCAAGGGTTAATATTCTTTAAAGAAAGCCTGGGTGGAAATTATGGAACGGCCTGTTTTAGCTGAACAACGTTGCAGGGGGGAATTCGTAATAGTAAATACTTGAACCACGTCGGAAAATAAAATTGAGAGAGTTGTTTCGACTTACGGCACACAAACAGAAAGCGCCTCTCTAGAATTGCTTTTCCAAGATATATTTTTATCCATCAATCTGTCTCTCCTCCTATTGTGTGTGTGTTCATAATATTCCTCTTTTTGCAAAATAGCTGAAGTAGGGGAAATTGTCCTTCTCCACACCATCTTCTCTTCCAACATGGAAAACACAAGATATTAGTTTTATATTTTAAATTATGTTTTAATATTTGATATGCTTTATTTTTATTGTAACCTGCCCTGGGAGCGTTTGGTGAGGGATGGGATATAAATTCCTTAAATAAAATAAATACCATGGAAAAGACCCAACTGCGGGTCAGCTTAGGGAGGTACACAAATATTTGTAACATTCTAAATCTGGCCAAATTTGGACATTCGAACTCAAACCGAATGTTACAAAAGTCGTATGGTAACATTTGAGCAAATACAAATGTTTCCAGACCTTTTTATGAATTTGTTAAGCTGGGGAAACTTCGTATCAGGTACGTATCTATTTGTATCAGATACGTATCTATTCGTATCAGATACGTATCTATTCGTATCAGATACGTATCGAATGTTCATATGAATTCGTAGAAATAGATTCATATTGAATAGAATTTTACCACATTCGAATGAGATCCATTCGTATGAATATGGATTTTCAAATATGTGATTTGTTTTGAATCAAATGCCCAAAAAACATTTGTGCAAAAGAATGCCAGCATGAGATTCTACATTTTCCAAAACCTGCAGCAATGACTAACCCAACAGAGAGATTGAAACTACTTTTGCTAGGTTAGTCACTGTTAAATTTATTGCATCTGGGCTCTCAGTTACGCCAAGCCTCCAGTTTTTATGTCACCGAAACTGCAATCCTAAGAAAAAATAATTGTAGAAAGAAAAGGAAAACCAGACCAAGACAACGAGGTCTCAGTGACTCTGGAATAAGCAAATAAGACTCACCTATAATTTTCTAAGGAATATTAGGTAAGATACAATAAAGAAAGACGTAGGATGCAGGATGATTTTAGGGGAAAATACTTGGGGGGGGGGAATGAGGTTCTTATATATCAACATATATAATATTTATTTATTACCTTTTTATACCACCTTTTCTCCAAAGAGCCGAACGTTGTGTATACTATTCTCCCCTCCATTTTATTCTTCCATCAACCCTGTAAGGTAGGTTAAGAAGAGAAGCAGGGATAGGTCCCACGTTTACTCTATAAGTTTTCAGGAGCAAACTCAAGAGTGTGATCAGACAGGGCCTTTTTTCAATCACCTCTTTCAGAAAATGTGTCTCTTCCTCATTTTTTTTTTTTTACATTGCTCTTTCTTCACCTCAAAGTCTGGCATTGCCTCCCTGACAACAGGCGTTTGCCATTTGCCTGCCTGGCTTTCCATAGTTCTAACTGGTTGATGGCATGCAGGATTTCTTCCCATGCTGTGCTTGGTTAGGTTCCCCACCTATCTGAACTCCCTTCCCAATGCAACGGAAATAAACAATTACTCTTGGTGTCATTTTGCCCTGTATGAGGAAAGGGTGGCCAGTCCCAGATTTCAAATGGAAGAAGGAGTGGAATGGAATATCTGAAGAAGAGCACAGTTGGATGGTTGGCTAGTAGAAGAAGAAGAGTTGGCCTTTCTACTCCACTTTTCTCATCTATTTAAGGGGACTCAAAGCAGCTGATAAAGCTTTCCATTCTTCTCCCCACAACAGAACACCCTGTGAGGTGGGTGAGGCTTTGAGAGCTCAGAGGAGAGTTGTGACTCACCGAAGGTCACCCAGCTGGCTTCATGGAGGAGTGCAGAATCAAACCCGGTATTCCCAGATAAGAGTCAAAGCCAATTCCTCCTTCTATCAGCCATAGCCAGCATCGCCATATGGGGTGTGGACGTTGATGGGTCACTTAGCCCAAAACATCTGGAGGTCAACATTTTGGGAAAGGCTGTTATAGATGTTTAGTCAAACACCTGTGCACACTGAGGTTTACCTGCAGGAAAGCAACTGTTTAATATACGTTAAGGTTTAATGTTTGGAATTTTTAAAGCACCGTTACCAGCCCTGAGACCTTTGGGTATAGGGTGGGATAGAAATACAAATAATGAATAAACAAATAAGCAGATTGGAGCCCAGGGTCCTTTCCACACTAGATCTTATTTTGGGTTATATTCTGGAATTGGGGCCTGTCATTCATATGCTGGTGCAGACTATAGCAGGTTCCACTTAGGGCCTGCCAGTTTTCACTAGCATTTGGATGGCAGCTCCCTACTCTGGGATATGAACCAGAATAAGACCTAGTGCAGAAAGGAGCCAGGTCTCGCTATCCTAAGCAGACCTCCTTTGTTTAATTTCTAAGACTGCAAGCCCCTCAGGGCAGAGACCTTTCTCCACGTGCCTAGATGGGCCGTAATCGCAGTGCAGATGGGAGCAGGACGTTACCCTGGGTTTGGCTGCATGAATCTCTCTTTCGATCCGCCCTGCAGAACCAGAAGGACTCTGAAGCCGTGGAGAAGATCATGCATGACCTGGATGAAGATGGCGACGGCGAGGTGGATTTCCAGGAGTTTGTCCTTCTAGTGGCAGCCCTGACTGTAGCCTGCAACGAATTCTTCTGTGAGGACACCTGAAATGGTGAAGCCAGGCTGCTTCTCTTTTGCCAAATCGGGAGCCTTTCTGCTCCCCCCATTGCCCGTTCCTCCTTTTTTTTCTTTTTTTTTTTTTTTGCAGCTTCTCCCTCCGGCCTGGAGGAACTAAAAGCACCTTTGGGTGCTGTGTAATCCCTCTCTGAGGTAGCATTTGCTTATTAAAACTGCCTACCCTGCGACCTGTCTGGTCTCTGTGCTTGAAGGGGATGTAAGAGTCTCTCGGAATGTAGGATGGGATAGATAGATTGAGAAGGCAAAGGGCATCCTGGCCTGCTTAGCTTCAGGGTGGGGTAGGGGCAAAGGACCCTACAACAGGCACTCTGTAGGACGGGTACAAATGGGCCTTTTTGCATTTGATTCCTTGTGAGCACTGATGATTCAGCCTCATTAATATGCACCTCTTTTCATGCCTGAAGGTAACAGGCAGCTCCCAGCTGCGTTGCTCTCACAAGGGGTTTCTCTGCGGAGCCTTTGCTAGTCTCCAAAGTTGCCTTCAGAGGGACTTCGGAGCCTTTGCTAATCTCCAAAGGCAACTTCGGAGGGATTTCGGAGCTACCTTCGGAGGGACTCTAAAGTCTTGACTTTGGGGCACCCCCCCCCATGGGTGCCTCCTCCTCTGAGCCTCCCCTAGACCCCATTGCCAGATTGTAGTGGAAACAGGCTCCATACAATCCGGATTTTCAGGCTGAAGACTCCATTGTAGACCCCTTTAATGGGGTCTACAGGAAATCCGGATTATAGGTCCTGACGGACCCATTATGATCTGAATTTCCCTAGCTGTGGTGGAAACAAATATGTCCCTAACGGGGTCTGTGGTGGAAATGGGGTCATCCAGCTCTCAGCTAAATGGGTCTTTAATGGATGCTAAAATGGGTACTTAGTGACAGTGGAAAAACACCCCATGTCGAATGCAATCTGGATCTGTTGGAGATAGAACTAGCGCGGCAGCTTTTTAACCTCCCCAGGTTCGCGAATGCTCCATAGCAAAGTTTCAAAACATTCATACGAATACGAATGTCAATGTACAAATGTTGTAACATTTCATTCGTATACAAATGTCCAAATTTGTACGAATACTGAATATTTTGAATATTCATGCACATCCCTAGTTCAGTGAGCTGAAAAGTGCAAGCCGTTTATTTTTCCACCCTCCAAAGCAGAAATACAAGAATCTGGCATGCCCAAAACTGTATTAAGGCTACCTTGTAATAAGACACACCGAAGCCTGAAAAATTACTTTCTGAATCTGCACGTTTATTTATATATCACCATTGTCTCTTCTTAAGCACAGTTTTTGGAAATTTCAGCATCTCTCCTTAGAAATGGCTCCAGAGTTTACTTGGCACACAGTTTGGTGCCAAAGAAGTTGGGTAAGGCTCATCTTGGCAAAAAAAAAAAAAAAAACCCTCTTAAAAGCACCTTAGGCTACAGTCACACCTGATTTCTTGATATGGGACAAGTAAAACACACCTGTCTTCAATGTAGCTCCTCACTCCCCACACTGACTCTCCCAACCAACTCTGTAGGCGTGGAACCCAGAAATGGCAGGATCGTTACATGTGTAGGAACATCTCCCTCCAATCACAGTTACTTCTTTGGCAACCTGAATAAGCAAAGCAATTGAAAACTGGAGTAGCAAAGACTACTCTGTCATTACTGTTAGCAAAGGGTTCCACCTTGTGTACAGCTGTTATACTGCTGGTGTGGAATAATTAGTTCTCCCTCCTATATCAGTTCATTGAATATAACTTTTTGTTCTTATTACCTGCCTATCCTATACACTACCACCCGGCAAGACAGGGCTGCAACAACGCAGAAAACCATACCGACAGTAGCACAAGCCTAAAATTCAGTAATATCATACGTGAGGTGCCACCACCGAACAGCCCCCTTTCTGCACTGGGCCTTATTCTGGATTATATGCAAGAATAGGAACTGCCACCCACATGCTGGCGCAGACTACAGCAGGTCCAACACAGAGCCTACCGTAGGCCCTTTCTGCACGGGGCCTTATTCTGGATTATATCCTGGAATAGGGTCCTGCTGTCTGCATGTTAGTGAGGACCACTGCATGTCCTGACCGGGGGCCTGCTGTACCTTGCACTTGCACATGGACAGCAAGCAGGATATATTGCAGAATAAAGCGCAGTGGAAGCAGCCCCCAGGACCTGCTCTGGTGTGCAGTAAGATGTGGACAACAGGTCCCTGTTCCAGGATATAATCTGGAATAAGACAGTGATGAAGAGCCATCGTCTGCACTATGCAGACAGAGGCTGTAATAGTTCAGTATCTTTGCAGTTTATTTAGCCCTTTGCCTTGGCAGTCTTTGGCTGAAGCAGCAGCAGATTTCCCCACATACATATAGACCCTTTAAGGGGCTGTTTGTTATTGGTTTTAGGGTGTTCATTTTATGCTTTTTTAGGGTTGTAACGTGCCCTTTGGGGATGGGGAAGGTTAAAAATGCAAATAAAAAGAAATAAAAAGAAATCAGGGAGTAAGGGAAGGTCAGTCATGTATCTGTCTGTGTGACCCCGCAGTAGCAACAAAAATATGAATACTGCTTACAGATACAACAGTATTTTGCTGGCAGCAAAATCCTAATTCAAGAGAAGAGTGGGGTGAGGAATTAGGTGTTTAAGAAAAAAATATAAAAATAAAACATCCATAGGGTTTCGGCTGTTTCAAGTGATGAGTCCATTAACTACTCTTTACGGTTTTGCACTAGGTACAACTTTAAAAAGCTATTCAAAATGTTTACTTCTAGAATTGATGTTAACAGACTACAACTCCCATGAACCTCAGCACGAAAAACATGGCGCAATATGGGAGCCGTAATTCAATCAACCATCCCTCTCCTTGCAGTAGATGCAGGTTAGCTCTACTAGCTGGCTTAAGGCTCATGGGAGTTGAAGTTTGTTCGGCCCTCCTCGTCGGGTTTTCAAATCCTATTGGGTTAGATTGCCTGCCAATCACAGAGCTGAAACCCTGCCTTCCCCCAATCAGAAGGAGGTTCTGAGAGCCACCGTAGCGAAGCGTCAGCCCCCTTCTCCACCCCTCCTGCTCCCAACGCTCACGCGCATGCGCCAACTCGGCCGCCCGCCCACCGTGCGCGCATGCGTATTGCGTAGACCCCCCTTCGCCCAAAATAAAGCGCCGCCGCCATTTTGCCGGGGTCTTTTTTTGAGGGGGACATTTGCGAGCGGAGGTCGTGGTGGCAGACGAAGGGAAAAGCCACGCCGCCGCCGCCTCATTCCAACTATTTAAGATAGATAGGGAGGAAGGAGCGAGAAAGCTACCGGCGGGGACTTCCCTCAGCGCCTCAGGAGAGCAGGCGGGACGAAGCTTACCGCTGGCCCCGCCGCCGACCGCGCTAGAATCGTCGGACTAGAGCCGAGTGACCTCGCCACCGACGGTGAGTGACCGACGACTAGGAAGGGGGGGGAGGGAAACGGGGGGAGGCCGTTACCGGAGGGGGCGTGGCTTACGCGGCCGTTGGCGCGGGCCGTGACTGAGGTCTCACGGGCCACGTGACCAGTTGGGAGCGTGCGGAGAGTCCCGGATGGAGCGGCGTTCGGAAGTGGGCGGGGCTTGCCTGGTGCTATGGTCACGCCCCCTTCGTTCGGCCCTCCTGCAGGTTTTTCCCCCTTGCGGCCAATGAAAACCACACATGCGGCGGTGGGCGGGGCTTGCCTGGCCTTCCCTCTCGCTTGATAGACACCCCCCCTCCACTCTCGCTGGCGCATGCAGATCTTGTCTCGCTTTCCGGCCAATGAAAGGAGCCCATTTGGAGGTGGGCGGGGCTTGCTTGCAGCCGGGACTCCACCCCCTTCGGGCTTTGCGGATCGTTCCCCTCGCTTGCCTTTGCGGCGTATGTTAACACAAGCGTGTCCGGGGGTGGGCGGGGCTTGGCTGTCGTCATGGCCACGCCCCTTGTTTGACCCCTGCAGATCTTTTCCGGACTTTGCAGTGAATGAAAGAAGCACGTGGTGCTGGGTTTGGGGGGGGGGGAGAGTTGCATTCTATCCTGAGCTCGCTTTTGCAACGCTTTAGTAGACAGCATCAGAGTCCTTTATTGAAACCCCTCTACAGTGGGAGGCAAAGTAGCTGAAAAGAATAAAAGACCGCAGCAAAAGGGGTGGGCGCCCGGGACAGGGCCTTCTCAGTGATGGCCCCCAAGGCTATCGAATAGTCTCCCTCTTGAAGTTCGTCCGTCACTTTCATTGTACACGTTTCTGAAGGCAGTGAAGACTTCGCTCTTCCCACTGGCAGATGCTGCTGTTTTAATACATACTGGTATTGTCTTAAATGAGCCGGTCTTTGCCTTTAACTGAGATTTTAAAATTTTCTGGGCTTCAAGGGTCTTTTGAAATGTCTTCAGTTGTGAATCGTTTCCTTAGTACTTTGCAATGAGTGCTTGTTTAATTACCCTCGCATTTGGAATTGGCTGTTGGTTTTTCTGCAGGGTGGCAGCTTTGCTACTGTTTCTTACACACTGCACTTTAGTCCCCTTTGATGGGTCAGCTGGCACTTCAGCCTCCCCCAAGATGTCTCAGTGGGGGGAGGGGGAATATGGAGACTGGCAGCCCTGGGGTGCTGTCTTAGGCATTTGGCCTCCTCATTGGAGACACAACAACTGAAATGTTCATCTGCTTGGGTGGTTTGGGGCTGGTAAGAATAACTTGTTACCCTGGAGGCCTGCTTTACCTTCTGATTTCCTGAAGAGCTCTACCTCCTGGTTACACAAAGTGGACTAGCCATACTGGTCAGGCTGATAAAAGCCTAGAGGTGTGGGAGCTGGTGCCAGACTTTCTATTTATGGCATAATATGTTACAGCTGATTCTTAGAAAGTAACCATATAGGGATAGGTTAAAGCTGGAGTACCGTACCTTAATCTTGCACAAACCTCCGGACTCTTCCCTTCCTGTTTTCTGATGAGAGGGAGTACTTAATACTATATATCTGCCTTTAAAAAAGATCTCCCAAGAGATCCTAATCTCTCTGAAGTAAACAAAAGTCATGGAATGGAGGATGAAATTACTGGACAGTTCCTCATGATCTGTGTTGTGGCTCATCCCTGGATGGCAAGCTTCCTGCGTGTGCTCCTTTGCATCTAAATGTACTTTTTCTCAACCTTTCTGCCTTTGTTGTTCTTTATAGGTTCTGGGAACTCAAGATGGCTGCCCAGTCAGCACCGAAAGTTGTGCTTAAGAGCACCACCAAGATGTCTCTCAACGAGCGGTGAGGAACCCAACGGCCAGCTTCAGCTCATAAGATTTTTATTTTTCCTTCTTTTATTTTTTATTTTTTAATTTTTTTGCTTAATTGTTTCTGGGATCTGTATCTGGAACCAAAAAATGGTGGTCCTTGCTCTGCGTGTAATCCGGTCAGGTGCCAGCAAGCAGGGCAGCTCGCTTCTGCCTTTGCGGCCCACGGCAAACGATGGTACACGAGGTCTCAGAGGGCAAAACGGTCGGTCGGATGATAAAGATAAAATAAAGCGATTAATCTGGGGGGATGTGTCTTAAGCAAACCTCGTGCCCTCCTTTTTCTTCCACATGTGTTTGCATTATATAGGTGGCCCTGCAGAGCAGTAGCATGTGAACTGCGCCTGCGGGAGGCTTGCTGCTGTGTCCCGGGCAGACGCGCCCGCTGGCGTGGTCTGGTCTGTAAGAGGCAGGCGGTGGGCCGCTCTGATCAGCCCGAAGGCTCCTTGGCTTCGCCCTTGGGTCTTGTAAGAGGCAATCGCTTGGCTCCATCCATTTCGCCCCCTTCTTTTGCATGCCTGTGGCTTCCTTTCATCTTTCCTCCATCCTCCTTGCTGCGTTTGAAAACGTTAAGCGTCCAGCTAATGGGAGAGGCTTCCGGATCCCATCTAAGTCCTTGCGGTTTTGATAGGTTTACTCAAAATGTCACTTTTAGCAGACGGTTGAACCTGGCCGTGGTTCCAGGAGAAACGAGGGAGGGCAAGTGACAGGTTCCCTTGGAAATGGCTTTCTCTGTAGCTTGTAGCTTTTCGTGTTTCTTTTAAGAGTGGCCCGGAATGGTGAAGACAGAGACCACATAATCAAAATAAGTGAGTAGGTTACTGTAGACAGAGAAAAGAGTGCGTCCCACCTTGGAAGAAGTAAAGTTACTCAGATATGTATCTCTGGGTCTCACTGGTGCCTGAGCAAGTGAGTGATTGGAGCAGCTCCTGGGGCTGTTAGAACTTGGCTTCAGCAACTTTTGAAATGTCCCTTCATGGCCCCTGCCTCACTTAGGTGGAAGAAAGGAAGATTGAACTCATAGCACTGTATTATACAGGTTTACTCAGAAATAGTTCGTTCTGTGTTCAGTGGTATTTTCTCTTAGGTATTAACACTTTTGAAGTGCTTTAACTGCAGACCAGATGGGTCAGGTCGGTGGTCTGTAGAAAAGGAACAAGAAGACCTAATAACTGTGATGTAGGCTTACCTGTGCCATCAGCTACCCTCCAGTGAGTCTGAAATGACGGCCCTCAGCCTCACCTGGTGATCTAAAGCATCTAGAACATGGTTGCTCATCTTGTTCTGGAACTGGGGTGACACATAATCTTGGGAGTTGGAGTTTCAGAACATCTGGGGGGCCACAAGTTGAGTGGCCCTGCCTTAGAGGCACCCTCTGTGAACAGGAGCAAGTGGAGAAAATGAAGGATTTCCAGCAATGAGCGGCCAGGGTGTATCTGAGAAGGTTTCCGTGTGTGTGAATTGTGTGGTCTTGTGATTTTAATCTGGAGGAAAATTGTTCACAGAGTGCGATTTTTCCCGGGCTGTAATTGTCCATTCAGTTTTAAGGGCCTGTGTCTTTTTGGTATCTCTTAATACTGAAGTCCTTCTGGCAGGGTATGTGGAGTCTTGGGTGCTGATGACAGAGAGAAAGGAGGGGCTTGCTTTATCAGATTACTTTGTAAGAGTTGGTTAGATGGAGGTCTTAATTTCCAGTTGAATTGCTACATGCTTAGAGAAGTAGGATCAGCCCAAGACATTCAAAGGAAGTCTTCCTTAGTCGTTCAGATGGCTCTCCAAAGAGTTGTCAGGATTGGAAAGGGGAATTTGGCCTGTCGCGTGTTCCCCATCCTTGGCTGAGGTCGTGTTCTATTTGTGTGTTGAGGGTTGTGTGTAAACAGGAAGTGCTGGGGAAAGTCCCAGTTACAGAACTCCAGTGTGCTGTTTTTGTAGGAGCCAAAGGGTCTGCCCTTATGATCTCCCCAGAAATTGCCATCCTGTTAAGAGGATGGTAGTGTGAAGAGGAAGAGCTAAGCAGCTGTCTTCACTGCGTGAAATTACGAAGATGGTTCTATAATCTCATGGACCAGTCTTCCATGGTTAAAGCGCTGTAGCTCCCAGACGGCCAGGTATTTTCAGGGCGTTAGTTTGGTTGCTGCTCCCTTTCTCGTAATCTATGTTTCTTGGCTCCCCTGTTTTTAAATCCACTTTACTGCTCTACTGTTTCTCAAGCTTCTCTCTGTCTTCCCATCTCTGGCTTTACTGCTTATGTGCTTTTCATCTTTACTCTTTTTTTTCTCTCTCTTTGAAAACATAGGAATTTGATAAAAAGATTTCCATTTCTAGTTTGGCTATATGGTACTAACTCAAGCCTCTTGAATGTTCTGTCCTTGCCCGTTATTCTGGAAAACAAAGAGGAGTGAAAAAAATACTAATAATGATAATAATAAAAGCTCTTTAATGCAATATTAAATGTGTACCACGTGGGCTGCAGCTGCCAACTCTTAAAAGGGCCATGAAATGCCGGTTGAGATGGTTTTATAATGAAACATTTATTTAAACACCCATTTTATTCGACCTTGAAGCTTTACTAATATGCTGAAGAACAAACAGCCGATTCCTGTGAACATTCGAGCCACCATGCAGCAACAACAGCTAGCCAGTGCCCGGAACCGGAGGCTAGCCCAGCAGATGGAGAACAGGCCTTCTGTCCAAGCCGCTCTAAAACTCAAGCAGGTGAGATGGGTGGAGAAGGGCTGGATGAAAGCTGTTCTTCACCGGGGACTTCTTTCTCTGGGACGTGTCTGGTAGCAACTTCAGCAAGAAGCAGCTGTGGGTCACTTAGAGAAGGGAAGCCATCTTTTTATAGGGAAGATGGCCCCTTGGGGAAAGGAGCCTCACAGGAAGTGAGGTTTTTCTGTTTCCTGTGCTTGTTGAAAGCGCTTGCTTTGCTTTGAGCACAAATAGCATACCTCATCTGTCACTGCAGGTTGAAATAGCAAAATGGTGGCTGTATTGAGCTGCTTCGATCAACAGCTCACCTTGTCCCACTTTCTCCTTTTAAATATCCTCCAACACAGGTGGGTCCCATTGCAAAACCACAAAATAGGTATTTAGCTTTATTTATTTATGGCACTTGTATCTCGCCCTTCACCTGAAGCATAGAATGAAAATATAAGCACTAAAATATGCCACAAAATATAATCCATCCTTCTGCTGATTTAAATTGTGCCTTCCATCATTCCAGGCTGTGATTAGACAGTGGGGTGAGGGAGAGTCCTTGTGCTGGGGCAGCATTTCATGACTCACCTTAACGGTTAACGACAGCAGACTTGGCCCCGTCTTTTGGCAGCAATATTTAAGGGTACAAAGAGGTCTTTTGTTGTCTAGCTGCAATTATTACTTGCCTTTCCTGGCTCAAAAAAGCAGCAAGACTTCCTAGACATCCATGGAAGCTGCTTGATCTAAGTAACTTCCTTCAGCAAGGGGCGATAGGGTTCCCTTCAGTGACCAGACTCCATCTCCCAGTATCCCCGAGTGCTAGCCAGGCTGATGCGGAGGAGGAATTCAAGAAGCCTGTGTTGGTGCCATGTTGCTGACTCTTTGTCTCGTGGAACATCCTTTGAGGTTTACCTTCATGAAAGCCTCTGTTGTGGTAGAGGTTGGAGCCACAGGCTTAGCGGGTTTTGTGTAAATCGCCGTTTTGAGGCCGTTTATCTGAAATGAACTTTGGAAAGGCACGCCTCCTGCAGGCATCATTGTAAGGTGCAGATTGATCTGTTGATCCAGTTTTGGTTCAACTGGCCAGACTTTCAGTTCCGCTTCAAGGAAAGCAGCCCATGGCTAGACCCTTCTCCATGTCCGTCCCGTTAATAATGCCCCCAGCATCGGAACTAGTTGTTCAGGCCAGGCAGCCTGTGGTCAAGCAGTAACCCAAGGGCCACAAGAGTCCCAGCAAGCCTAAGATACCTTTCAGAGGGATGGACTTAAACATCCAGTTGCATATGAAAGTTTGGAAAATTTCCCAGTCCTTCCGCGTGGCAGTTCCACATTTTCAAGTGCCCCATTTTCCCCTCCAAGTGGTAAAAGCCAAACAAAGTGGTTTCAGTGGAGATCATGTTTTCCTTAGTTTCTCTTTGCATCCCGAGCCGTGTCTGATTCTGGCAGAATGTTTTGGATGCATCTCCATTTTCCGTTTCTTCCCAAAAAGCATGGTTTTTTTTCCCTTTTCTTCCTCCTCCTGCCTTCCATGTGAGAGACTTGCTGACCTATATTTGCCTTTAAAACAACAAAACAAAAAACCCTGCCTCTAGCACATCTCTCTGTGCCAGGTTTCTAGCTGCTGACCTGCGTGTGTAGGATGTTTCCCTGTTTTTTAACACTCTCTTCTTCCAGAAGAGCCTGAAGCAACGCCTCGGGAAAAGCAATATACAGGCACGTTTAGGCCGTCCGGCGGGACCCCTGGCGCGCGGAGCGCTGGGGGGGCGAGGGTTGCCGCTGGGCCAGAGAGGGTTGCCTCGAGGAGCCATGCGTGGGGGCCGTGGAGGAAGGATGTTGCTGCGCGGAGGCATCCCCCTCAGAGGTTAGTGGCTCCCTAGATTGTAGAAGGTCAAACTGCACTGTAACTATCCTGTAAGGCGGCTTAAAGGAATGGCAAACAGACCCCACCTTCGCCTGCTTCCGCTTCTTCGTCGTTCCCTGTAGAATTCTGAGGCTGTAGACCAGTTAAGAAATAGTATCGATTAATGATCTTTATTGATTAGTCCAGCGTTTCCCAAAGTGTGGTACCCGTACTCCCAGGGGTACGGGAAGAGTTTGGAGAGGGTACGCGTGTATGTACCAAAAAAAGAAATATATATTTTGATTTTTATTAAAGCATGTGTTTTTTATGAGGGATACTCAGTGTTACGAAAATTATAGAAGGGGTACACATATGTCAAAAGTTTGGGAAACACTGGATTAGTCATATGACTGTATCAAGTTCACATAAGAACATAAGAGAAGCCTTGCTGGATCAGGCCACAGCCCATCTAGTCCAGCATCCTGTCGCACACAGTGGCCCACCAAATGCTCGTGGGCATCTCAAGCAGAGACAAGGACAAACCTTCTGCTCTCGAATCCCAGCAGATGGCCTTAGAAGCACCCCCACAAAAGGTAAAATCATGTAAAACATACAAGGATAAACACAAAAGTAAAATAAAAATAACATCGTTATTTGCACCCATTACCCTTACAAGACACCCCATTCAACTCATGAATGATTTCCTAAGTCGGGCAGCCTTAAAAAACAAAGCAAAGCTACCCTATATGTCACCTGGATATTTTCTCTCTGCAGAAGGGGAGTCTACTTATGTTCTGCATCCCATTTTGTAAAAGGGGACCCAAACAAGTTGTTCTTATTGAGGAATACAAGGGACAGGTAAACAGGATATGAGAAAGCTCTTCAATCACTGCCGCGCCACAAACACACAACCTTTCATCATAAGGTACCCGATGTTGTCTCCCATACTTCACCCTGGAGTCAATAAGTTCACAATATGCACAAGCAAATGGATGCCTTACCTGCTGGTGCAATGGTTCTTACCTTAAGCCCCTGGTTCCGCTTTCTCTTTTGCCGAGAAGCAATTGTATTAATAAGCAGGTGTTTGGAGTTTGCAGAAATCCTGCACGTGCTTCATTTGTCCACGGCCGCCGTGGCATCTAGATGGCAAAGGAGAGAAAGTGAGACGACGGCAGCAATTTTCTTCTCTGGTGGCAGGGCAGAGTTTGCTGCGAGGCGGCCGTGGCATCGCCCCTCGGATGGGCCTGAGGAGGGGAGGCATCAGAGGACGTGGACCCGGCCGCGGTGGACTTGGCCGGGGGGGCATCGGACGTGGCGGGATTGGCAGAGGTGAGTGCAGCATTTGTCTCTTGTGTCAGGCAAAGCAGTGGCCATCCTTTTGGTCTTGTTAGAGTGCTGGACTCATATTCCGCATTCGCGGGGTTTGATTTCGCACTCCCACCATGAAGCCAGCTGGGTTGCTTTGGGCTAGTCACAGCGCTCCTGAGCCCTCAGAGCCCTTCCCCCCCCCACCTCACAGGGTGTCTGTTGTGGGGAGAAGAATAGAAGGTTTGTCAGCCCCTTTGAGTCCCCTTAATAGATGGGAAAAGCCGAGTATAAAAGCCAACTCTTCTTTTCCCATTTCATATCGGTTTCATTCTTGTTACCTGCTTGTCCAAGTTTATTTCAATTAAAGCGTGCTTGTGCCTCTGTTCAGTTAAGCAAGCCCTCCCCATGGTCACCATCCTGTACTGGCCACTCTCAAGGTAGTCTAAAAGACGCGACACAGAATAAGCCAGCGGGTTTGGGGTGGTGGGGTGGGACACGGGTCAGAAGGAGAGAGGGATGGTGGGCACAGTCCAAAGGGGCAGCAGGCATTCTGGGAGAATGGGGGGTGGCTGGAGTACTGTTGTGGGTTTGCTACGAACCCAGACTGCACCTTTGCACTTGTGGGCATCCCTACATAGAGTCAGAAGGCTCCAACACCCCCCCGCCCCGCATACCTGGGATGGCACCAAGCATTGTTATCTTATGAGCCCATGCAAAAGACGCGCATCTGCACCCAGGCATTCCGTCTTTCATCTTGCCTGTTTTCCCTTCCCATATGATTTTGAATGACCTTTCGCCATGCTTTCAGCTGCTTTTAAACTTTGGAAGATTTATAACATCATTAGCTTTGGGGTTTTGTTTTGTTTTTAAAAATTGGGATATAAACAGCATCTGTCTAGAAGTTGTAGAAATGGAAAGCAAACACATAACACCTCCCATTCCCGTCTCCCCAGGTCGCGGCATGGCGGGCCGGGGAAGAAGCAGCTTCGGTGGCCGAGGCCGGGGCAGAGGCCGAGGCCGGGGCTCCGCACGGCCAGCCCTGACCAAGGAGCAACTGGACAACCAGCTGGACGCCTACATGTCGAAGACGAAAGGGCACCTGGACGCTGAGCTGGATGCTTACATGGCCCAGACGGACCCCGAGACGAACGACTGATGGCCGACGGCGGCAGAGACTTTTGCGGGCGGCGCGTTTTGTTGATTCTGGCCCTTTGCTCCCTGCGAGGCCAGGAACCGTGACACTGAGAGCACAGCAGAGAACCTGCAACCCTGGAGAACCAGGGAGGGTGGGGAATCCAACGTCATTGTGTCCCTTAGACATTTTGATACTCTTGTGTTGTATGGATTGGGGGTGGGTGGGTTGTGTGTTCTTTTATATATATACACCCACCTGCCTGCGCATGTGGGTATATATATACATGCCTGTTTCTTAAACCTGGAAGACAGATGTGACTGACCTTCTTTGAACACAGCCTTTGCTCTTTACCCCACTCCCCACATGTTACCTCGGGGGCCAGGAGGTCTGAATTTCCGTCCCACTGCCTTAGGGTGGCCGTGAGGGCCTCGCGTGGCCTACCCCCACTTTCTTTTCTTCCCCTAGCTGAGGCTTTGCTGACAGGAAGCCTCAGGGGTGTCCAGACGGTGAGATCTCACAGTACCAGCTGTGGACCTGGTTCGTTTTCAAGATGGCGGTTCGTAGCATCCGGTCGTGGCTGGATTTTGGGCCTTTTCTTGCCGTTCCGCTGCCTGAAAGTAATTCTTACGATTTTAGGTCGTGAACACAGATCGGAAGTGACTTCCTCCCCTTTCCCCAGTTATCCTGAAGTGATCAGGCCAAACCTGCATTTAAGTCTCTTGATGTGACCGAAAGTTGATTTGTGTGTGGATTTTTTTTTTAATTATTATTGTTGTTGTTGTTAATTGTAGCAGACTTCTTAGTTGTTGGTTTTTTTGTTTTTTACATTGGGACTCTAATCACCACCCTGCTGGCTGGCTCTTGTGCATGTTACAAACCTCAAAAGGCTGACAATTTCTGGGTTTTCTCCTTTCTGCCATCCGGAATTTTGTGAGCTCAGCTGATCTGTACTTTACTGATTTACTGTGCAAAACAATTGCAGGGGGGAAAAATTGCCGGCTTTGCGTCCTTTTTTGTTGGTAGTAATAATACAACTTGTGAGCGAATATTTGTAACATTCAGAATTTGGCCAAAGTTACAATATTCGTATGATAACATTTGAAGGAACACAAATAGTTCAGACATTCATTAAATTGAGGAAACATCAGATACATATTAATATCAGATACGTATCCTTTTGTATCACATACGTATCTGTATCAGAAACATGTCGGATATGTGTTCATATCCAATATGTAGCTAACGTTCATACGAATACGTACAAATAGATTTTACTGAATAGAATTTTACCACATTCAAATGCCTTCTATTGGTCACAGATAACCGCCATGTTGCTTTGCTCCTTTGTTCTTCATTCTAAGCCCCTTCCTCCGTCCTAATACAGTACGTTACACTTCGTTTCTTCATTTACTTGGGTTGGGGCAACGACTTGGTTTTCTTCCAGCTCTGTTTCCCCCTACACAGCAACTCTGTGAGGTCAGAGAGCATCTCTGATGGCCTTTTTCAAATACAGTTAAGTGGCCTTTGGACTTCCCGAAATCATTGGGACGAACTAGTTATAGGTAAATTTATTTCATTTATTAAAATATTTATACCCCGCCCCATATCCCAAAATCTCTGGGCGGCTTCCAATAAAGAACCCATATACAACCAACGTTGAATAGATGCCCTATTAAAACAGGATTAAACAGCATTAAATAGCTAAAAAGTTCAAATATTGCTAGAGTGAATTAGTGCCCAAAGGCCTTAATAAAAAGCCAGGACTTTGCTTGGCGCCTAAAAGTTAGAAAGGTTGGCGCTCATCAGGCCTCCAGCGCAAGGGCGTTCCATAAGTGGGGTGCCACAGCTGAGAAGACCCTCTCTTATGTCTCAACACAGCAGATGTCTCTAATTGGTGGGACACAGAGGACCTTCAGCAGGTCTTAAACCTCAGGCAGGTCTGTATGAGACCAAATATTGAGTTCCCAAGCTACGATACGATCTATTCGTAGACATAGGGATTTTTGAACATTCAACTTGTTTTAAATTGAGTGCCCAAAATTAGGAATAACCAGCTGAAGACAGTGAAACATGGTCATCCTTTGGTGATCCCTTCCTCGTTTGCCAGAAGTCAAGAAGATGGGATGTACAAGAATGTCCTAAACATACAAAATCTGATCAAATTCAATTGAAATTCGAGTAAATTTCAAATGTTCCAAAACATTTGTTTGAATTATTCGAAGGTAGTTACCCACATGTTCAAATATCGTGCGTGTCTGTGTGCATTTGCGCTTATAGTACAGGATGAAAACGGGATGCATATGGGATATAAAACAGGATGCGTACAAAATGCGTACAGATACGTATAACACAGGAATGTCGTCAATATTCGCATCTTCGCATTTGGATCGGATTTTGTTGCATTCGGATTCCAAGCGTTTGAATTGATGTCCAATTCGAATGCAAAAGAAACATTCATGTGCATCCCTGGTGTGCTCTCCCTTGGAGAAAAGGGCACCCATCCCTGGGGTGGGGGGGGATTGGCCTCAGGCGGATGGACCCAGGAGCTCCGCACCCTCAGCCACGCAGCAGTTAGTGGCACCGAATTTGTAGTAAAAGGTTTTGACATTGGTTGGCTGTTTTCTCCGTCGGAACAAATAAGTGCCTGGTAAGCAGCCTGCTTTAAAAGTAGGTTGGCTAGATGCTCTCATGTGCGCCCTTTCACTTCCCAGCCCCCCCCCCCCCCGCCCCCCAGCAGCTTTTCTTGCATCAAGTCATCCGGGGCTGCCACCGAGCAGGCCCTGTTCTTCCCAAGCTCTATTTCTGCGCCAAACGATGTACACTCAGAACTGCGGATGTTTTCCTCTTTCCAGCCTGGGATCGGCGCCCGTTCCCCAAAACGCCCCTGGAGGAGCGCGGCAGCGGCGGCGTTCAAAGCATCTCTCCCGTCCCGGGTTCAATGATGCAACCGTTTTCCAGGCTTCTTTTCTCGTAAGCGGCTTTTAACGAGCTCTCGGCCACGCCAGTTGTGCCGTAGGCGAAGCGTGGAGATGGGAAGCAGAGCATGGGATGGCACGGATGCTGCTGCTGCTGCTGCTGCTGTCCCAGACTCGGGAGGGCCTGAGTGCCACCCCCAGCCAATTGTTGTGTCTGCTGAACCTCCGAGGATTTTCCCATTGCATTCCCGTCTGCTGCCGCTCCGTGACTCAGAGGCGGACTGGCCTAGCAAGGCAGGAAAACGTGGCCAGGAGGGAGCAGAGGCAGAAGATTCCTGCGCTCGGATCCGTGTTGGCCTACTTTGATGACCTCCCCAGCATCAGCGGACTGGGCTTTATAAAAAGAACCAGAACTATTTGGTCCTGGGGAAATTCTGACCTCGAGGCGACGGAAATGTTCCCGTTTGTGGCCCTCTCTCTGTGGGGCTCTTGTCAAGCGAAGGACTACGAAATCAGACTGCAACATCAGGGCCTCTTCGGCCTGGAAAGGGGGCATTTAAGAGGGGACCCGATTCAAGTACAGTCGGACCCCCATATCCACTGATTCAGTAGCCATGATTTCAGTTAGCGACGGTTACCAGATCAGCCCACCCACCCCTGTGGGCACTATAAGGGGAAAGCACCCAGATGCCATCCCAAAATGTAAGGGGGCGCATGGGAGGCGCGCAGGGGGCATCCAGCGGCATTGCCCACTGATTCCAACACTCCCTGGAGGCCAAAATAGGTCTTCCGGAGGCCAGAAAAGCACTTCCAGTGCGGGGGTTGCACAACCCCAGAACTGGAAGTCCTGTTCGCGGTTATCCACAGTTTCAGGTAACCACGGTAGCAGCCGGAACGTATCCCCAGCGGATGCGGGGTTCAGACTGTATATAAAATCATGCATGGCATAGAAATGATGGATAGAGAAGTTTCTCTATCCCGCAACCCTAGAACCAGGGGGCATCTATGAAGCTGGTGGGTAGGAGAGTCAGATCAGACAAGGGGAAGGATTTCTTCACCCAGAAGGTCATCGGTTTATGGAATTTGCTGCCGGAAGAGGTGGTGACAGCTACCAGCCTAGATGGCTTTAAGGAAGACTTAGAGAAATCCATGGGATGTCAGATGTATCAATGGCAACTAGAATGAATGCCTAAGAACATCTCTCAGGCTGAGGGGACAAGCAGGAGGCCTACAGGTCCATTTGCTGGGATTTGAGAGCAGGAAAAGATTTGCCCTTGTCTCTGCCTGAGATGCCCATGGGCAATTGGTGGGCCACTGTGTACAACAGGGTGCTGGACTCAATGGGCTGTGGCCTGATCCAGCAGGGCCCCTCTTAGGTTCTTATGGACAAGATAGGCTGTGGCCTGATCTGGCTCTTCTTATGTTCTTAAATGACCCCCCCCCCTTGGCTCCTGGCTGATTTTAATCGGCATTATTTGCTCTTTACACCCTCTCCCAACCCAGTCTGTGAAAAGAATTGGGTGTGAAAAGAGACCCTTTTCCCCTGGCCCAGATGTTGCCCACCAAAAACTCTCTCTCTGTTCCCATAAAGCAATGAAGACTAGAGGAAAGCCCAGACAAATTTCACTATTAGAGCTGTGACTAACCTAAGGCCACTCAGGTGGCTTCATGGAGGAGGAGGAGGAGGAGAGTTGGCTTTTCTCTCCTGCTTTCCCTCCCCACCCTTAAGGGGACTCAAAGCTGCTGACAAACCTGTTCTCCCCACAGCAGGCACCCCTGTGAGGTAGGTGGGGCTGTGAGGGCTCAAAAAGAGAGCTGTGACTAGCCCAAGGCCACCCTGTTGGCTTTGTGAAGTATGGAATTGAACCGGGAGACCTCCAGGTAAGAATCTGGCCTTCTAACCACAAGCCCCCCCCCCCCCGTTGAGCCTGGGCCTGGCAGGGGTATTGTGAAGACAAAAAGGATCCAGGGCGGGAGGGCAGGGCATCATGGGGTCTCTTTGAGTTCCTCAGTAGGAAGGCAGGATGTCTGAACATCTGTCAGATCTGGCCATCAGGTGTTGGGAGCTGTTTACACACATCTGGCCAGCCCCTGGTGTGAAGAGCGTGCCGGATTAAACAGGCTGTGTGAGACAGAGCAAGAAGACAAACCTCAGTGTGTCATGATCCTCTCCAGTGTGTTGTTCAGCTGCATAATTCCCTTTTTTAATACAGATGTTCCAACCTGCGCCGCAGCGGAGCAGGCGCGCTTTCTGCTGCCCCATTGGGAAGGTCAGCCTTTCATCCTCTCCTGCCGGCAGTGCGCTTCTTCGCCCAGCATCACTGGAGGCAGCAGTGACTGGCTGAGCTGGTGTTTAGTCTGCGCCTCCGTCGCCGCCTCCTCCTCCTCCTCTCAGCGCCACTGCCGCGCTCCCTTTCGCTCCCCTCGCACAAGCGCCGCTGGGCGTGTGGGGAAGAGCTTGGCTGCTCAGGACAAGCGGCGAGGAGGAGAGCAGGAAGCATCCATGCGTGCCCATGCGCCCGCCCAGCCCCGGCAGGGCACCTCGGCAGCAGGTGAGCGGCGCTTGCCCGGGGGTGGTGGTGGGAATTCCCCTTCCTTTGTCCCTTCTGCCAAACTTTTGCATGGGCATGGGTGGGAGATCACTTTCTCTCTGTGTGTGTCTCTTGTCCCTGCCATAGATTGCTGGCCTGTCTTTGCAGGCCAAATGCTTTGTTTGCGCAAGATGCGTTGCCTTCAGAGGGCATCGCTGCCACCTGGTTTACTCCAAGGTTTGGGGGCTTTTCCCCAGGGTCCCCAGAGGGAAGCCCTGAGTGTCTTTTGGCTGAGTGCTCATCTTGGCACTGAGACCTCCTGGCCTTCTAGCCATGCTCGGAGTCTCCATGTGGGGAAGCATCCCTGCCCTGCTCTTTGCTGGACCCTTTGCACACGCTCAGGACCCCCAGGCCCACCCTGGTCCATGGGGAAGCCAGGAAGAGAACAGCCCAGGTATCTGTCTTCCTCTTGTGATTAGGGATCCGGACTGTTATCTGGGAATACCGGGTTTGATTCTGCCCTCCTCCTCAAAACTAGCTGGGTGACCTTGGGCTAGTCACAGCTCTCCTCTGAGCTCTCACAGCCCCACCTGCCTCACAGGGTGTCTGGTGTGGGGAGAAGAACAGAAGGTTTGTCAGCCACTTTGAGTCCCCTGCCCTCCATGACTGAAGAGTTGCCCTGCTGGATCAGGGCACAGCCCGTCTAATCCGGCATCCTGTTTTCTCTTTCTCTCTCTCTGATGCTGTGTGAACTCTTGGCTGTGGACTTCCACAGGTGACTGGTTGCTACTGGGAAAACAGGTTGATCAACTAGATAGGTCTCAGATCAATTACCCGAGGGTGTTTCAATTTATATACCTCTGAAAGCCAGATGCTGTGAGCAGAGCAAGGTCTGGTCTTGCTGGTGGGCTTCCATACGCAGCTGTTGGCCACTGTGAGAACAGGTTGTTGACCTAGAAGATGGACCACAGGTCCAATCCAGCAGACATTTCTTAGGCTCTTCTGTTCTTATGCCTCCGAAAGCCAGATACAGGGAGGCTGTGAGCAGGGCAAGTATGTTCTACTGGTGGGCTTCCATATACACCTGTTGGCCACTGGGAGAGCAGGTTGTTGGGCTAGATGGACCACAGGTACAACCCAGCAGGCCATTTCCTAGGTCCTTCTGTTCTTATCCAGGGAGGCTGCGAGTAGGATATAGGGATGTGTGCTCAAGCTGAAAGGTCATGAACTTGTTGTTTTTTTCATTTGAACTTGTTGTTTTTTCAAACAGTGTGGTTCAGTTCACGCACATTACCCACTTTCCTGCAAAACCAGAAACCAAGCGCAACAGTTTGGCATTTCTCTAGTCGACAAGGGTGTCCTTATGCCCTCCTTCTGGGGCTTCCATATGCAACTGGTTGGCCACTGGGAGAAAAGGCTAGATGGGCCACGGGTCCGATCCACTGGGTCTTTCTGAGGTTCTGATGCTCCTAACATTTGTCTGGAAGGGAGAGCGACCCTCAAATCACAGCTCACCTTCACCTTTGTGCTGCCCAGTGCAGGCCAGGTATTATGCAGAGTGCAAAAGATGATGAGACCCCCCCTTTCCTGCATTCCAGGGGGGCACCTGTGAGTAGCTGCCTGGTCCGAGGGACCTGACGCCGATGAACCAGCAGGCCATGCGTGGCTCGACAGAGACCGGAAGTCAACCGTGGACGTAACTGCCGCGGTGCGAGGCTGGCTCTCCTCTTTCCATGGGGAGCAGAAGCGGCTAGGAAGCTCCTCGCCATGTCCCTGAACCAACCCAGCAGCGCCGACGCTTGCCTGAGCGTCGTCCACAGCTTGATGTGCCACCGGCAAGGCGGGGAGAACGAGTCGTTCGCCAAGAGGGCCATCGAGAGCCTGGTGAAGAAGCTGAAGGAGAAGAAGGACGAGTTGGATTCGCTCATCACGGCCGTCCCCACCAACGGCACCCATCCCAGCCGGTGCGTCACCATCCAGCGAACCTTGGACGGCCGCCTCCAGGTAGCGTGAGCAGCTGGTGGGGGGGGGCACAGTGGGATAGCCTATAGGGCAAGAGTCCTTGGGAGCCCCACCATGTGCTTCATCCAAGGGGTGGTGGTGGTAGATATCCAAAGTCTGGTTCAACCCAAGGACAGGGTGGGTTGCTCCATCCTGGGGTACACAACCCATCCCAAGCTGGGGCAGATTTCTTGGGATGCAGGAGAAGGCCTTTGCATGGAGACCACCAACACTAACTCCAAAACTCAAACCAACTTCAGAGGAACAAAAGTTCCCCTGCATGACCCAGTGGTCCCGTCTACTGCTAAAGGTCTACCAGTGGACTGGGCAGCTTTGCCTTGCCTACGCTTTGTCCAGCATGGATGGAGAGTGCTAGAAGAGGTCAGGGCGTCCCATAACCTTCTGCAGAAAGGAAGTCTCTAAAGCCCTTCTTATCACGGGGGGGACCAAGTCGGGAACGTTCTTCAGAACATCTGGAAGGCATTGGCAAAAGTCTTCCCGTTGCTCACGTCAAGGTCCCAGGTTCAAGGCCCGGTATCTCCTTCGCAGCAGATTGCTTCCATATTTTGGATCAGCAAACCAAGCGGACGTGCCTTTCTGGCCTCCCAGCGTTGCTTTGATTTTTATACCTCTGCGCCCTGGTAGAAGTCAAAAAGGTTAAAGACTCTACAAAACGGGCTCAGAAGATTTTGGGGAAAGAAAGCAGGCATGAGTCAGACTGATCTCACAGTCTGATGTTCTGACTTTACTTTCATTCTTCTACCACCACAAAAGTACTTTGAGATCATTTTCCGTCTGCTGCAGGGTTTTATGGCTCGGAGGAATATAAAACTTAAAGAAATAAACAGAAGGACCATTCTCCCTTGTAGAACATGCTTTTGAAACATAATTTTGCTTTCCCTTGGTTACCATCAGTGTGACCTGACTTCTTCAAGGAAGCTTTGGACACTTCTGATGACGCGGTTTCTCCTCCGAGACTCCACTGACCAACGTGGGTAGACAGGGGTCCCCTCCCCAAAACCATAGACTGGTCCCCCATGGCTCCCCTAACCCCTCATTTCCCACAGGCTGCAATTGCTTGAATAACATGACTTTGCATGGCCCTGTGTGGAATCTGAGTTGGCCCTGGGCACCACTAATGTTCTCTGTCAACGCCGGATGGAGCATGACCCAAATCAAGGGGCCCTTCATCTGGCCTTCTAGCAGACCTTGGTGTGTAACACGGAGCCATGCAGAAGACACACTCCCATGTTCTTCTGGGGGAACTATTTAGGCCATGCACCCAAGCGCACCACCAAAATCGGTTCCCTGGGGCTCTGAGACCAGGAACTTTCCTTCCTAGCTCTTGGACGCCAGCACCAAAGCTCCTGGCATCTCCTGGACCAGTGTTGTCCTACACATGGGTAAAATCAAGTCAAGATATATAGGGATGACTTTATGAACCTGTCATGCGAGATATCACTGAAGACACTGCAGGATCATCCCATAAGGGCTGGATCTATGACCCGCTTGTGGAATGGCGTGTTTTCCAGTAGGCAGCAGTTTCACTTGGATCTCACAAAGTTGGGCCCAAAGAGCCCTCTAGATGTCGGTGAACCAACTTTCTGTTGGTGGGCCAACTGGTCCCATAGGAATTGGAGCCTGGCCACAATTGGAGGCTACAAGACCCCCCACCCCCCACCCCACCCCCAATGGCCTGCAGTTTGGTCAAGAATCTCCACAGAGGCTTCCAAACAAACCAAGACATGGTTTGCTCCATTCATTGGTTGGAAAACAAGTCCGCCTAGCGAGCTCTTCATGAGCCACGGCCACCACATGAGAGGCTGAGGTTTGATCTTGCGTCTTCCGAACAAAACAAACTAGATGAAGAATCCTGTGTCCCTCAGAACTCTGCACTGGCAGCTGAACTAGGTTGCAGATGCTTTCTGTCCTTTTTACTCTGAATGAAATGTAAGTTTGGGGGCTGCCGGGACCTGCTCACAGATAGTTAGAACACCCTTTGAAACCTTTGGTTTTGACCCCTTTCCGGTTGCATGTCAAATTGAGGCTGGACCGATTATAATCTCAGCACATAAAGACCTAAATGGTCCCAGGTAGGGATGTGCATGGATATTCAAAAATTCGAATATCCAATTCAAATCCATCGAATGTTGACATTCGAACTCATAAGAACATAAGAACATAAGAGAAGCCCTGCGGGATCAGGCCACAGCCCATCCAGTTCAGCATCCCGTCGCACACAGTGGCCCGCCAAATGCTCATGGGCATCTCAAGCAGAGACAAGGACAAACCTTCTCCTACTCTCGAGTCCCAGCAGATGGCCTTAGAAGCGCCCCAGTTCCTCCCCCCATTCGAATCGGGTTTTTGAAAACTTGAATTTGCCCATTCGAACACGAATCAGACTTTTGCAAATCCAGTATGGATTTTTGGATAATTCAAATGTGCAGGTTCGTAGCTGTCGTATACGAATCTGCATGAAAACTATACATATCGTGCGCTTAAAATACGGGATTAATACGGGATGTGTACAGATTTTTACGGAATGCATACAGATATGTATAATAGATACATATGTTGTCGACACCTTTAAATACGAATCTAACATTCGAATGTACGGATTCGAATCGGATTTTATGACATTCGAATCTACTTGGATTCGGATCTCAAAAATACATTCGTTGCACATCCCTGATTCTAGGGCAGCTTACAATAAGAATGAACATATCAAATATTAAAACATAATTAAAAATATAACCCCACCCACCCTCCCTCCCTCCCTCCCTGAGGAAGCCATTTAAATGGCAAAAGCCTGGGAGAAAAGATATGTTTTAACCAGGTGCCGAAAACTATACAGCGTTGGTGCCTGGTGAACCTCAAGAGGAAGGCTGTTCCAGAGTCTAGGGGCCAACACAGAAAAGGCCCTCCTGCCTGTCTCTATATACCTTGCACCACTGAAGAAGAAGGAACTCCAAGAAGGCCTCTCCTTGAGATCTCAGTGCCTGGGCAGGTCTATATGGGAGAAGGTGTTCCTTCAGATACCCAGGGCCCAAGCCGTTTAGGGCTTTATATGTTAGTGTCAACCCTTTGAATTGGGCTCGGTAGTGAATAGGTAACCAGTGCAGATTGTTTAAGACCGGCGTGATTTGAGTCCGGCCAGAGACTCCTGTCAGCAGTCAAGCTTCTGCGTTCTGTACCAATTCCAGCTTCCGAACAGTTTTCAAGGGTAGCCCCACGTAGAGTGCATTGCAGTAGTCTAATCTGGAGGTTACCAGAGCGTGGGTCATTGTGGCCAAGTTATCCCAATTCTGGCTGAATTTTAGGCTGGGGAAGCCTACTGAATTTTTTTTTTCTCCCACCCCCCAATGTATTTAATTTATTTAAAACCTGAATATACAGCTTCTTGTGAAGATCTCAGAAGCGGGTTGCGAAAGAGATTTTTTTAAAAAAAAAAAAAGGCTAAAAGCAGCTGCCCAAAAATAACAAAAAAAAAAAAGCATATTAAAAACTGCATTTGGTCAGGGGAAGGAACACAGATTCACATGGGGAGATGAAATGGAAGCCAGGAGGAGGAGTACTTAAATTTTACCGCTCACTTTTCTCACCTATTTAAGGGGACTCGGCGCAGCTGACACACCTTCTGTTCTTCTCCCCACCACAGACACCCTGTGAGATCCCAGAAAGAGAGCTGTGACTAACCCAAGGTCACCCACTTGGCCTCGTGGAGGAGTGCGGGATCGACCCCGGTGACTACCAGATAAGGGCCCGATCCTGCACTGGATTATATCACGGAATAGGGACGGGCTGTCCGTAGGCTAGCGCAGGCTATAGCAAGCCCCACCCAGGACCCACCATGGTCAGCACTAGCATCTGGATAGCTGGTAGCTTTTCCGGGATCGGATCCAAATTAAGTTCAAGTGCAGAAAGGGCCAAGCATCCACACTCTGTACCCCAGGGCCCTTGGAAGGAACTGGAAGGTGATAGGGGGCAGAGAAATCCATCCCTCCCCCCCCCCAAACCCCCCCCCCAGACATTTGCTGACACATGGGGCTGTGAAGTTTGGGGTCAGGCCATGCGCAGCTAATCTCTGGTTCCTCTTCTCCCTCCAGCTGCGTCTCCCCCGCCGCCCAGAGGATGACTCACTGTCTGGTTCTCGAAGCAGAGGGGAGAAAGCGGGGGTGTTGTTATGTCTAGATCCAGTGGCAGCCAGAGCCCTTTCTTTGGGGGGGGGGGGGCGGCGACTAGTCACTCAGCACCACGGTCTGTGGCTTCACGCATGGCTCAGCCGGAGAAGGAAAGCAAGGGTCCCCATCTGGGTGCCCTCTGGGCAATGGCGGGACCAAATTGAGGGGTCACAAGGAGGAGGGATGCAGGACGGGGGGGGGGGGAGTTTGCTGGCCCCCAATGCCACCTCTATGGAAAATAAGGGGAGGGGCAGGGGCACAGCTGGCACTGAAAGGGTTCAGGTCTACTTGTTCTACCTGAGCCATCAAAAATATTGGGACCTTGTTCCTTCTCTCTCTCCCTCCCTCCCTCTGACCCTCTCCTTCTCCCCTTCCCTTCTTCCCTTTGTTCCTTGTTTCCTTCTCTCTCTCTCTCTCCCTCTTTCTTTTCCTTTCTCTCTCCTTCTTTCTCTTCCTTCCTCCTTCTCTTCTTCCCTCCCTAGTGGTTAGGGAGCCGGACTCTTTATCTGGGAATACCAGGTTCGATTCCACACACACACCCCACGAAGGCAGCTGGGTGACCTTGGGCTAGTCACAGCTCTCTCTGAGCTCTCACAGCCCCACTACCTCCCAGGGTGTTCTGCTGTGGGGAGAAGAACAGAAGCTTTGTCAGCCGCTTTGGGTCCCCTTAAATGGGGTAGAAAAGCCAACTCTTCTTCTTCTTCCATCCATGTCTTTGCCTTGTCCTTCCCTCTCTTTCTTTTGTTCTTTCTTATTCTTTCTCTTCTAGTTTGGTCTAGTGGTTAAGGGACCAGACTCTTATCTGGGAATATCAGGTTCAGTTCTGCCGTCCCCCCTTGAAGCCAGCTGGGTGACCTTGGGCTAGTCACAGCTCTCTTCTGAGGTCTCACAGCCCCACCTGCCTCACAGGGTGCCTGTTGTGGGGAGAAGAACAGAGGGTTTGTCAGCAGCTTTGAGTCCTCTTAAGGGTGAGAACAGAAGGTTTGTCAGCAGCTTTGAGTCCCCTTAAATGGGTGAGAAAAACGGGCTAGAAAAGCCAACTCTTCTTCTTCCTCTTCCTCTTTCCTTCCCCTATTCTTTTCTTCTCCCCTTCCCTCCCTTCTTCCTCTCTCCCTTCTCCTTCTCCTTCTCCTTCTCCCTCCCTCCCTCCCTCCCTCCCTCCTTTCCTTCCTTCCTTCCTTCCTTCCTTCCGTTCTCTCTCTTTCTTTTATTTCCTTCCTTCTCTCACTCTTCCCTTCTCCTCTTCTTTCCTCCCTCCCTCCAGTTCCAAATTTCAGCCTCTTGGGCAATGTTCCACTGGATGGAGAGGAGTTAGCCATCTTTACATGCTCAGGAAACCACCTGATATGGGATCCTTTGTATTCCCCAGCATTGGGAACGCAGATCTGCTCCTCCCTCCTTTTTAAAACAATTTTGAAGATCCCGAAAATTGAAAGACACAACCGAGATTCTCACTTTGCCTTTCCAGCCCAAATTTCTACCCCTCCCCTTTTCTTAAAAACCTTAAGACAGTGGGATTTCCCTTGGCTTTTTGTGTTAAAATGTTATTTTACAGTTATGTGAGTTGCAAAAACATGCTCATGGGAATCCAGAGGGGCGGATGTTGAACAAAAACATTGCCTGGAAAAGCCGGTGAGAGCCCTTGGCGGCAGACCTAGATATACTGAAAGCGCTCACAGCCTACTTTGACGCTTACGGGAGCCTGCAAAATATTTTCTCTTAGGACTGGAACGTCTTTGATAAAACGTATCTTTGGGGCATCCTGTTATTTCCTGGTTCTGTGTTGCTCTGCATCTGTTTTGGCATTTTGTGCATAGCCTTGCTTTCTTGAGAATGAAACCCTTAGAGTGCAGTGAGAGTTATCTGGGCTTCCACTTGGACCCGCTGAGATGACGGTGCCGGCTCTCCCTGAGGTTTTATTCACTTTTTAATCACACAGCTCCCACCACCAAAGAATGGGAAAGGTGGGGGAAACGCCTAAATGACTTGGGCCCAAAATGTCTAAAGGGATGCCTTCTCCCATACCGACCTGCCCGTGCCTTAAGACCTGGAGGGGAGGCCCTCCTGGTTGTCCCATCGCCCTCAGTAGCGACACAGGTGGGCACCTGGGAAAGGGCCTTTTCAGTGGTGGCCCCCAGAGTATGGAACAGTCTCCCCCTTGAGGTGCGTCCTGCCCCTTCTCTGTATATATTCAGGAAGGCCTTTGGCTGATGTGATTATACTTCCCCTCTGCTGCAGATACTGTTATTTTAATATTTAGGATATTGTTTCAAATATGCTGAATCTTTTGTTTCTATGTATATTATTGTTTTTAATATTTATCGGTTTGCTGTTTGTTGTTTTAAAGATTGCTGCCTGCCCTGAGACCTTTGGGTATAGAGTGGGATAGAAATAGGATGGATGGATGGATGGATGGATGGATGATTGGATGGATGGATGGATGGATGGATGGATGGATGGACGGACGGACGGACGGACGGACGGACAGATAAAGTAGAGAAGAAGAGAGAAGAGATGGATGATTGGATGGATGGATGGATGATTGGATGGATGGATGGATGGATGGATGATTGGATGGATGGATGGATGGATGGACGGACGGACGGACGGACGGACGGACGGACGGACGGACAGATAAAGTAGAGAAGAAGAGAGAAGAGATGGATGATTGGATGGATGATTGGATGGATGGATGATTGGATGGATGGATGGATGGACGGACGGACGGACGGACGGACGGACGGACGGACGGACGGACGGACGGACGGACGGACGGACAGATAAAGTAGAGAAGAAGAGAGAAGAGATGGATGATTGGATGGATGGATGGATGATTGGATGGAAGGAAGGAAGGAAGGAAGGAATAAGGTTTAATCCAGCTTCCACTTTCAGATTGAGAGCAAAGTGACCAGTAATTTCCTTTTTACATCATCCATCCCAAAAGTGACTTTTCTGCGTCATTTAACACTGAAATAAAACAGCTTGTCACTTTGCTGGTGTATCCTCTCACTCTGAAAGTGGACTGAAGCCAGATTAAACCTTAGGTGTGACCACTGAGAGAACACATCAGTGAAGTAATTTAATATTTTCTTTCTGCACTGTCTAACTTTGGGTTAGATAATGTGGGAAGAAAATAACTCATCCCTTTGCTAATCTCTCACTCTGAAAGTGGACCGAAACCAATATCTATAGGACGTCATCTACACTTCTAGCTCTGCTTTTTAGCTACCAATTACAAACGTATCTTTTTAGCCAGGCCTTTCCAGAATAAATTGTTGCTTGCGTACTCTCTCCTTTATGTACTTAATGTTTGCATATAACTATTAGGGCTGAATTGATTTTTTATTTTCTGCGTAAAATGCTCTGAGATTAAACTCTAAAGGGAAAGCAACATTCTCCCCTCCCCTCCGGACAGGTGGCGGGACGCAAAGGTTTCCCCCACGTCATCTATGCTCGCCTCTGGCGCTGGCCAGATTTGCACAAGAATGAACTGAAGCACGCCAAATTCTGTCGGTTCGCTTTTGACCTCAAATACGACAGCGTCTGCGTCAACCCCTACCACTATGAGCGGGTGGTATCCCCAGGCATCGGTGAGTGAGTTGCGTAGATATTTCTAACTCTAGCACTTAGGGATGTCCATAGATATTTATCACATTTGTGATTGGCACTCATTCGTCCAAATTCGGACATGCATACATGAGCTGAATGTCAGAACATTCATACATTAAACTGGCAAGGTAGGAAAGAGTTTGCACGTGCCGGCCTTGCTGCAAAGCAAAGCAAAGTTTGATGATTTCTTCTCTTTCTGTCTCTTTTTCTCCCCGTCTACAGGGCTGAATATCCAGAATACAGGTGAGATAAGATCTTATTTGTATATGTGTACAGGACTTTCTGGAAAGGTTGTAGGTCAGTGGTTGAGCAAAGCCTGGAAAATGGGGTTGCTCCCTGAAAGGCAATGGCAAACCGCTTCTCTATCCCTGCCAAGAAAACTGCATGGTGTCAAATCCTACAGCATTTGCCCGCCTACAGTCTCAAGACCTGCAAGAGAAGGCTAGACTTTGGAACAGAGGTTTGCATGAAGCCATTTTTCACATTGATTTGATGTGAATCCAATGTGGAAAAATTCAGCTTTGGCCAAATTCCACCCTCCCAAATTCATGCACGAATATTTGTAGCAGCTAACAGTCGCAGAGGGGAACTTTTTTTTTCAGCCCTGTTAAAAACCATCAGCCTCCATTCTCCTCCCACCCCTCACTGATTTTAAATGGAGCGATAGCTTTGCGTTGTCTGTTCTTCGGCTCGGCTGATTCTGTGCAAAGCTGCTGCCTTCCCTGTAACATAGTGAATGAAGGGAGCTCCCAATTTGAAAGGGAGAGTGATCGCTTCACCCTGTCTGTTCTTTCGCTCAACTGATTCTGTGCCAAGCTCCTGCCTTCCCTGTAACATAGTGAATGAAGGGAGTGCCCAATTTGAAAGGGAGAGTGATCGCTTTGCCCTGTCTGTTCTTTCGCTCAGCTGCTCCTGCGCAAAGCTGCTGCCTTCCTGGTAACATAGTGAATGGAGGGAGTGCCCAATTTGAAAGGGAGAGTGATCGCTTTGCCCTGTCTCTTCTTTCGCTCAGCTGACAATGAGCGGGGCAGGCTTACAGGGTTTGGACAAGGGGCGGGGATGAAAAGATCCTGTTTCTCCATGTTGGGGATTTTGGTTGTTTGAATAGGAACTGCAGTATTTGAGCTCATCCCATGCTATCCTCAAGCAAATGGGGACAGCCAGAATATGCACTCAGTCCTGAATGCGGATTAAAACAGTCCAATCTGAATTAAAATAGTCAAGTGGGAACATGGCCTTAGACTCACTCTGACTTGTTTGGTCTTCTTCCCTTCAGCATCTTCCACACAGCTGGTGAAAGAGGAATTCATTCCTGACTGTATCCAAATAGAAGGCCCAGCCGCTCCGATGACAGATCAGCCAAGTTCTGGAATCAAAGCTGGCCTTTCTCAGACGGAATCCTACCAGCCTTTGCCCTCCTTGCAGCTCCCAGAACCTTCCCATCCTCCCGTCGGTATCTATCCTGCCTTGTCATTATCTCCCCCAGGTAAGGTTTGCAGCTGAGATGGGCAAAGTGTTTCGAGCTCAAACGGTGTCTGAAGTCGTCTTAAACTAAAGGTTGCAACCAGGGCCCTGGGCCTCACCAAAGCGTGTGGTTTATTTGTCTATTTAAATTTATTCACCCACCCACCCTCCACTCCTGCCCTGATTCCTGAATGTCAAATTTTGGAAGGTAAGCAAATGAAGAAATGCATCGTGATGGCAAAGTGTACTTACACGCCTCCTCCCATATCAACCTGCCCGTGCCTTAAGATCAAGCGGTGAGGCCCTCCTGGTTGTCCCACCACCTTCAACAGTGACGTTGGTGGGCACCCGGGAGAGAGCCTTCTCTGTGATGGCCCCCAGACTATGGAATAGCCTCCCCCATTGAGGTGCATCATGCCCCTTCCTTATATACATTTAGGAAGGCGGTGAAGACGCCCCTCTTTACCCTGGCCTTTGGCTGAGCTGCTTACGTTCCCTTCCCCCCCAGTACAGACACTATTATTTTAAACATATTGTGTATCATTTTATATTTGTCGAATCCTTTTTTAAAAGTCTTTTAATGTATACTTTGATTTAATCTGTTTTAAGGTTGTTACCCATCCATCCATCCATCCATCCATCCATCCATCCATCCATCCATCCATCCATCCATCCATCCATCCATCCATCCAACCAACCAACCAACCAACCAACCAACCAACCAACCAACCAACCAACCAACCAACCAACCAACCAACCATTTTGCCTTTCTCTCTCTCCTTTCCCTTAGACACACCCGCCGGCCCCCTCTTTCCCCTCCTCCACTGCGGCGAGGGCGTTCTCCAGGTCTCCGGCGCGTCCCACGCTCCTGCGCCCTCCTCATCTTCCTCGGATAGCCAGCAAAATGGCTGCCCTCCCAAGCTGCCCTTTCAAAGTAGGCGATGGGCCGTCAGACGGATATCGGGGCCGGGGTGTACGGTTTACAATCCCAGCCGCTCTCGCTCATTCTTGTTATCTCTTTCCTTCTCGGCCCGTCGCAAGATTCAACAGCCGGTTGGACCGGGAGCAGCGGCGTTGGAAGCTACGGTTCCGGCGGGGTTCACCAGGAGGCCGCGCCGAGGCCCCTCTCGTCTGTCCATCCGCAACAAAATGGCCGAAATAACCCGCAGCCGGCTTCCGTCCACCGCCCAGGCCATTACTGTAGGTCTTGTCCGTCACGGCTTAATTTCTCGGTCTAGAAACCAGCCTGGTCTGGTGGTTGGGGAGCCGGACTTTTATCTGGGAATACCGGGTTCAATTCCGCCCTCCCTCATGAAGCCAGCTGGGTGACCTTGGGCTAGTCACATCTATTATATATATGTGACTAAAACTCAGTCAACCTTCTCGTTTTCTTTCTTCGCCTCACAGGGTCTTCACAACACAACTCGTCACCCTATCCACAGTCTGTTCCCAGCCACCCTGGTAAGTGAGGCCTCCTCTCTTGCTTCTGTTATGCCCACAATCTGAATATCTAACTCCTCTTTCTCCATAGGCCCCGAGTTCTGGTGCTCCATCGCCTACTTTGAGATGGACATGCAGGTCGGGGAGGTCTTCAAGGTGCCCGCCAGCTGCTCTGTGGTCACTGTGGATGGCTATGTAGATCCCTCTGGGGGGGACCGTTTCTGCCTGGGCCAGCTGTCCAACGTCCACCGCACCGATGCCAGTGAACGTGCCAGGTGAGGGAGGCCGGGAGGTGGAAAGAAGGCAGCGGATTTTTGCGCAGAAAGTTCTCTCTAATTCTGATTCCGATTCTAATTCCAAGCAACAATAAGCGAGACCGAGACCCCGTTTTGCTTGGTTCTGGTCCACAGAACCTCGCGGGTTTTTAAAACTGTGGCTAAAGAAAGGGGATGGTATGTTCTAAGTAGGCACTGAAAATGCCAACAGTCGCTGTATCTTGGTAGAGGAAGCGTTCCAGAAATGTTGGTGTCCCATGGTCGAGGCGAGGTGGTTCTCTGCAGATCATAGAAGAAGAAGAGTTGGCTTTTCTACCCCGTTTTTCTCACCCATTTAAGGGGACTCAGAGCGGCTGACAAAGCTTCTGTTCTTCTCCCCACCACAGCTCTCTTCTGAGCTCTCACAGCCCCACCTACCTCACAGGATGTCTGTTGTGGGGAGAAGAACAGGAGATTTGTCAGCCGCTTTGAGTCCCCTTAAATGGGTGAGAAAAGTGGGGTAAAAAAGCCAGCTCTTCTTCCTCCACGAAGCCAGCTGGGTGTCCTTGGGCTAGTCACAGCACTCTTTTGAGCTCTCACAGCCTCACCTACCTCACAGGATGTCTGTTGTGGGGAGAAGAACAGGAGATTTGTCAGCCGCTTTGAGTCCCCTTAAACAGGTGAGAAAAGTGGGGTAGAAAACCCAATTCTCTTCTTCTCGGAAGAAGGCAATGGCAAACTACTTCTGTACCTGCCAGGAACACTGCATGGATATGTGTACGAAACTCAACCCAGTTCAGTGGGATGGAGCAAGAACAACATGCTCACAGCGGGCGGTTTCTCAGTAAAGTCTCCTATGCGCATCTACTCATCACTAGGCGTGCTGTCGCCCAGGTCCTTGCAAAATTCAACGTTCTCTCGCTTGCAGGCTGCACATTGGCAAAGGCATCCAGCTGCAGTGTCGCGCCGAAGGCGACGTCTGGATGCGATGCCTGAGCAACCACGCAGTCTTCGTCCAGAGTTTCTACCTGGACCGGGAGGCCGGACGTGCGCCCGGTGACGCTGTCCACAAAATCTATCCTGGTGCTTTTATCAAGGTAGGAACAGGGTCCCTTTCCATACCTGGAAGTGGGAGAGAGCAGTAGTGTCAGGAGGGAATCCCTGGCCCATCCTCAGTTTCTGCCCTTGCCTCTCTCGTTGCCGCCCCTCCCAGGTCTTCGACTTGCGCCAGTGCCACCGCCAGATGCAGCAGCAAGCCGCCACGGCGCAGGCGGCCGCGGCGGCGCAGGCGGCGGCCGTCTCCGGGAGCATCCCCGGGCCTGGCTCAGTGGGGGGCATAGCCCCAGCTGTAGGTAAGTCCCAGCCAAGTTGCAGGAGTGGAGAGTTGGAGGAACGATGGCCAGTTTTATGGAAGCCACTGTAAGGGGTGGGCTGTGGCTCTGGCTAAGGATTTGGATGCTAGATCCAGGCCCCCATTTCCAGGCTTGTCCTCTGGTTTTTCGGTCCTTGTTTCCTGTCTCTATCCAGGGACAGAGCTAGAGCCGTGCAGGCTCCAGGCACAGGATGCAAGATGGCTGCAGATATCACACCAGGCTGCACCTATAAAGCGTGCGCAAGAGCGCAAGTCTGGATCAGACCCAATCTCAGCAGCCAGCCAAACACTCCCAAAGGGTCCCAGGGTTTCATTCTGCTCCCGTCAAGCACCCCTAGCCTGAATGAGAGGTTTTGCTCTGTGGCTGGTTCTTTCCTCTGGTCTCTCCTATCTGATATATGTCCTGATATATATGCTCGCTTAAATGACTCCCGGGTTTGGATCGAACCATTTTTCCACGGGGAGGTTTGGTGCCCTAATGTTCCTCTTTCTCCCCCCCCCCCTATCTTCCTCTCCTTCTCGCCCAGGCCTCTCCGTGGCGGCCGGCATCGGCGTGGACGACCTCCGTCGGCTCTGCATCCTGCGTCTTAGCTTCGTGAAGGGCTGGGGTCCAGATTACCCCCGCCAGAGCATCAAGCACACCCCTTGCTGGATCGAAGTCCATTTGCACCGGGCTCTGCAACTCCTTGATGAGGTCCTGCACGCCATGCCTTTGGCCGACCTGGGGGCCGTCAACTAAGCCGACCGCATGGAAGGTTTATAAAACCGGGCAGGTTCCGAGCCAGGAGCAAGGCGCGTCCCCACCGGGATTGATTCTGCACTCCTCCACAAAGCCAGCTGGGTGGCCTTGGGCTAGTCACAGCTCTTTCTGAACTCTTGCAGCCCCACCTACCTCACAGGGTGTCTGTTGTGGGGAGAAGAACAGAAGGTTTGTCAGCTGCCTTGAGTCCCCTTGGAGAGAGAGAGAGAGAGAAAAAAAAAGTGGGGTATAAAAGCCAACTCTTCTTCTTCTTCCTTCTTCTTCTTCTGAGCTCTCGCAGCCCTACTGGCCTCACAGGATGTCTGCTGTGGGGAGAACAGAAGCTTCGTCAGCCGCCTTGAGTCCCCTTAAAGGGTGAGAAAAGTGGGGTATAAAAGCCAACTCTTCTCTTCCTCCTCCTCCTCCTCCGAACAGCAGTTCATAAGACATTCATTTCTCACAAATTGCTTCATGAGACCCAGGACCGGCACATGCTGTGCCTAACGGCCCAGAGAGCCCAATGCTCATGCGCAATGACATCATGTTTGTGTGCAATGCGGACCTGTCCACAATCAGACTGAGTAGTGAAAAGGATCTGGGTGTACTGGTGGATCACAGGATGAACGTGAGTCAGCCATGTGATGCAGCAGCAAAAAAGGCGAACACCATCAAGAGGAGTATAGGGTCTTGATCCCAAGAAGTAATTATCCCTCTTTACTCCACCTTGGTCAGACGTCATCTAGAGTCCTGTGTCCAGTTCTGGATGCCACAATTTAAAAAAAACATTGACAAACTAGAGCAAGTCCAAAGGAGGGTGGCCAAAATGGAACTGACCGACTGAAGCAGAAGTCTTGTCTATCAAAAGCACTTTTTCTTGGAGTAAACTTTGTAAGCCCAAAGAAGTAACTGAAGCGCTTTTTCAAAAATATAAAAGGAACTTTAAAAAGGAAAAAAAATCCCTGCAGATGGTAAAGAGCCATCTTTAAAGAAGCCTTCCTCATTTCCCCAGACATATTCTCCCTTTCTCTGTCTCTCTCCTTTAGGTTTGTGCACAAATGCAATTTTCAGGATTTGAATCGAATTAAACACCCAAAAATTCAATTTGAATTGAAAATTCAAATCAAACCAACTTCAATTCGAATTAAGCCAATTCAGATCGATTCATTTGAATTTTCGATTCGTTTGAATTTCTACTTACGAGTGGCGACAACATTCGTAGATGCCAGTACGCATCTTTCCCATATCCGTACGCATCTGTACACATCCATATGCATCCCGTAGTTATCCCGTATGCAACCCGTTTTCGTCCCGTACGGATCTGTACAGATGCCTACAGCGGAGGGGAAGATGCGAATCTACAAGTACGCATCGTGTACGACATGCTGCTGTCCGAATAATTTGAAGGAATAGATCCAACATTTGTTTGAATCTTTAAATCTGAATTTATGGACATTCGATTTGAATCCAAATGTCGAAATTTGGCCAGATTTGTGTGAATTTCGAATACCTTTGAATATTTGCACACACCTCTCCTTCCTTCCTTCCTTCCTTCCTTCCTTCCTTCCTCTCTCTCTCCTTCCCTCCTTCCCTTCCTCTGTTGGCAACTCCATCTAATTCCCAGATCCCTGATGAATTCTGCCTGTTGAACCTGCTCACTTTGGCCAAGTGTGGAGGCCCTGACGCTGCTCTCCAAGGAGGGCAAAGACACTTCAGATCGGACAGCGGTCTTATTTGCCCTTTGGTTACGGGATCATTTGTTACTGTATTGGCTATTTAAAGGACAACCTGTTTTCTGTATGTCCCGCGTTTGTTTATTGTGTCCAAGATGGGGCAGGTGAGATGGAGGTTTCCACCTGATCTGGATGGTTTCACCTGAACTTTCCACCTGAAACTTGGTTCGCAGGATTAAATATATTCAGTGGAGATGCCTGGAAGGTCATCCCATAGCTTGGGGGGTACAACCAGGAGGGTCCCCCATCCAGATCTTAAAGCACAGGCAGGCTGGTATGGAAGAACTTAAAGTTCCTTCAGATATTTGGGGTCCGAGTCATTTAGGGCCTTATAAGTTAAAGTTAACACATTGAATTCTGCTGGGTAGCAAATCGGCGGCCAGTGCAATTCTTTTAAGACTGGAGTGATGTGCACCTGGCCAGCAATCCAGTTCATCTCCTCCTCTTTGACACGATCAATGGGTGTTTTTCCACTGTCACTAGAAGTACCCATTAAGTACCCATTAATGGGTATGTAATGGCGGCCATGCGCCTCTTTTCTCAGAGGTTTAGTTGCAATAACATAGAAAGGGTTTATGGTGCAAATGCGCTAACCCTGGAACTCCCAGCAGGCTCAGGAGTGTATCAGGACCCCCAAAGCTGTAGAATCATTGTGCATCGTTGGAGCAGGGATGGCTAAACTCTGTCCCCCCAAAAAAACTGCTGAGCTGGGAGCAGAGGCTCCCCAAGCTTGACCCCTCAGCCTCTCCCAGGGAGTGGGCAAGGCAAACTGCTTCTGCATCCCTGCCAAGAAAACTGCGCAAAGCTTGGAAACTTGGAGAGAAAGCTTGGAAAGCAGCCAGCTGCAAGGCTTTCCCAGCTAGGCTTGGCGCGACCAGCAGGATTTTTAATCCTCCCGGGTCCCAAGCCAAGCTGCTGGCTTCCTTTGCGGCACGAGACTCCATTTCCCGTCGTCCTCGGCGGCCTCGTCTCGGGAGATCTCGCGAGATTTCCTCCCGCCGCCGCCGCCGCCCCTCCCCTCCCGTTTTCCTCTGCGCTCCGGCTCCGCCCCAGCAGCAACAGGAGCAGCGGCGTTTTCCCGGCGTGCTCTGCGCGGCGCCCAGCCAGAGGCGGGGAAATGGCGGCGGCGGCGGCGGCAGCAGCGCCTTCGGGGCAGAGCAGCCCGGCGGGTCCGGCGGCCAGAGACCTCTTCGCCGAGGGCCTGCTGGAGTTTCTGCGCCCGGCTGTCCGGCAGCTGGACACTCACGTCCATGCGGTCAGGTAGGCAGACAGGTAGGCGGGCGGGCGGGTTGGCAGCAGGCAGGCAGGTATCCAACCGGTGGGGTTGCTGGCTTGCCGCCTGGCAGGCAGGAGCGAGCCCGTTGCAAGCGGTTTGCCCGCCATCCCCAGCTGCTGCCTTGGAATCGCGGGCAAACCGCTTGCAACGGGCTCACGCCTGCCTGCCTGCCAGGCAGGCAGCCAGCGACCCCACCGGTTGGATACCTGCCTTACCTGTTGGATTTATGCCAAAACTGAGATCATTCTCATCAGCTTGGAATGACCTTGTTTTGGTTTTAGCAGAAATCCAACAGGTAAAGCTTCTTTAGCAGCAGCAGCAGCCTGCCCTGCCCATGGCTCCCTATGAAGGTCCTGGCTGGGCATTTCAGAGGAGTGGTGGGGCAGATGCCCGGGTGGAACTCTTGTTAATAGGCTTTAAAATGCCTGCCTGCCACACAGTGGCTCGAAATCCAACCGGTGGAGCGTTTTGCCCAAGCGGAGGGGGAAAGAGGTATGGGCGCAGAATCCCAGCCTTTGATATGCAGGGACCAAAGCAGACCATCTCTAACCTGTGAAGAAACCCGTTGAACTTCCGCCTATCGCAGAGCTGTGAGGGCCTTTTGCAAACGTCGATATAAAGTAACCATCAACCCAGGCCCTGTTTCCTCTTCCCGGTTATTGTCTGTTTCCAATTTTTCTCTGCAAATATTCCATTATATAGATTGGTTGGTTACTTATTTGCAGCTTCGTTACAGTTTCACATTGCCTGTGAGTAATTTAACAATGGGACCCCGTAGTGCTAGTCTGTAGCTCAGAGTGTCAGTGTTAGTATCTTGCACGCAACCTAACTACTCCTAGTAAGAACTAGGGCGAGGTATTTGTTAACTATTTCATCCGCATCTAACAGCGGAGGCTTGTGCGAGCCAGTTTGGGCTAGTGGTGAAGGAGCCAGACCCTTATCTGGGAATACTGGGTTTGATCCTGCCTTCCTCCACAAAGCCAGCTGGGTGACCTTGGGCTAGTCACAGCCCCACCTACCTCACAGGGTGTTCTGTTGTGGGGAAAAGAGCAGAAGGTTTGTCAGCTGCTTTGAGGCCCCTTGAACAGGTGTAGAAAAGCCAACTCTTCTTCTTCAAAAGAGAAACCTGAATTGCAGGTGTTAAATTATAAGCGTTGGATACTTAATTCAGGGCCTTTCTTTCCTTCCAAGGATAAAAAGTCTATTTTATCTATTTGCATTTTCAAGAACCCTTAAATTTTTTTTTTTGTGTGTGTTTTATGGAGTTGTTTTCTCTCTCCCTTCTGACAGGGAAAGTCAAGTGGAGTTACGGGAACACATTGACAGTCTCGCCACAGGTAAATACGCTGCGCATGAGAGGACGGTTGGGTGGGAAAGGTTTTTCCTCACATCTTTTTCCAGTCGGGAAGTAATATTCCCTTTTCCCTCCCACGCCATTTTCCTTTTGTATCTTGTCTCTTTAGATTGTAAGCCTGAGGGCAGAGACCTGTCTAAGATTAATAAAATATTGTAACCCGCCCAGAGACCTTCAGGTATGGGGCAGGATAGAAATACAAATAAATAAATAATAATACATAATAATAATATTGTCAGACCGTTCACACGGAAGCTTCCATAGCCCTGTGCACCGAGATCTCAACTTGTGGTTCCTTCTCCTTCACAGGTGTAAGGCTATGCATGAGGGCCTTTATGGTGGTGGCCCCTAGACCCTGGAACAACCTCCCCTCTTGAGATTCGCCGGCCACCTACACTGTATAGTTTTTGGCACCTGTTAAAACATGTATTTCCACGCAGGCTTTTGATATTTATATAGTTTTTCCGGCATGCTGTTTTAATATTTTGTACATTTTATTCTTCTTATTGCGTCCTGGTCTGAGACCTTTTGGGGAAGGGCGGAATATAAATTTCTTAAGTAAATAAATCGTCCGGTTGTGGAGCCAAGTGTAGGGAAAGCAGAGGCCCTCGGGTCGGATCCCAGGTATGTCCTACGAAAGTAATGGTAAACGGCTTCTGAATTCTTGCCAAGAAAACGGCATCGATTCACCATACCTGCCGCCCACCTGGCTTCAAGGAGATGAAAATCATTCCCATTTGCTGAGAAAGCCAAACAAAACCAGCCCCCCCTTTTTTTGGGGGGGGGACAGGGAAGATGGTGGGATGCTGAGGAGAAACAAAATACATTGCTGTGTTTTGTGAGATTTTGCAAACGATCCATTGCCGCTTTCCTTCTTCCTCATGCAGCCCGGAGGAGAGCGGAGATAAATCATGTGTTCCTTTGGCAGTGCTGGGCGTTTTAGCCCAGGGAAAGTAGGCTGAACAGCTGCGTGTGCACGATAGTCTAGTATACAGATGTGCAAGAATATTGAAACATTTGAAATTGGATTGGATTCCTTCAGCTTTGGACATTCGAAATTGACTCCAATGTCTTGGGCATTAGTTTTTTAATATTCAGACGATGTTTCAAATCATTCGGACGTTCATACGTGTACGGATACGTATGCATTACATACGTATCCATACACATCTGCATGGATACATACGGGATGTAAACGGGATACATACAGATGCGTACAGACACATATGAAGGTTGTCGACATTCGTATCTTCAAATACGAATAGAATATTTGTAGGAATAGATACAAGGGTACTCAAATCGGATTCGAATTTGGATACATTAGTTTCTCTCTGTTTCGGTGGAGTTCAGAGATTCGAATCAAATCAAAAAATTGCATTCATGCGCAGCACTAGTCTAGCATTCCCAATGTCTGTTTTCAGGCTCTCTCCTCTGATTTGCAGCAATAAATTATGACACCTTTAAAGATTTGACACATTTTGGTCAAGAGGACAGAGACGAGCACCCTCTCTGGCCCTCTCCACACTCACAGGATAACGGCAGCCCAGATCCCCCCTGGAAATCTGAGGGATTATTATCTTCTGGGCTGGTTCGAGCTGCTAAATCTGACTTTGCACATAATACAGATGGGAGTTTGCCCAACTTCATTGGTCCAGTGCTGCTATGGACTATTTATTTATTTGTTTAGAATATTTATATCCCGCCTCCTATCCTAAGATCCCTGGGTGGCTCATAATAAAAACCTATATACAGCAAAGCATTAAATACACACCCCATTGAACAGCATAGTTAGTTGAAAAGTTAAAATTAAGATTAAAATAGTGTTTGAGTGAATTAGTGCCCAAAAGTTAGGAGAGTTGGCACTAAATGGGCCTCTGAGGGAAGGGCATTCCATAAGTGAGGGGCCACAGCTGAGTAGGCCCTCACCCATGCCCCAACACAGTGGATGTCTCTTAACTGGCGGGACAGCCAGGTCTATATAAGAGAAGGTGCCCCCCTCAAGTAGGGCTTTAAAGGTCATTAGCAGCACCTTGAATTCAGAGCGGAAGAGTACAGGCAGCCAATGCAGCTCTCTCAAAACAGGCATTATGTGCTGCCCGTAGGTTTTGCAGGTAAGTAGTCAGGCTGCCGCATTCTGCACTAACTGCAGCTTCTGGGTCTTCAAGGGCAGCCCCACATAGAGTGCATTACAGTAGTCTAGTCGGGAGGTTACCAGTGCAGTGAGAAGGAAGAGAAACATTCTCTCAGCTTGAGTGCAGCCCCTGATTCCTGGCATGTTGTTGGTTTCTGGTTAGCTTCTTCTGGGACTATCAAGGACCTCTACCCTGGCTCCACGGCTCCTCCCGTTCGACCTGGGCAAAGCCAGCCTCAGGTCCCTTTCTTCCTTCTCTCGCCCTGCAGAGCTTTGCCGTATCAACGAGGACCAGAAGGTTGCGCTTGACCTGGACCCGTACGTCAAGAAGCTTCTCAACGCTCGCCGCAGGGTTGTGCTGGTGAACAACATCCTACAAAACGCCCAGGTGCGTGGCCCGGTGGAAGAGGGGAGCCCTTTGCAGCCAGGTATCTGTTCTGTGCAAGTAGGAGACTCTCTGTTGAGTCGACTGGGCAGAATGCGGGGCACAATTTCATGCTCCACAGGTAGTGCATGATTAGGGAACTTCTGGGAAGGCTTGGAGGCTTGTAGCAGCCTCCTCCAAATGCAGATGCCCTTCCCCAGAAGTTCACTAATCCTGCACTACCAACCCAAGTGCCAAATGGCCTCTGAACTAGCCAGACCAGTTTCCTGCAAGTGTCTGAAGGTTCAGTTCACAAATGGACCGAACCCTGTAAGGTTCAACAGCCAGCTTTATGAGCCATAGATGTCTGCAACGATCAGGTCCGTCAATAAAAGACAAGCTCTGCTATGCATGGGATTTAGTAATGCGTGGGCATTTCTCTATACCTGAAGGACCAAGGTTAGGGAGCTTCCAACTGAAGGTCTTCAGCTAAGCTGTTTTCCTGGGTCCTTATTCGGCTCTTCCTTCTCCAGGAACGCTTGAGGAGGCTGAACCACAGCGTGGCCAAGGAGACCGCCCGCCGCAAAGCCGTGCTTGAAGCGAGCGGCAGCTACCCCCAGGGTTCGCCCAGCAAGTGAACAGCCTTGCCTGCCGGAATAGGCAGAAATAGCGGAGCGCCGTGATTGCTTTCTGCGTCTGTGGTCCCCCGTCCCCCCACAGGCGTAGGCAGTGGGTACGGCTGAGTTGTGAGCACAAAACCGAGGGAACATGGGAATTTGGATCCCGCCGGCCTCCGAAGAGGGAACTGCTACCTATGAAGCCACCTGAGCCTCACGTACGAAGGTGAAACGCTTTGGACTGTGGGGTCTGCCTTCTGTGCTTCCACTGAGACGGGGCTGTCGGGTCTGCGGACGGATCATGCGAAACGCGATTCACGGAGGAAAGCAGCGCCCGGCACGTGCAATAAAGTTTACTGCTACTCCATCCCGGGTCTGTCGTCTTTGTGGCACTAAGTGAGCCTGGAAACATCTGTTTGAAACTGCTAGTTCATTGCAGGGCGCGATGGAGGGTGGAAAACGAAAGGTACGTAACTTGCCCTGTCGATTTCCTTTCCCATAGTAAACGACAGTCATTCCAGTTGAGAAAATCCAATGAAGAGAGACAGGGCGGGCAGAAGTTATTTTTCTTTGCTTGGGAGGCCTTCTTGTGGTCTCAGCAAACCAAGGCCTGGAATCTGCCATCTGATCAGAAGGAGTGTCTGCACCAGAACGGGCCGTTCCCAACTCAGGAGCGCAGTGAAACCGAATGGTCTGCTTTCATGCCCCGCAGGTTGACGTAGCTTTGCCAGAGACCGCCTGTCCCATCTCCAGAAGACCCCAACTGTCACTTCTATGGTGCTGCGTGGGTCACCGTTACCCTGGTGATGGCGCCAGCGCACGCTCCCCGATGCTGCCATTGGGAGTCAGGATGGCGGCTCCCAGACCACACGTCCACCCTGGCAGGTAAGTCTGTGGATGCGGGGGGACCTTTGACCTTCGGTGTCCGCAGACGGACAGCAAAGTGAGAGTTTCCCTCAGGTAAGCAACAGATCCTGGCCTCTTAATCTGAGCAAGGGGAACAGCCTTTGAGGGGTAGCAAAGGAAAACGGATAACATCCCCCAAGTAAGACACAATCACCAGCCGCTTTCAAAAGGAAAACACCATTTTTAATGGCAAGAACTATAAAAACAAGACAATCTGAAATAACAAAACGGGGTACGGTCCTGAACTACAACTTCTTCTTTTCTGGTTCTTCCATCACTGCCGGCTACGGGGGGCTGGGGAACAGCTAGAAGACAAAAGCACACAAATGCAGTTGAGTGGAATGCTTGGGTTCCGTCCTGGCATTAAATTTTTCCACCGTCCTGGGGAAATTTTAAATAGCAACATCCTGGCTAGAATCTTGAAGTGCTAAAATCTGACTGCGATTTAAGGGAGCCACCAAAAAGGACTCGGGCAGAGGAAGTACAGAAGATTTCAGGAGGGGGAAAGGGTGGTGCCCTTGGTGTGGTCGCTTCTTGCCTGAACCCACAGGGGAGGGAAAAGGCCTGCCATATTTTATGATACACCACCAAGCCGTACCTTGGGTGTCACTCCTGGGTTTCCATGTTTTCTTCCTCCTCCCCTGGCGTTGCTTCTTCCTGGTTCTCCTCCTCCTCCTCTCCTTCCTTCTTCTCCGGGGGTTTCTCGTAAGCCTTCTCGGAGGGAGTCACAATTACCCCGTCCCAAGTGGACATTTCAGTAGCCAGGTCTGTGAATCAGAACGGGAGCGCTTGAAGGCGTGGGGTTGGGAGGACGCTGCCATTGAGTCTATTGCTAGAGGTGCTCCTGATGCATTTTTAAGAACTACCTCCGGGGTAGTAATTACAAGATGGGGGTCTGCGTACCCCCGGGATATGAGTCAGCTTGGTCTAGTGGTTAAGGAGCTGGACCCTTATATGGGAATCAGCAGATGTTGTGGAATGATATTGCAAGCCCCAGTTACTAATTCACAATTGGTGTAAAAAGAGTTGGCTTTTCTACCCCACTTCCTCACCCATTTTAAGGAAACTCAAAGCCGCTGACAAGCCTTCTGTTCTTCTCCCCACAACAGACACCCTGTGAGGTAGCTGGGACTGTGAGAACTTAGAAGAGAGCTGCGACTAGCCCAAGGTCACCCAGCTGGCTTCATGGAGGAGTGGAATGAAACCCAATATTCCCAGATAAGAGTCCGGCTTCCTAACCACTGACTCACTTGACAGGGGACATCTTTTTCTGCCATTTCTCTGTCACTCATAGGTTCAAGAGACCTCTCTTATTGCACCTTTGGTGACAATTTGGGCAACTGAAAATAAACCTGAGAACGCCGCATAGTAAGAACAATTTGCGGGACAGGAGGCATTCCTAGGTGTGCTCTGCCCTTCTTTGGGGAACAAATAACCAAGGAGTACAAGAGACGGAATCTGCGAACACAGCCATGGATGAACACAAAGGTGCAACTTCTACTCACAGTTGGCGTCGCCTTCCTGCCCGAGAATCTTCCGGTACCCACCATGAGAGAGGATACGGACAAGCGTCTGGGCAGTGTAGCAGACCATGTCCTAGGCAGAGCAGAAAGGAAGGCAGAATTGGGAACATCATCTTAAATAGGAATGCGGTTTTAGCACCGGAAATAGCATTGTTCAACGTAGCACATTAGGGAGACTAAGAACAGATAAACAATATTTGTTCCAACAACTGATATATGCTGCGCAATCTCCAGTAATACTGGGATGGAAGAATAGTAGAAAATGGACAACAGAAAACTCGTATAAATGTCTTATGGAACAATATAGATTTGAAAAAAATAAGGGAATTAAGATTTAAAAGCCGAGGATTGAAACTACAATCCATGGTGGAGGAAATCTGGAAAGGCTCATCATGACCCCATCACCAGAATTCTGGAGAGAAAAAATAATAAGACTACCGGACCAATTAAAGAAGAAAACGAGAAGAAAAGTCTAAAAGAGGTTGGGAAGGACGTACGTTAGTTTTGTGTGTATTGTATTGTTATTTTTGTATTGATATTAAAAAAAGAAGGAAGGAAGGCAGAATGTTAGCTCCATTAGGGTTACCTACTTTCTTTACTTTCAGTGTTCTTAAAGGGGTTTTGGGCCCACCTTAAAGCTTGGTTTAAAATATTCCAGAGTATTTCTCCTGCCCTTGGCAGGCAAGTTAGCGTTTCCATCTCTATCCGGTTTATAGCAAAATGGTTGTTATATCTGAGTGAACTTGTGACTTTGCAAAGGCATGGTGATTCCTAGCAGCCAAGCCAGCTGTGGGTAAGAGGTCTACTGGGAGCCGGGGCTGTATTAACTGGCTACAGTAAGGAAACTGGTGGGGCTAGTTGTACCTGCTGCTCCAGGGTCATAACGGTGTGGACCCTGAAATTCCCACTCTCGCAGGGGTCCGTGATGCCAACTGAGCCGGGGAGAAAAAGTCCGGCTGCTAAGATCTGCAGGCAGCGCCTGGAAGAAACAGCACAAATTATCAGCAGGCCAGAACAAGGAGAGTGGAGACAAAAAGGCTGCTATTGCCTGCAAAATGGGCTGCTGTGAAACGATGCGCAAATTAGCCAAGCACTGGAGAAAGCAAGAGGGGACTTGATCTCTGAGTTTCTGGGTCTGGTACCCACTTCGCCTTGTAGGCCAGCAGCTCCTCATATTGCCCAAGGATCTGATGTCTCCTCCTCCTCGAACCCTCCACCCCAAACTCCAGGCTCTGATCCCTTCGGAGTCCTTAAAGGGTCCAAAGGGAAGAAGCCCTCCTGCAACCTGAGAAGCAGAGAGATACTGGGAGCAGGAGAGGAAGACCACACAGGTGGCCTCACTATGATGGGCATGATCCAAATGACAGTTTCAGGTAATCTAACCCAATGAAAGCCTACAAAGGTGAAAGGAAGAGCAGCCAGGGAAAGGGAGGCACAGGGTACCAACAACTCGGAGTATTCTCACAACCCTTTAAGGCAACGCTGCCAAACTGCCCCTCTGGTTGTCCCTGAAATGTGTCTCTGGCATTCTGTGCAAGGATGCTGGGAGTTGTAGTTCAGGGTGCATCTAGAGGAACATCCCCGCCCCCAGATGATGTCTGTTCCCTACCCGCTTGAACTTTCAGGGACGTGATGCTTGGTTTGCGCCATACCTGTAGGCCACATTGAGAGCCAAGGGCTGTCGGGTCGGATTGTTCATCACCGCATAGTGACCCTACAAACGGGGAGAAATTTAATGGCTGATTTAATGACCGGCTCTGCCTCCTGCTCTGTCACGTCGCCAGGTGGCTTAATGAGGTTAAAACACGTGAAAGGAAACACGGAAACACAGATTCACGGTGGAGGCCCTCCTGGTGGTAGCTCCCAGACTAGGAAACAACCTGCTCCTAGAGGTGTACCAGGCATCTTCACCACATACACCTGTCCTGCCCCCAAATCCCTCCACGTACCAGGAGATCAAGGATCCAGGGAGTGAGAGGCTCGAAGCCGGGGAACCGCATCCTGAGGTCCTTCAGCAGACGGATCAAGACCTTCACCCTGGAAAAGAAAAAAGAAAACGTGGCCGTCCCAGAAGGTGCTAATGGGTCCTCGTCCAGGATGTGGTATGCTGGTGGCAAAGCTTCAAGGTTTGTGAGCACCGATGTGCCCTGAATTAAACAAGGGAATCGGAGTTTCTGGACATTAGGTGAAGAGAGTAACAGCCGGTGACTTACACAGAAGCAAAGATTAAAATGATCTTTCATTAACTCCCAGGGAGAGTTCTGGGTCCCCCTATGGTCCCTGCTCTATCCCTAGGCTTTGGGGGTGACCCGGGCCCAGAGACAAACACCACTTACGTGGATTGAGAAGCGTTTTCCTCAAACCAGCGAGCGTGCCGAATGGCTGCCAGGGCGCTCTGCAGCACTTTGATGTCCACTGAGAGTGTGGAAGGGAAGAGAAAATGGGAGTTAACATCCAGGGAATAAGCAACTTCCTGCTGCCTGGTCTCACCTGTGACCCGCAGCATCCTTTAGTTGGCTCCCTCCTACCGGGACCCCAAATGTCAACACCACCCCTGAAAGGAAAGGAACAGACTGGCCCGGCCTCCCCGCCCCCCCCAATCTCCTCACAGTGCAATTCCGGATCCAGTTTGCGGAGATTGGGCGGCACAGTAGTGATGAGGATCTTCACCGTGGCGTCTGCAGAGCTAATTTCAAACCCCGTCTCGTTGGTCAGCATGGTCAGCACTGGAAAGAGAAGCAGACAGTCATGGGGGCCCTGAGGGTGTCCACAGCGCAGCGGGGAAGTAACTGCCTGAAAGCAGAAGGCCATGGGTTCGATCCCCAGCAAACCACGTGTCTGTACGGTTTGGACCCCCATATCCACCGATCCAGTAACCGCAGTTTGTTTCCGGAGGTGACCGGATCAGCCCCATTCCACCCCAAGGGTGCCATTTAGGGCTACCTTTAAGCTCTTCTGAGACCTGGGACAAGCAGGGAATGGCCCCAAATGGCGCACCATTTCCCACAATGCCTTTGAAATCCCAGGGGATTTCACAGGAATTATGGGAAGTGGAGTGCGCCTCGAGCAAGATTTCCCATGATTCCTGTGAAATCCTGCAGGATTTCTTTGGAACTATGAGAAATGGAGTACATTTCCCAGCATTTGTTACTATCCATGGTAGGATCTGGAATGTATCCCCCACGGATACGGCGCCCTAACCGTATTCCTCAAGAAAATCACGTGGATGCAGCCATGAAGTCAAGCTCAACTCAAGAGCGCATTTACCTTTCTCGGACCTGAGACCTCTCTTTTATTCTCAGGATGGAGTCCAGGGCTGACTAGACTATAGTTTCTGTATTGGTCCTGACTAGTTCAACAACATCCGGATGCCAGAAGTTAGCCAACCCTGAATCCAATTCAGTGTCTGATCTTTGCCCCAGATAGCGCCTGTATCCCTTTAATTCCAGGCTATGGAAATAGCATTCTGTTTCCCACGAGTTATTCTGCCGTTAGCACAGTCCCAAAGATGGTGATACTAACCTTCAGCAGGATCCTGCGCTCTCAGACTCTCCACAACTTTGTTTCCCAAGGCAGCAACTGCTTCCACTGTGGAAAAATCCAGAAGGTGAAGCTTATTCGTATTTTTTGCTATCCCCCCCCCCCGCCCCGCACAAGCCCAGAAGTGAGTGGTCCAAGATTGCTTAATTAGCAACAGGAGATAATGTGTTTCTTTCAGGTCCAGGGACTCCATCTCCCATGATCCCCAGCCATTTGCTAAGTAGGCTGGGCTGATGGAGATCCAAGAGCCTCCGTGGGAACCCTTTCTGATGTTCTAACCAAAACGTTCGGTTCGAGCCCACCCAGCCTGCCCCTCCGGAATCCCCTATGAAAGGGCACTTGGAAACCTACGTGTCGGCAAGATTTTCAGGATCACGACCAGGTCCGCCACATTGTGTCCTGTCATCATGGTTCCTTTCTTGTAGGAGCCCACTTGGCGGACTTCTTCAATTTGCTGGGAGAGACAAAGATGATGATGGAGGAGGAGGAGGAGTTGGCTTTCCGACCCCGCTTTTCTCACCCATTTAAGGGACTCAAAGCAGGTGACAAAGCTTTCTATTCTTCTCCCCACACCAGAACATCCTGTGAGGTAGGTGGGGCTGTGAGAGCTTAGAAAGAGAGCCGTGACTAGCCCAAGGTCACCCAGCTGGCTTCATGAGGGAGGGTAGAATCAAACCTAGTATTTCCAGATATGAGTCCAACCCCTTAACTACTTCATGTGTTCGTCCAGCTAGCTTTCTGCAGCCTAGAAATTAACCTGAGCTGTTAAGAGGAGGGAGAACCTGTCTCACCACTGCTTCTGGTTTCTAAAAACACCAGAAGAGCCCTGCCGGATCCAGCCGCCACCCATCTAGTCCAGCATCCCATTTCACACAGTGGCCCACCAACTGCTTCAGGGCTTCTCAAGCAAAAGACAAGGGCAAATCCTTCACCTGCTCTCGACTCCCTGTACGTAGCATCCTGCCTGTCTTCCCAACCCAGAAGTGGTACCTAGACGTCCATTCTAGTAGCCTTTGATACTGCTGTGTTCTAATCTAGCAATTCTGAATCAGCTCACATCAAAAGGTTATTTAACTGGCCAAGCAAAGAGCTTCAAAAGAGGGTTGGGGAAGGGCTGCTTTGTCAAAAAAAGAAAAAAAAGAAAAGAGATTTTGCCAAATGCCCTTGCAAACTTTTTTTTTTTAAGGCAGAAAACTCACCACTTCAAATGTTCCTGGTGCCACTATCAAGTTATCAATCACATTATTGATCTTGGTCACAAGTGAAAGAATAGAAGCCTAGTAGAGAGGTTAAGTGAAAAAAGTGATTACAAACAGTAAACTACTTATACTCTGTTTATGTACAGTTATATTTAAGACATTTTCACGCCGCTTTCCATTTTAAAAAGAGTCTCAAAGATGTTTACAAAATGCTAAAAGCAACAGGAAAAGAACAAGTAAAAACTGCTATTAAAACATGTTAAAAAATGTATGGGCTAGGGAATGCCTGCATAAAAGATAGGTCTTCAATAGGTGCTTATAAGCTGTAAGTAGACGCCTTACAAACAGCTGAGCGCATTCCAAAGGGAAGGTGCTACCACCAAGAAGACCATACTGTAAGCTATCATAAGATGGCATTCTATATTCCACTGAACTCGCAGTAAGGCCTCTCCAAACGATCTCAGGGCTCTTCCAGGTTTATAACAAGGGAGGCATTCTTTAAGGTACTGTGGTCCCAATGCTGTTTAGAGTTTTATATGCCAAAGTATAAAACCTTGAACCTGCCCTAGTGGGCAACTGGCGACCAGTGCAATTTCTTAACCCCGCATTCATGCATACACACATACGTACAATACAGCAAGTGAAAAAGAAACAATTCAATATTAAAGCCACTCTTAGCTCCACCCAGAGGATGTACCTGTTCGGCAGAAGTTGGGGCCAGATCTTGGTTTCTCTTCAGCAAAGCTTCGCTGAAAGCAGACTCATCCGGGGCCGGTTTCACGCGGGGGAAAGCCATCTCACACTGAAAGCAAAATGGGAGTTTTGTTGAAAAACTAGCCCAGAGATACCTTCACGTTTCATCCCCCGGCTTGCCTATGAGTAAGAAGTGGGACTTTAAAAAAAAATGGCTCAAATCAGGCTCTCAAGAGTTGAGATGTAGGCCGAAACACCTCAGTCTGGGGCCAAAATATTGGAAAGATTTTCTGTGCTGTTTATGACCTGACTGCCTGCAGTAGCCAACGTAACTCAATAATTAGGAAAAATTGTGTCATTTTCCAGAAGTGATCAAAGCAGAAGCAGAGATTCTTGCCAGAGAAAACACACAGATTCTATATCCTTAACTTTCAAAGGACCCCCACCAAAATCATTTTGAGCATTTAACCCACCCCTCAGAACGACTTACCACATAGAAGTCAAAAGGAATGTGAGGCACAAAAGGACGAAACCTGAAACAACGTGGGAAATGAGCAGATGAGATGTCACAAGGCTGTCAGTTTAAGAGGCTTTGTTCACATAAGGCTTTTACAAAGAGGAATGAGAATGGGACACGTTTATCTTTAATGGCTGCACTGAAGAGAAAGTTCAGCAGAAGTGGCCTGGGCTGTAAGCTAAATGCCTAAATTCCCTCTTCAGTGCCATTATGGATTGCAAAGAAACCCTGACCTAGATTCTGCAAGGCAGCCATACACTACCTCACTGAGCTCTAGATTCATGTGGAGATGAAAATATGGGAATGTACCAAGAACTATACCAGAGGTATTTTTAAAAGTCAGCAGAAGGGCAGGTAAATATCGTGACAGTGAAGCCCAGCATCTATTCCACAAATAATGGAGATCTTGTTGCTTTAACAATTTCACAAGTACAGCTGAGAAGCATTAGAACAGTGACGGTGAACCTATGACGCTCATGTCACAGGTGACACTCCAAGCCCTTTTGGGTGACGCAGTGTCACCCCAGTTGCTTGGCCATGTTGTTGCCATTCGGTATCTTGTAGGCCACAGGCCGCTTCTAGCTTGCGGCCTACAAGATACTGGGAGCACAGAGGCACAACGGGGTCGTGTAATCGTGCTACCGGGTCATGCAGAGTGCGTCTGCGCTCCTGGCAGTTAGAGGGCCGAAGACCTGTGTGTGGCAATGATGGCTTTACTCACCAATCTTCCTTCTACGTACTTTTGTGAGACCTTATTCTCAGTGTTAAACAATGTTAAAACCAATCAAACGTCACTGGGGGAAGATGAACTCACAAAATGATTTGTGTTTCTGAATTTTGGCTTCAGAAACACCACCAAAATCAGACCAGTGCCACGGTGAACTTACCCACTTCCAGGGCCTCCCCGGGACCCAAAGCGCCCGCCACGACCACGGCCTCTGTCGCCCCTGGAGAGAACCACAAAGACAAAGACACCGGTCAGCCCAGGTAAGGATCCCGCCTCTACTTTTACATTTGCAGCCGTGCTTGGAATCCATCAGCAACCCAGAAAGGACCTCTGGCTGAGCATCACGACTGGCACCGGGTATGAAGGATCGCCTCAGGCCTGGGACCCAGACTCCCGTGGACCTCTTAGTTAAGGCAGGAGGAGGAGGAGGAGGAGGTGGCTTCCTCTCCTGCTGGGGTGGATCCAGCCTCCAGTTTCTCGCACCAGTACAACTTACCTGCTGCCTCTGCCCCGCTGCATCGTCCACCACCACCCTACACACCCGGTGCTCTGAGTCTCCTCGTCTCCACTTCTAAAACCTTCCCTGAGGCGGAAGGTTTCCTTCTTCCCCGCCCCCCCCATTCTTTCGTGTTTCCCCAAATCACACAAGCCCCCTCGCCTCCATTTTCTCCCATGCTCCCAAACCTAAGAAGCTTCTTCCCCCCTCCCCCTGCCTGCCCTGTCCCCCTGCTTGCCCTCCCCTCCCCTCCCCCCTACTTGATCTCCCCTCCCCTCCCCCTGCTTTCCCTCCCCTCCCCTCCCCCTGCTTGCCCTCTCCCCCTGCTTGCCCTCCCCTCCCCCTGCTTTCCCTCCCCTCCCCTCCCCCCTGCTTTCCCTCCCCTCCCCTGCTTTCCCTCCCCTCCCCTCCCCCTGTTTGCCCTCCCCTCCCCCTGCTTTCCCTCCCCTCCCCCCTGCTTTCCCTCCCCTCCCCTCCCCCCCTGCTTGCCCTCCCCTCCCCTGCTTTCCCTCCCCTCCCCCTGCTTGCCCTCCCCTCCCCCTGCTTGCCCTCCCCTCCCCTGCTTGCCCTCTCCCCCCTTCCCCTGCTTGCCTTTCCCCCTGCTTTCCCTCCCCTCCCCTGCTTTCCCTCCCCTCCCCTGCTTGCCCTCCCCTCCCCCTGCTTGCCCTCCCCTCCCCCTGCTTGCCCTCCCCTTCCCCTGCTTCCTCCCTCCCAATTGCTTCTCTCTCAAGCCCCCCTCCCCTCCTCAGGCAGATCCAACTCCCGCTTCCCCTCCCCCCCTCCTTCACCTCATTGTTCCGAACAACCGAGACCGCCGCCGCTCCGAGAGAAGGAGAAAAAGAGCCGATGAGACCAAGGTACGCGGCCCTGCTAGCGCCTCCTCTGTGCCTGCGCTCTCGCCGCTCGCCGCTGCGCGCGCACCCACCCACGCAAAAAGGGCGGCCGCGATTGGCTCCCACCGGCAGTAAGCGCGGCCGCGATTGGCTGCCGGCGCTCCCCCTTGTCTTTCGCCGGTCTCCCTGTGCGCGCGCGCGCGCGCGCTCCCCCCGCCCGCCTTGCCTCACGCAGGCCACCTCTTTGATCTGATTGGCTGCTCCCGGCTGTCCGTCATTCCGAGACAATCCCTCCCTCCCTCCCTCCCTCCCTCGTGAAGTTGTAGAAGGACTTGGCAACCCAACAGCGGCAGAGGAGAATGTGCATGCGCGGATTGGGCGCTTCCCATCGCGTCCGATAGAGGGCGTGAGGGGAGAAAAAACCCTAACGGAATAAAGAAGTGCGCATGCGTCAGATGATTACGTTACCCATATAGGATGTCTAGAAGCCCTGCTTGCCACCGGCAGCAGAGTGGCGCAGCGGAAGCGTGCTGGGCCCATAACCCAGAGGTCGATGGATCGAAACCATCCTCTGCTAGCCACGCTTTTTTCTTCCTAAAATGCTTTGCATGCATTTAAATTAATCTAAAATACAGTGCACGTGTTTAAAAGCTTTCTGCAACGCTTTTCTTATTCCTCAGCGTCTTTGGACAACAAGCATGTTGTCCAACAAAATATTCCAATTTTCCTTCAAACACTTTATAAAAATGCATCTTGGGAGCACTTAAAACACCTTTTCATTTTTTAACCCCATTTTTAAAACAGCTGAACCTCATGGCCTGTTGAGTTTCCCGGGATCCTTCTATTCTATTTTTTTTTAATACATTGCATGCATTCTATTGGCCCCCCAAAAAGAAAGGAAGCATGTTCCAGAATTGTCCTGGCAGATTTGGGGGCCACTCCGAGAAGGCCATGCGACTTTCAAGGCAGGGGCTGGCACAGGGGCGGCTCCAGAACAGCTGCCCAGAGGTAGGTGGCCTTGTTCTTGGATAGGCCAACTGGTCCAAAAGAAATGGACCGGCCTGATCCAGCAGATATGCTCTTTATTCCTGGAGGCCAGGTGTACCAGGATCAATATGTACTGGAATGGATGCTTTTGCTGGTTCTCCTTTGCTGGAGGCTTTCTAGCAGAGGCTCGGCCTGCATCTGTCTGGGAAGGTTTAGGAAATCCTGCATTGAGCAGGGGGTTGGACTAGATGACCCCAGGGGTCCCTTCCAACTCTACGATTCTGATGTCCAATATAAGTTGGACATAAGTTTTGCAAATAGCAATGGCCATTTAGCCTGCTCTATGGAACAGACTTCAGGAGAATTGCATGCAATGTTCTGTTGCATTTCTCCATAAATAGTGAACTCCAGGTTGATAGCGTAAGGGTTTTTTATTTATTGTATTCTGTGCTTCTGCATTTTCTAATTGCTAGGTACCATGCACAGGAGATTTCACCTAGAGCGTTTTTCCACTGTCACAAGAAGTACCCATTAAGTACCCATTAATGGGTACAAAAATGCCATTATGTACCCATTAATGGGTACTTTTAGTGACAGTGGAAAAACACCCCTAGCTTCAAAGGCAGTAATAGAATTTAACTTTCTTTCTTTCTTTCTTTCTTTCTTTCTTTCTTTCTTTCTTTCTTTCTTTCTTTCTTTCTTTCTTTCTTTCTTTCTTTCTTTCTTTCTTTCTTTCTTTCTTTCTTTCTTTCTTTCTTTCTTTCTTTCTTTCTTTCTTTCTTTCTTTCTTTCTTTCTTTCTTTCTTTCTTTCTTTCTTTCTTGTGTGGCTGCAGGACTCCAAGATCCATGATTCATGGAAGTTGCCTTCACCTCGCCAGCAGAGAAGCAGCTGTTCCAACATCTGGGAAGTCCTGTAAGGGTGTTGATGTCTCCATGCCAGGCAAGCGAGGAAGATATCAGGTGTTTCAGTGCTTGACCATACACCACTAAATCGCATGATCTCTGGGAAACTGACCCCCTTTTCCCACGCGCAGTTAAAAGATCTGGATCATCAAGATCCGGACCGTTGAGATGGGATCCTCCTGGAGATCCGGATCTGGAAGATGCCTGAAGACCCCACTGTGTACACCTTGAATCAGGTCCACACGAAATCTGGATTTAAGGGCTCGAAGGACCCATTACATCTGGATTCCCCCTGCCCCTGTGGGGACAGGGTCTTGCAGATGGGGCCTTCAATGGGGTCCAGGTGGGGACAGGGCCTTCCCAATTGGTACCAATCAGGTGCTAATTGGGTTCCTAATGGGATCTTAGAAGGGTTCAAAGCCCTAGTGGGAAAGGGCCCTGAGACTCCACTTCCACCAGACCCAGACAACGACACCATGGCATTTGGTGGTAAGGTAGGCCAGGTAGAAATTTAGGGTCCATAATTTGGCTGTGTAAGGTGCCACATTGAGGACCCATTGAGGACCCTTGCACTTCCTTTTCTGTCCACGCACATTAATGGGCCCTTAATGGGTACTCTAGTGTTTGGTTTTTTTCCCACTAGCACTAGAGGACCCATTAAGGACCCATTATGGGTCCTTTAGTGCTAAGTGGAAAAACACCCCAAAGCATGGATCCTGTGTAGGCCATTTTCAGGGACCGACTAGATAACCTCTGCAGTCTCTTTCTGCATCTATTGCTCAGCTGTCTCCGGCGGCTCTTGGCCGGACCTAGTCTGGGAGGCAGGCGTGATGGGAATCATCTAGTGGCCTCTAGGTGGCGCTCTTGTTCTTCAAACAGAACCAGGTCCTGAAATCCCATTGACTGTGCAGAACCCAGTCCTGTTTGCACTAGGGCCCCTAGTGCATAATTAGTGAACCTCTGGTGAGGAGCATCCGCACATGGGGGAGGCTGTTCCACCCCTCTAAGCGTGCCCACCCTCGCCAGAAGTTCACGAATCGTTGATTAGGTGTGGAGCAGGAAATCCTGCTCCATATGTTAACCAGCATTTATTGGACACTTACCTGAAGCGTCCGGGCAGGAGCATTCGCACCTCTTCAGGTGCTCCAGAGTCATCTGAGGTGCCGCACTAGCTTCAGGTGACCGTAGTCCCGGCTGCATCATCCAAGGTGGCATCGCTTGGCCGTGTTTGCTGGAGACTGGTAGAAGAGGCAGCCAAAACGTGGCTGAATTGGCTGGGGGTGGTGAGAACTGGAGACCAGTAGGTGCTGGGAATCTATACCCCTAAGGTCCGTAAGGTGTGCGTTCTAAGCAAGGCTTTATAGCATGATGTCTGTTGTTTCACAGGGCAGGCTTGAGATATCAAGAACAGAGGCAGATTTAAGATAAACATGTAGAAAAACCTCCCTTAGGAAACCAGGCTGCAACGTCTGGGCCTCTTCAGTCTGGAGAGACGGCATTTGAGAGGGGACCTGATTGAAGTATATAAAATTATGCATGGTATAGAAAAGGTGGATAGAGAAAATGTCTTTTCTCTATCACACAACACTAGAACCAGGGGGCATCTATGAAGCTGATGGGTAGGAGAATAACCCCACATACCTCACAGGGTGCCTGTTGTGGGGAGAAGAACAGAAGGTTTGCCAGCCGCTTTGAGTCCCCTTAAATGGGTGAGAAAAGCAGGGTAGAAAAGCCAACTCTTCTTCCTCCACGAAGCCAGCTGGGTGACCTTGGGCTAGCCACAGCTCTCTTTCTGAGCTCTCACAGCCCCACCTACCACACAGGGTGTTCTGCTGTTGGGGAGAAGAACAGAAGGTTTGTCAGCCGCTTTGAGTCCCCTTAAACGGGTGAGGAAAGAATGGTACAAAAGCCAACTCTGCTTCCTCCATGAAACCAGCTGGGTGACCTTGGGCTAGCCACAGCTCTCTTTCTGAGCTCTCACAGCCCCACCTACCACACAGGGTGGGGAGAAGAACAGAAGGTTTGTCAGCCACTTAGACTCCCCTTAAATGGTTGAGAAAAACGGGTAGAAAAGCCAACTCTTCTTCTTTTTAACAGCCTTCATCTGCTTAGTGCTGAAACTGCAATTGTGGTGAGTTCACTTGGAAATAAAATATGTTGCCCGTGTTCCCCCAGAATTTGGAGGTACAACTTTAGAATGTGGCTATCTACAAATTTGCTTCCCTTTGGGTGTATAAATGTCACTTTCCAGGTGGCCTTGGGGGGAGATTCTGCTGTTTTAAAGGACTTATCTTATTGGGACATTTTGCAGGCTCGTGGCTTGGCAGAGAAGAGGTACTTGGCAAAGCAGCCTTGGAATTTACGTGTATGCAATTTAAAAGCACATATATCGGGGTAATGGTTTGTTAGTTCTAGTATCTAGCTTAGAGCAGGGTTCCCAGTCTTTTCCGCACTTAAATGCTGTACTGAATATAGCAACTAATATTTCAAATGTTCTGCTTTTATTCAACTTTTTTGTGTGTGCCCCTAAATGCCTGTCATGCCCTGTTCAGCCTCCTCGGAGGAGGGAAGTCTGTCTGCAATGCCATCGCAGGCTGGGAAGCACAAACAGCAAAGTATTGCAGACATTGAGGGGTTACGGCCAGTTCCAGGTGAGCATGCAGACAGCTCTGGTAATGAATGGACAATCAGTGAGCCTCATGAAAGGCCCTCTCCTTGCCTCCTGAGACAGCAGAAGCAGGTGAGGTGCAGATCAGAGCGATTAGCCCAGCTGAACCGTGGGCGAGGCAATGACTCCTCTACTTAAGGCGCAAACACACATTGCTCCAGTGTCGCTGACAACTTCATGCAACCCCGTGTTGCTCTGTGCCTGTACCCTGACTCTGGACTACCTTGTGACTTACTGACCCTTTGGACCGACTGACCTTGCTGACCTTCTTGACCCTGGACTGGAACAGACACTGAGCATGCCTGAGCCTCTCTGGAACTAAGTGAGCTGAACTTAGTGTTCGCCTATTGCCTTGCCCACCTGGGACGTGACAATGTCCTGGGTTACCTTTGCACTTCCTTTTCCGTCCACTGGATGGGAAAGGAGCTCAGCAGACTGACTTTGACTAGCATTTGCACTTGGAGTGCCGGTCAACTTTGGCCGCACCTCAGACAACCCAGAGTAGTGAAAAAAGAGCAAGTTTATTTTATTTATTTATTTGTATTTCTACCCCGCCCTATACCAGGAGGTCTCAGGGCAGGTTGCAATATTATATTACCCTCTTTTTCCACACGCAGTCAAAGATCCGGATCTTCAAGATCTGGATCTTTGAGGTGGGATCCTCTGGGACATCCAGATCTTGAAGATGTCTGAAGACCCCGTTGTGGACACCTTTAATCAGGTCCACATGAAATCTGGATTTAAGGGCCTGAAGGACCCATTAAATCTGGATTTTCCCTGCCCTCATGGGGCCTTCAATGGGGTCCAGGTGGGGACACAGCCTTCCAGATTGGTACCAATCAGGTAGCAATCGGGCTCCTAGTGGCGTTTTAGAAGGGTTCTAAGCTCTTAATCTTAGGCTTACAATCTAAAGAGACAAGATACAAAAGGAAAATGGTGTGGGAGGGAACAGGGACACTCTTAATTAATTTAGATTTATATCTTGCCTATACCCGAAGGTCTTGGGGGGGGGGCGTAAAAACTGTTAAAAACCAGCAAATGTGCCTGTCCCAGGTGCCTGAAGTAAGTCTCTGGGTAACGTTGGATAACATGACACATCAGCAAAGGGTATATCCCCATGCAGGTTTTTTCATCCTGGTTCAATCCTGTTTGGACTATATTTGGGGACTATTTTTAATCTGAATTGAGTGCCCATCAATTAATCCGAATATAGCCGTCCCAATGCAGCTTTTTTAGTTCTGGTTTAGTCCTGCAATAAAGGCAGCAAAAACTCTTGCTGGAGGCAGTTTTAAAATTACTTTCTATTTCACACCTCTCCCTTTTGAGATTACCGGCAAATGTGCACTCAAGCAGATCAGCAAAGGATTGAACCCAGCACGATAAAATTTATCCTTGCAAAGTATTTAAAGTATTTTAAAGCTTTGCAAAGCTTCTCACATGTATCTTTTCTGATAACAATACAAAAAGATACAAATGTTTCCAGCAAAAATGTTTTAAAAGCCCTTTTAAAAGGCAAGCAGCTCTTCCCCCTTTCTGCCTTTTTTGAACTGGGCTCTAGCATTGCGAGCCTGGCAAGGGAGGAGGGGAGCTTTGCATCTCTTAAAAAAACACACACCCACAGCTGGCTGTCATTGGCCAGAAGACTAGACCCCCACCCCAAATAGCCCGGTATTGTGCCCATGTGGGGGGAAATGAGCAGACTTGACTCTAAAAAGGGGACTCAGTCCTGTTTTCATCAGGACTTTTTCCCCCTCCGGATTTAGGCAGGATAGTCCCCATAAAATCTGGGAATAAGGAACGGCATGGAGACGCTGGGTGCTGAGTTCAGATTCTATTCGGATTAATTACAGAAATCATGGGGAATTTGAATCCAATTCGGATTAAAGTGCCCATGAGGATACGCACCAAGTGACAAGCGGTTTTCTTTCATTGTTAAAGGAGGCAGAAAATCTGCCCTTGGGATGGATAATGTGGAAAGAAAATGCCTGGCCACTTTGCTGATGAGTACTCTCGCTCTGAAGGCGGACTGAAGCTGGATTCACCCTTAGGTGTGACCGCAGGTCAGATGGTCCCCGTTTTAGCTCTGCCAGCCCTTTTTCAGTGGAACCTCACCCTATGAGTTTCTTGGAGGGCGCAAAAGAAAGGCGAAATGCCCTCCTGAGTTCTTTCGCCAAAGGGCAGAGTAAGAAGGAAAAATCTTATGAACGAAATAGCAATCCAAGGGAAAGAAAGGCGAAGCATTCAGCTCACTGGAACCTTTTATTTCTCTCTTTTTTAAGAAGTGTACAGCTCCTGGCACTGCCTTAGAGCATTTGTAGATCGTTGTAATGCTTGGTTTGAAACGATCATAAATCCCCTGCCCTCGGAGGCAGCTTCTGTCCCTGTGCCGTTTGGCTGGCCTGACCCCCTCTTCCAATTCTGGGGTTCAAGCAGTTTTGGGGTGATGTTTACGGGCAGCTGTTCCCCCCCCCCTTCCTGCCTTAATTGGAAGAAATAAGGCATTGTCCTCCTGGAGAGGAAAGAGTTAAGGAGCTTTGTGGGTTTCCTTTGTCATTGAATGAAGAGAAGGAAAAGCAACTCCAACCCCTGTATAGATAAACCTTCGCTCTGGTCCTTCGCTCACTCTGTCTCTCATCTGAGAACAAGCAGGCGGGAGACCAGCTTCGCTCTGACAAGCGCCCGAGCGGCGGGTGCCATCGGGCGCCCGTGGACGGCTTGGCAAACTCAACAAGTTGGTGAAAGCCTGGAAGGGTGTCGGGAGGGTGGCTCCGGGGGTGGCGGGCGAAGGAGGCAGCGCCGCGAGTTGAGCGTTGGTTTTTCCAGGCTGGGTAGGGTGGGAAGTCGTTTAGGTTGGCAGCAGAGGCTGGTTGCGGGCACTTGGGGGGGGGTGGAGGCTCAGGTCTGGATGCCAGGCAGCTAGGAAGGAGAGAATCTCCTGGGGCGCGGTTGGCAGCCTGGCAGAAGGGCGGCTGCGTGTGTTTCTGGGGTCTGCCCCGAAGTGCCACTCACCTGTAGGAATTTGGGGAGGGGTCTCCGCGGGGAGTGGCAGGCTGGAGGGCAGGCAGGGCACTCTAGGGGCAGTGTCTGAGGGTGCCCGGCCTGGAGGGGCACCACAGGGGCCGAGAGTAGGTTGGCACTGAAAGTACGCCCAAGTAGAGTGGCGAACGGAGCATGAGGGCCCAGAGCCGGGGTAAGGGAGACCTCAACAGGTGGCAGTTTGGTGGGACGAGGGCACAGCGGGTGCAGCGCCACTGGCCTGCCATACAGGGCACATGGATGTGCTGGTGGAGCCTGACGGCCCTCTCCCAGCTGGGCCCGGCATCCGGCGCCAACCTGACCCTTGCGGTGGTCCTGCCGAAGTACAACACCACCTACCCGTGGGCCTGGCCACGGGTTGGTCCCGCCGTGGAGCTCGCTATCCAGAAGGTCAACGCGCGGCCAGACCTCCTGCCCGGCTTCACCATGTATTCCGTCTTCGGGACCAGCGAGGACAAGCACGGCTTATGCTCGGGCTCCATCGCCCCCTTGTCCGCCGTGGACCTGAAGATGGTCTACAACCCGGACGCTTTCCTGGGGCCGGGCTGCGTCTACACCACCGCGCCCGTAGCCCGGTTCACCGGGCACTGGGGCGTGCCCCTGCTGACGGCCGCCGCCGAAGCCGTCGGCTTCCTCGATAAGGTGGAGGAGTACCCCTGGACCACTCGGACCGGGCCCAGCTACGGCAAGCTGGGCGACTTCACCGCCGCCCTCAACCAGCGCTTCAACTGGACCACCCAAACCATGTTGATCTACTGGGACAATTCCAAGGGCGACCGGCCCTGCTTCTTCGCCGTCGAGGGGATTTTCCTGACCCTGCCGGCCTTGCTCAACGTGACGGTGGAAGCCATGCCCTTCGGGGAGAGCAACTACTCCGCCTTGATCCGGGACATCAAACTCAAGGCCCGAAGTAAGTCCCTTGGCGTGTCCTTTTTATGTTTTGCTAAGGTGCCATCGCCCTTAAAAACAAAGACCCGCGGGCGTCCGCTGTTGCGCTTCCCCGAATGTGTTGAGAACATAATTTTGCTTAATGAAGTGTTTTCTGCCATACGTTGCTTGCAAAAACCTCTGGCTGGTGCGCGCCATTCTGCCCTTTGGTCTTTTAACCCTCCCTGCGTGGTAGAATATTCATGGAAGCAGGGACGGTCCGGGGCCACCCAGGGAAAGGTCATGCTGGAGTGGAGATCCAAACCGGGGACACCTAACGCGTAGGCGAGTGTGCATTCCGCTTCCCAATGTGAAGAAGACACTCTTTATGCGCTCAGAGACACTCTTGTCGGGTTTGATGGACGTGACCCGAAATCCAAAGGGATTGTCAGCGGCAGGGGAAGGTCTTTCTCCGCAGCGCCTGCCGTTTTAAGGAGGGAAGACCTTTCTTTTTGATGCCGTGAGGAAGCACAGAAATCAGATATGGGAGAAATGTAGGGTTTGAAGGGACCATTTAAGTCAAAACCCCTGCTCAGGGCGGCCTTTCATGGCTGCCAAGCCTCTTGGACCTGGAATAGCGACAGTTGCAGGGAGAAAACAGGTTTGGCGCCCAGAATTGTTCCAAAGCCGCAAGGATCAGCGGTGCACTTGCTTGCAAAACGTTGCCTCCCATTGAAGCAAAAATCCCCAGTCTGTCTCCCTCTGCCGTGAGTAGAACCTGCCTCCCAGCCTGGCTTGCCATCCACTTCTGCCAGATCTTTGCTGTTAATGTCCTAAATTTGGTCTAGTGGTGAAGGAGCCGGACTCTTATCTAGGAACGGCAGGTTCGATTCCGCCCTCCCCCACGAAGCCAGCTGGGTGACCTTGGGCTAGTCACGGTTCTCTTCTGAGCTCTCACAGCCCCCGCTACCTCACAGGGTGTTCTGTTGTGGGGAGAAGAACAGAAGGTTTGTCAGCCGCTTTGAGCCCCCTTAAATGGGTGAGAAGAGTGGGTGTGAAAAGCCAACTCTTCTTCCTCCACAGGACAACCTGGGTAACCTTGGGCTAGAACCAGCTCTCTCCTGAGCTCTCACAGCCCCACGTACCTCACAGGGTGTTCCGCTGTGGGGAGAAGAACAGAAGCTTTGTCAGTTGCTTTGAGTCCCCGTAAATGGGTGAGAAAAGCGGGGTAGAAAAGCCAACTTTTCTTCTTCTTCTCAGTCCCATAAACTAGGTAAAATGGAACCCCGGTGCCCTTTTCCTTTGCTGTCAGGCATGGTAACCCCGGTTTAGATCTTTACATACATCTGCCTTTGGGTTTAGTGTCCTATGCAGCTTCTATTCGATATCAGTTGGATTTTCAGCTCAGCCTGTTTTGGAGAGCGTAACCCAGGATCTGTGGTTTACAGCAAGTTTGTGGGTCCCTTCACAACAACCCTGCTAGGTAGGAATGGGCGGACGGGTGAGCTGAAATGCTACCGGATCCTTTAAGCTCTAGGTCAGTGCTGGATTGCATTAAAGGAAACTAGCGTCTGTCCTACCCAGATATTGCTGGTCTTCGCATTCCCTCCATCCCAAGGGTCAGGGAGAATAGAAGATGTATTCCAGCCAAGTATATATGTCCGGAGATCTCCTAAGTCTTAACTTCCACCCAGTACTCTGGACTGCTTTAGAACAGAGGATCCAGTGAGCAAAACAACCCGTTTTTGTCTTCTGTTTGCTGTTTTGTCTCTGTGTAAAATGATTCAGGTGGGAGGGCAGGCGTTGGGTCATCTTCTCCTTTTTCCAACAGGGTCCTCTGCAAATTGTGGGCCCCTGACCATGCGTTGCAGTAAGCAGGAGGGCTGCAGAAAGGTCTCAGCCCTCTTCTCTTGTAATCCTGGGCACGTTTCCCCTTCCGTCAGCATCTTTGTGCGGTTCCATAGGCGTTGCTCGCATGTCAGAGGGAGACAGAGGGTTAAGCCTACGGTAGGGTTTCTTGGCTTGTTTTGTTTTCCTTGCTGGAATGGATGCCTTCCTGCTGCCTCCAGGTTGGAGAGACAGGCAGGAGGCCCCTCAAGGCCATTTGCAGGGAGCTGGGAGCAGATGAAGGTTTCGCCTTCATCTTCTGCTTGAGATGTCCATAAGCAATTGGTTGGGGCACCGTGTGGGACAGGATGCTGGACTAGATGGGCTTCTGGCCTGATCCAGCAGGGCTCCCCTTAGGTTCTCTTAGGTTCACTGTCTGAGATGGGATGCTGGACTAGATGGGCTGTGGCCTGATCCAGCAGGGCTCCTCCTAGATCCTGATAGACAAATTCATGGAGGCCAGGTGTATCAATGACTACTAGAATGGATGCCCGGGTACCACCTCCAGGTTGGAGAGTTGGGCAGGATGTCTCCCAAGGCCATTTGCGGGGAGCGGAGAGCAGGTGAAGGTTTTGCCTTCATCTTCTGCTCGGGATGCCCAGAAGCAACTGGTGGCCCACTCTGTGAGAGAGGATGCTGGACTAGATGGGCTGTGGCCTGATCCAGCAGGGCTTCTCTTGTGTTCTTGTAGGACTGGGCAAATTCAGGGAGGACAGGCTTATCACTAGCCAATGGAACAAGGCAGGAGGGATGCCTCTGAAGGCCATCTTCAGGGATTCATGAAGAACACCTGTGGTCACCTAAGCACCACCTCCAGGTGGGAGAAGCAGTCAGGATGCCTCTAAGGGCATATGCAAGCAATCATGAGCAGCTGAAGGCTTCTGCCTTTGCCTTCTGCTTGGGATTCTCAGAAGCATTTCTTGGGCCACCATGTGAGATGGGATCCTGGATTAGATGGGCTGGAGCCTGATCCAGCAGGGCTCCTGATGGTTAGCTGCTTCTTCCCGCTGGTTTCTGCCATTTGTTCCTTCCTGGTCAGGCCCTGTAGGTGAGCAAGGAGGGCAGATGAAAGAGTATTCTTTCTCTTTCGTTGCCTTTCTCTGTTTTTCTCTCCGTTCTTGCTATTTTCCATTTTCTCTTTCCGATTTTCCCAGCCATCTTCGCTCCTTAACTTCCTTGCGAGCCTTTAAATCTCAGCTAAAAACATTTTTATTCTCTATGGCCTTTGGCCCTGACGATTGAACTTCTTCACCTGGTTTACTCTAATGTGTTTATGATTATACTGTGTATTATTTCAGTCTTACTATTCTAGTAATTTTAACTTCCTTTATGTTTCTTGTTACTGTATTGTTTTTCAAATTTGTAGTTTGTACAGCGCTGTGTACATTTATAGCGCTCAAGAAATAAACTTTAATAATAATAATAATAATAATAATAATAATAATAATAATAATAATAATAATAATAATAATAATAATAATAATAATAATAATAATAATAATAATAATAATAATAATAATAATAATAATAATAATAATAATGCATTTTCTTCTTGTCGCTCTTGCACTGGTTAAAAAAGACAAACATGGGACAATGGAAAGTCATTTTCATTTCAGAAGCCCACCGTGGTCCCTGTCTTCCAGTTTTGGTTTTCTTTCTTTTCACCCAGAGCTTGGGAGGTACCAGCGAGGCGGTCCGGAAGAAAGCCCTAAATGGGCTTTTGCAAACCTAGCACCCCAAAAGAGAACACTCTCTGCCTGTCCCGAATCCTTCCTAATTTCTCTGCCTGCCTCCAGATAGAACCGCTTACCCGTGAATGGGGTGAGAGCTGGGCATTAAGGCAGGAAGACCCCTTTCTGTTTTCCTCCTGGGCATCCTGGGGGTGGGGTGGGGTGGGGGTGAATGTCTCCCAGACATTCTATTCGATTGGAATGTTTAAAGTCTGGATTTAGCGAAATTCGATTCGAATTAAGCAAATTCGAATCTATGTGTTCAAATTTTCCATTCGAATTTGCACTTACAGATGTCGACGACATTTGTAGACGCCCATACGCATCTTCCCCGGACCCTTACACGTCCATATCCATCCTGTAGTTATCTCGTATGCAACCCATTTGCGTCCCGTATGGATCCGGGAAAGATACGGGTCTTCAAGTACACATCATTTACGAATCCATGCGCATACGAATGTCCGGATAATTCGAACGGAAAGATCCAAAAATTCGAATTGAATCTTTAAATTCGAATTTAAGGACATTGGATTTGAATTTGAATCTCAAAATTCAGATTTGGTCGAATTTTGAATGCATTTGAATATTATTATTATTATTGTTCACATTTATATCCCGCCCCATACCCCATATTTCTCCACATCCCTACTGGATAGTGCTTTCCATGGGAGGCTCAAAGATGCACGCAGTTGCAAAGTCCAGTGAGAAAAGGAGGAGGGGAGAGAGTACCTCTGAACATGGACAGAGAGTTTTCTTTTCCCTCTGCCTTCAGGCAGGCAGCGCTTTGCAAAAGCAGGGCAATATCTCGGGAGGGGGGGCAAGGCCATTCTTTCCTTGACCCCTGGCACTTCCTTGTGCTTTAGATAGTGTTTGAGTAAATCTTAAAGCCATCTGCGTGCTCTCCGGGCTGAGTCAGAACTTTTGACAACTTTCAGGAAAGCCAAGAAAGATGGCCGATGTCAAGCGAGGAGAGTGCTGGGAGTAGGGGGGGGAGCATCCTTTATAAGTTTGCTTCTTGTGGCGTTTGGCGGGGGTGCAGAGGTCTGGGAAACCCAATAACTGGAACTGAAATGCGTTGCTGAACTCTTCCTGTTTGACTCACGAGGGTGGGGAACCAGGTGGAAAATGGCAGAGGCCATTGGGCCTTTCTCTTAAGGTAGAACACAGTAATGTTGGCGCCGTTTTTGAAAATGACCCTGCAGAGTAGGCTGCTCTGATCCCTGTCAGGTGGAGAGTAGCGATGGAGGCAGTTTGGTCTTGTAGTTAGAGGATCATAGTCTTATCTGGAAGCCTCCCAGTTCAATTCCGCTCTCCTCCACGAAGCCAGCTGGGTGGCCTTTGGGCTAGTCACAGCTCTCTTTCTGAGCTCTCACAGCCCCACCTGCCTCACAGGGTGTCTTCTTCCCTCTTTCCTTCCCTCCACCCTGCCATTTCGCGCTGCCCAGATCCACTGATCTAGCACAAAACAGCAGAAGGGGAAGTGATCTTTAATCTTCTACTGCCTTGTTAACATGAGAAGCTGTGCTACCTTGGGTGGAGAAGCTGTGGACAAAAACTGCTGCTCCATGATCTGAATCGGGAACAGGCTTATATAGGGGAGGGTGATGATCGAATTGCCCGCCCCGATGAAGTCAGAGTATGATCATGTCCAATTGCTGACTGCATGGGGAGGGGGCTTCTCCCCTGCGGGTCCACAGTAGGAATGCAAAAAATCCCAGACCTCACTGCTGATTTAAAAAGCCCTAGTTTAAACCCAGATTAAATTGCACACTGGGAACCTGGCCTAAGTCAGAATCCCCCTCAACGTAGACTGCCCGGATCGGCAGGGAGAGTGCTCGGGGTGGGGGAGTCGATGCTACGCATTTGGGGGGGCAGGGGCAGCAATACCCAGCCCAGCCCCCTGAGCATTGTCTTGGACTGATTTTTATAGCTCCAGGGGTCTTGGCCTTGCATGGGTGTTAACCACAGGCCAGCTGATAGCAGCGGGGAGAAGAGCAGAGACGTCTCTGCTGCGGGCAGGGTGTGGATTTTGGGAGGCATTTTTGGAGTTTTGAGGAAAGGCTTGGCTCGAAAAAGGTGGTGTGGCCAGGAAATCTGGGCGGCTCAGCTTGGGTTCTTCCTGGTTCGGCTTAGCTCTGACAGCCGTAAAAGTCTCAGTTGTTGTGGGTGGCTTTCTGATGTAGGATAAACTTAGGCAGGCCTCTGCTCCAAGCATCCCTTGGGGGGCGGCAGCCTGAGTTAAAGCAGGGTGGATGTTACTACTCTGATTTCATTTTTCTTTTTCATTTAATACTCCCCCCATGCATCCTTATTTCTCAACCGTAAGACAAGGAGTTGTGGGCAGGGAATTTGCACAATTACATTAGTGCAAATTTTGTTTTCTGCGTATGCTGTTAAAAAAAAATTCATCCATGTAGGTAGGTAGGTATTCACTTTATTTATCTGCCGCTCTTAGGTCTGGCTGCTCGGTTTGGTCCTAGTGCCTAAGGAGCCAGCCTCTTATCTAGGAATACTGGGTTTGATTCTGCTCTCTTCCATGAAGCCAGCTGGGTGGCCTTGGGCAAGTCACAGCTCTCTTTCTGAGCTCTCACAGGGTCACCTGCCTTACAGGTGTCTGCTGTGATTCTGCCCTCCTCCACAAAGCTACCACCTGTGGGATTCTGGCTAAATACCTCTCTGGTGGTGCGTTCCCATTCAAGATTTAAAGAGCTTTGAAGTTGTTTTGACAAGAAAGGAAGGAGCCTGGGAGATGAGAGGTGATGGGGGGGGGGGTTAGTAATGGCAAGGCAGACGGAAAGGCCCCTCAGGGCCACACTGGCTCCTGCTGCTGCGGGATGGCTGCCGTTTGCGGAAGGTTCTTCCTGTGTTTGGATTCTGTCCATCTCCATGCACGGTGGGCGGTGGTCCATTGCCTTTCCAGGTCAGTTTTCCTCCCCTTTGCTGGGATGGTTTTCCCTGACTGGCAGGGCTTTTGTTGTTGTCTAGTCGGGGAGCTATTTCTGGGGCCGCTCTGTGCCCCTTCAGGAATGTTCCCGGGACGTTTCTTGCGACAGACATAATGTAAGGCCGGGACACCCAATGTAGGCATAGGCGGAACTCAGCATTAGGAACACAAGGATGTTAAAGGAGAGCTGCTGGATCAGGCCACAGTCCCTCTAGTCCAGCATCCCATCTCACACACAGTGGCCCATGCTCTCCAAACCAATGGCCAGAAGGACATTGACAAGCCCTTGGACCCACCTCTTGATCCAAACCTCCATTGGATCCAATGCTGGGTTTTCTTGGCCATGTTTGGAGGCCCCAGAATTTGAAAAGAATCCAGGATTGGGATATTTCACGTTACGGGTCCACACAGATTTGGCACGTTTTAGGTTACGGGTCCTCACAGGTATTGTGTGTGAGGCTCATAGGTTCCGTCCACATTGAACTCGACGGGGTGGCCAAAAAATGGACACAGCTAGGCCTTCTTCAGAAGCATCTTCTGGTGGCTTAGCAACCGTTGGAGTAGAACAGGCATGAAGTAGGGGCAACCAGTTTAGTGGGGGACCCATTTTGGCAATGCACCAGTTCCAAAATGGTTCCCTCAGAGTTCCACAGGCCAGGAACTTATGGTTCCGGGGTCAGCTTGTTCCGGTACAGCAGGCCTGCTTCAGCTGTAGACTATTGACTTAGGCCGTGGTCACACCTTCCCCTCCGACCTTCTTCGGTCCGTCTTCAGCTCTGCCCGCTCACACTTTTTCATTTCTATCCGTTTGCGGGTGGACTTTCCACCGCCCGTTGAGACTTCGCTGAACGGAAAGTCCACAGATACGGCGGACAGAAACGAAACGGTGTGAGCGGTCAGAGCTGAAGACGGACGGAAGAAGGTCGAAAGGGAAGGCGTGTGGCCGTGGCCTTGTAAGGGAAGTGACGAAAAGCCAGAGATGTGGCGTGGGCTCCTTCTGCCAAATTTATCCTCCCGACAACCTTGCGCTCGCAGATTTTGCTCAACTATCGGCCACGCGCTAAATTCTACGGCCAAAGGCGAGGAGGTGAACGGTGGCCGTCTTCCGGGCTGCCGCTTTGTCTTAAAGCTGGGGTGACCGGGGACGGTGGTTTCCAGAAACCGCCGTTCCGACGCTCGCCCTCCCAGGCGAAAAACGAGGGATTTATTTGCTCTGTCGCGTTCGGGGTGTTGCCGCTTCATCCTCCCATTCTTTTCTGAAATGGTGATGGGAAGGGCCAAGTTGAAAGGTGGTGGTGCCTGGAGAGCGAGAGAGGGGGGGCCCTCCAAACAAGTCACTGCAGGTTTGCTGAGAAAGGCCCGTTTGGGTGGGAGGAGGAAACGGCGAGTCAGCACAACAGGAAAAAACGCTGGCTCAGTGGGGCCGAGCACGGCGTGGACAGAACACGTCCCTTGACCTCGGCCTGCCGGTGGGGGAAGGACAGGGCAGCAGGAAAATAACAGGATGTCTCTTGGCCGGAGGCCCAGCCGAGGGTGAATTAGTGAAAGGAACCGACTTAAGACGGGACGCCCCTGTAATGAATGCTTCCGCCAGGGTGAGGGGCAGAGTTGCCGCCACCTTCCCCCCCCCCCACAAAATCCGGCAGCCTTGAAGTGTCTGCGGAACAGACTGAAATCCCAGTGCCTTTTCCTGAAAGGGCCTCTCCGTATCTGTGCGGGCCATTCGGTTCGAAAGGAGAACGCGGTTCGGTGAAACCGTAAAATCCATCCGCACCTGAAGTGGCCAAGCTCTGGCTTTCCACTTGTTGCTGACCTCCTACTGTGCCCATCATGCTTTGCTGCTCGCCAGACTGATGGGGCCTGAGGGAGCGTTGCAGTCCAGCAATTGTTTAAATCGGTGATGCTCGATTGCAGCACTGCAGGCGTCCTTGAGTTGCAACTGCCGTCATCCCCGGGCAGAGTGGCCTGTTGGCAGAGCAGAAACGGGACCTGGCATTCAGGAACATCTCGGTAGATGTTCTATACCCTCTCGTACAACACCTAATCTGACAGTCGTTAATCAACACTACATGAGGAGGAGAAAGTACTGGACTCTGCTTCTTGACAAAGAGGCAGGACTTAGAACACCAACCCAAGAAAGAATAAATTGAAAGGAGAAACAAGGGCAGAAAAACACATCCTAGATACCCGTATTCAAGGAACATAGGATAGGCTGCCGTAAAGCCCTGCCGCCAACTATAAATGAGGCTTTGCACTACAGCTGTTGCCTAGTATTGCTGAAGCTGAACCTGCTGCAAAATCCTTGCTCATGGAAGTGTGCCATGGGAGTCTAATAAGTTCAGGCCGGCCAGATCTCACAGCCCAGACCTCACCTAGAGGCATCTGGGAAATTTTCAGGCAGTGCAGGAGATTGTAGCCACTCTGTGAGATGGGATGCTGGACTACATAGGCTGTGGCCTGATCTAGCAGGGCTCCTCCTATATTCTTACGTTTTTATTCTACTATACGTCCTCTGATCCCCTTTGAAATCCAGCAGCTGCCCTCCATATCCTGTGGCAGTGCATTCTGGGCTTAAACTGCAGAGCGCGTTGTCTCTTCTGGCGCAGCTGAGGTCTTGCGTCTTTTACAAGAAAAGGGCTGCTTCTCATTCCATTTGTCAGTCTCTGTGGTACACATGGATTCCTTCTTCTCTTCCTCCTTGCCTTCCCCTAAGAAGACCCAGATGCTGACGGTCCCATTCACGCTTACCCAAAGGGCTTTGAAATCTCCTGCTTTCAGTGACGTTGGCTAAAAAAAAAAAAAAAAGACATTTGGGAAGGAAGGAACAAAGGTGCAAAAAGACTCTCTTTGGCCACAGCTGTTTTAAACAGACCGAGTGAGCACAACAACCTATAAAATGCGTGAAGGGCTGCAGCATGCATGCAATTGGAAGCAGGGTCAGCTCCTGCAAACGCCGTGTGTGCAACAGACTGCATTCACGCAGCATTATTCATTAGTTGTCAAACAATGTGCTCAGACCGTGCCCAGCCACCGGGCTCTGGTTCCCCTGTGAGGTCCAAGCCTGTTTGTTCTCACTTTGAGTGATATTTTAAATGCCAGATGTTCTCTCTGGCTTAGAATGGGCCCCTCTGAAACCACAGGCTGCCTGTACAATATCTAGGCCAGATGGGGACCAGGTGAACTAGGGATATAGTCCCTTTTGGAAGCTTTGGCCCGTTCCGCATAGGTGCTCTGGAAGGAGCTCTGAATGCTGCTCTGTCCAGAGACATAAATACCTGCCTAAAAAGCACAACAGCTGGAAAACCTGCACCCATTGTTGGGTTAAAAGTGCTTTCTAGGGGCAAAAGAGTAGGACTATGGGCAGGTGATGTATGATAGATGAAATGACCCAACCCCAACAACACCCTAATGGTCTTATCTTTGCCCTGTCTGAATGCACCCTAAGGGTGCATCCCCATCGAGACTTTTTAGTCCTGGTTTGGTCCTGTTTGGCCTGTTTTTGGGGACTATTTTTAATCTAAATTGAGTGCCCGTGAGTTAATCCGAATATAGCTGTCCCCATCCAGTTTTTTTTAGTACTGTTTTAGTTCTGCTTGGACTACTTTTGGGACCATTTTTAAACATGAGAAGCAGGACTTTTAACTCTCGCCCCCACCCATGCAACCCTGCCTGCAGCAAGGGCAGCAAAAACTCTCACTGGCAGTTTTAAAATTACTTTCTATTTCACAACTCTCCCTTTTGAGATTACTGGCAAATGTGCGCTCAAGCAGATCAGCGAAGGATCGAGCCCAGTGTGATAAAATGTATCCTTGCAAAGTGTTTCAAGTATTTAAAAGCATTGCAAAGCTTCTCACATGTAATCTTTTCTGATAACAATTCAAAAAGATACAAATGTTTCCAGCAAAAATGAATCAGAGGATAAGGAACTGCACGGGGACGCTTAGATGCCGAATTTAAGTGTCCATAAGCCCTAAGTGGGTTTTTCTTCCTAACTTTTTGGCATTGCTGTCTGGTTGCAGAGGACTGAGAAGAAACCATAGCAGGCTTGCCCAAAAATTTTTGGTTTGCCCAAAAAATTCTCCTCTGTTTAGATTGTGAGAAGGCTACTCTGTCTTCTGTCCGCAGCCTATGAAAAAGAGGACCAGAGGCCCCAGACAGCCTGTAGAGAGGCAAAGACAGGTTGCTAGGCTTTTATCCATGCTTGACCATCCATCCTGTCTCCAAACAGAAGGCATTAGGCACTCCTTGGAAATTATCTTGAGTCATTTGTCATTTGTGACATGTTGATGAAAAGGACAGGACTCAGAAATGTACCATTTTGGCTGCTCGTGTCTGAATGATGTCTCCCCATCACAGACCAACAGACAAGGTGGTGCTTTAGTAGCCTGGATTAATTCTTCTGTACCAGATAGATTTAACATCTTGGACTACAAACCTTTCCCGTTCTCAGTGGAGATTCCAGGGACTGAATCTGCACTTTCCGGTGCAGATAGCAAACAGCTGTGCTCCACGGAACTAGATTGGAGCTTCATTCAGACAACACTTGTTTAATCTTCATTACTTGGATAATCAGGAATAAAGCATGGATAACCGGGGATAAAATGTGTCTGGATGTGTTTGACTCCAGATTATCCAAAGAATGCAGATCAAGTGAGTGCCGTCTGGATGAAGCATAAAGGACTTTTCTTCGTTACTTTAAATGCCCATCAAGAAGTGGACTACATAGGTCTGTTTGCACTTAGGCCTCCGGACACGATTAGGGCAGCCCTGGGGGAGAGCATTTATTCTGTGGGCCAGGCAGTTACGTCTGGGACTGTCCTGGCCTGTCCCAAGGCTGCCCAGGGTCACCCAACTGGCTTCATGGAGGAGACCAGAAGTGGCCCTCCGATTGCCCATGGGCATCTCAAGCAGAGACAAAGGCAGATCTTCTCCTGCTGTCAGATCCCAGCAAATGGCCTTAGAAGCATCCTTCCTGTCCCCCTGGCCTGAAAGATGTCCTTAGGCATCCATTCTAGTAGCCATTGATACATCTGTTGTCCATAAAACTATCCAACCCTTCCTTAAAGCCATCTAGGCTGGCTGCTCTTTTGGCAGCAAATTCCATAAACGGATGACCCTCTGGGTGGAGAAATCCTTCCCCTTGTCTGATCCGACTCTCCTGCCCATCAGCTTCATAGATGCCCCCTGGTTCTAGTGTTGCGCGATAGAGAAAATAAATGTTCTCTATCCACCTTTTCTATACCATGCATAATTTTATATCCTTCAATCAGGTCCCCTCTTAAACGCCGTCTCTCCAGACTGAAGAGGCCCAGACGTTGCAGCCTGATTTCGTATGGGATTTTGCTCCAACCCCTTAATCATTCTGGTTGCCCTTCTCTGCACCTTTTCCAGTTCCACAGTATCTTTTCTGATTTGGGGTGACCAGTAGGAAGGAGGTGGGATGAAGCGGTGTGATGCCACTTTGCTTTAGACCAGGCTGCCTCTTCCATGTCTTTCAAACTGATCTTGCCGCCTTGCCGCCTTCCCCTTCAGCCGTCTTCACCGGGAGGGCCAGGATTCCAACCTTCTGGTTTGCAAAGGGGCCACTGATGCTCATTATTAATAATAATAAAAATAAAAATAAAAAACCCAGAATAAAAGGGAGGCCTTTTGGAACTTGGCTGCCTGGCCTCCAGGCCTCGTTTCGCAACCTCCCCAGCGGTGCTAATGGCTCCCAGCGGAGCGGATTTGGCGGCCGACCGGGGTGTGCAGAGCCCAGTTTGGAAGGCTAAAGTTGTTGGCGGACTGGGGGGGGGGGAAGGGGAGGGGGGCTGGGGGGCTGGGGGAGGAGGAGGAGGAGGCCTGTTTGCTTTCCCGTCCAGCAAGGAAAGAATTTAGAGAAAAGTCTTTATGGACCTCCTGGGGGGCCCTTGGACTTAAAAGCAGTGGAGGGAGAGAAAGAAAGAAACATGAGAAGCAGGTCTTTGTGATCTCTCCCTATGTAGCTGCTCCATTCCCTTATTCCAAACTAGGGAGGCCGAAAGCATCTCTCAGGACCTTCCGCACTTGCCTGTTAAATGCAAACAAGCCAGTCACTGGAACGCTTTGTCCACACATCTGCCCTGCTTCAGGGTTCCAGAAGTGCGCTAAACCTTCTCCATCCCTTTCCTGCTGGGCACAGGTGAAAATAAGTCCACAGGCCAACCTCTGGCAGCAGGAGTGGTCCAGGTGTTCAGTGATTAGGGAGCCGGACTCTTATCTGGGAATACCAGGTATGATTCCGTCCTCGTCCATGAAGCCCGCTGGGTGACCTTGGTCAAGTCACAGCTCTCTTCTGAGCTCTCCCAGCCCCACCTACCTCATAGGGTGTCTGTTGTGGGGAGAAGAGTGGAAGGTTTGTCAGCTGCTTAGAGTCCCCTTACATGGGTGAGAAAAGCGGGATAGAAAAGCCAGCTCTTCTTCCTTCATGAAACCAGCTGGGTGACCTTGGGCTAGTCACAGCTCTCTTCTGAGCTCTCACAGGCCCACCTACCTCACAGGGTGTTCTGTTGTGGGGAGAAGAACAGAAGCTTTGTCAGCCACTTTGAGTCCCCTTAAAAGGGTGAGAAAAGCGAGGTAGAAAAGCCAACTCTTCTCCTTCTTCTCCTTCTTCTTCTTCTTCTTCCCAAGGCCTGTACCCCATTGGTAACTCTCACCACATATCTATGGTAACCTCAACACGCCCCTGCTGTTTAAGGGTAAAATTGTGCTTTTTCTCTTCCAGGAGAGCCCAACATTCATCATGGGTTTTCCCAGAGTAGTGTGCAAAAACCTACCTGTCTGGCAGGACAGCAGCGCAATCCTTGCTGAATGAACTGGCCTCCCGGAAATGTGGATGGCCGAATCTGAAGCAAAAACGTCTGCTGTGCCATGTATTTGGCTGGCACGCACGCACCTCTGGGCATGTTGCACTTCCAAAATACCCCAGATATGGGTATGATGCCAGCCTGGAAGAAGGGCTCTTTCCCCATCTCTGGTCAACAAGTACAGTCGGAACCCCATATCCGGACCCCCACTACTGTGGTTCCCTGAAACCGTGGATAATCGTGAACAGGCCTTCCGGTGCTGGGGTTGTGCAACCCCAGAACCGGAAGTGCTTTCCTGGCTTCCGGAAGGCCTATTTCGGCCTGCCTCAAGTGTTGGCATAGGTGTGCAATGCCACCGGACACCTGCCCCCCGCCTCCCGGGTGCCCTCCTATATTTTGAGACGGTCTCCGGTAGCATCACACTCCGGTTCCAATGCTCTATGGAGGCTGAAATAGACCTTCTGGTTCTAGGTGCTTTTCCTTTATGGTACCCATGGGGGGCCTGGTTCGGTAACCGTGGTTAACTGAAACCGTGGTTACCAAATCAGTGGATTCGGGGCTCTGACTGTAGTCGTTCTGGAGAACCTTTACTCTGGAATATTGCTAAAAAGCATGGTTTTCCAGAGCCGTCTTTCGAAGGAACCGCCAGCCAAGGCTGCCCAAGAGGATGAAAATATACCTTGTAGCCATAACTCCTTGCCCTCTATTGCTTGGGGCGAAAGCCGGCAGGCGTATTTATTCTGCCCTTCTTCCTAGAATGCAAGGTTGGCAAGCTGTTTAAACAAATTGTTTGCTTAGGTGGTTTTTTTTTTACTGCGAAAGAAAGTCAGCTGTCGCCTAGAATAGGAAATTGCAAGATGGATTCAATTAGACAGAAGAGATTTTCTTTTCCCCTCTTGTGGTCAATGCTCTAGGTGAGTAAACATTGTGGATGAGGGACAGAGGACTTTGTAGCTCTGGGCATGGCTCTGGCCAGTAAAAAGCATGGATGTGCGCAGATGTTTATTTCATGTTCGATTCGAAACGAATCACACGCAAGGAAAGACGCATTCATATGAATGTGGTAGGATTCATGTTTGCTGTGAACGTTCTTCTAATGGTGTTCGAATCGGGTTCAGATGCCTGGCACCAGTTGCAGCTACGAATCCCCTATAAATCTGCTTGAATCTGCTCAGGATCAATGTTGAATCTAGGGGCTCTGCACGAATATTCGGAGATATTCAAAATCCGATCCGATTCGTCCAAAATTTGACATTTGAATTTGAATAGAACGTTGATAAATTCAAATTTAAAGACTCGGACCAATTTTGGATCTATTTGTTTGAATTATCCAGACGTTCGTATGTGTACGGGTTCGTACACGATGCATACATGTAGATACACATCTTTCCGCCGTCCATACGTCTTTGTGCAGATACGTACGGGATGGTAACAGGTTGCATACAGGATGACGACGGGATGCATCCAGATGTATATGGGATGGGTAATGACAGAAGAATGCTGTCAACCTTCCTAAGTGCAAATCTGAATCAAAAATTCGAACGAATGGATTCGAATTTGCCTAATTTGAATCAAATTTGGTTACATTTGAATTTTTAAAGAGTCAGATCGAATCGAATTGCATTCCTGCGCACGCCTATTTGAATCCATTCTGAATCCGCTTTGAATCCATTGCAGACGTGACTGGGCAGTCACTTTGCCACCTCCCCACATTCGCGAATCTAACGAAGCTTTGGGGAAACACGCAAAAGCATTCAATCTGCATTCAGACGTAGGGGTGTCCATGAATATTCAATTTGCATTGAATCAAATGCAAGAAAATTTGTATTCATTAGATCCCCTTTGGTGAGACAATTTGGTCTAGTGGTTAGGGAGCCGGACTCCTATCTGGGAATACCGGGTTTGATTCCGCCCTCCCTGATGATGCCAGCTGGGTGACCTTGGGCTAGTCACGGCTCTCTTCTGAGCTCTCACAGCCCCACCTCCCTCACAGGGTGTCTGTTGTAAGGAGAAGAACAGAAAGTTTTGTCAGCCGCTTTGAGTCCCCTTAAATGGGTGAGAAAAGTGGGGTAGAAAAGCCAACTCTTCTTTCTCCATGAAGCCAGCTGGGTGACCTTGGGCTAGTCACAGGTCTTTTCTGAGCTCTCACAGCCCCTGCTACCTCACAGGGTGTTCTGTTGTGGGGAGAAGAACAGAAGCTTTGTCAGCCGCTTTGAGTCCCCTTAAACTGGTGAGAAAAGCAGGGTAGAAAAGCCAACTCTTCTTCTTCTTCTTTGAATATGATAGGATTCAAATTCAGTATGAATGTTGAATCCCATATGAATCCCATACATGTCCTGTTCAAACCCCATGCGAATCTTCATATGAATGTACTGGAACGTTCAGTTCGAATGTGAATGTCAGTCTCTGAATGTGCCAACATTCGGTTCAAATTCGTACAGATTTCGCATGTTGCAACTATTTGCCTGCAGCCCTGTGAATCTTCAGATGTAGCCAGCATTTGATTGAAACGTAAATGTACGAATTTGAACCAGTTCATACAAGTTTTGAGTACGGGTAATATTCATGTACGTCACGTCTGCCCACCTGGCTCCACCGTGGCCCAACCCCTTCACGTTCTGCCATGTTGAATGCGTGTCCTTTGCTTACCAGTGTCAAGCTCTGTGTCAGAATGCCCAAAGGGCAGTTGCTACGAAAATCCACTGCCTGGCCCACCAAAACTGGATTTGCAATCGAAACCAACAGGCCCGGGTCATCGGCTTTCTCTTTTTCCCCCCCTTTTCAGTTGTGTACGTCTGTTGCGCCCCAGACATCTTCCGTGAACTCATGCTCCACGCGCACCACGAGGGACTCACCACGGGTGAATACGCCTTTATTTACATTGACCGTTTCGGGACAAGCCTGCAGGGCTCCATCTTCCCAGACCCCCAGCGGCCCTGGCGACGTGGGGACGAAGACGACGCCGTTGCTCGCGAAGCCTACAAGGTGAGCCTCCGGGTAGAACCGCCTGCTGGGATGCCGTTTGCGCTGGTGCGCGGGGCTGCCAGCATGTGAAAAAGGGCCTTCTCCGTGGTGGCCCCCTCGGCTTTGGAATCGCCTCCCGGTGAGAGGCACACTGACTAGACCAATTTTCAGCACCTGGTTAAAATGTATCTCTTCATCCAGGCCTTTTACGCTTAGATTTTTCTGCTTAGGGTGGGAAAGGAGGGAGGCAACTTTTTAAAACCAGTCAAATAAACAAATTAAAATGAGCAATAACGAAATGCCTCGCTGAGTGCTTTTTGCCAGAGTGTGACTTTCCAAGTTCAGACTGAATGTTCTCCGTGGGAGATTTATTCCTCCTTATCGTGCTGATCAAATGGATTTTTTTTTCATGGCTGTCTCTGTGTTAATTAGTTTGCCAAAGATACGATATCTGTGTTTTTCGGTGCGTCTTGGGGAAAGTTATTGTTCAATACATCTTTTTTTTTTTTTTTTTGCTGCCTGCCTGCACTTTTTTATTTTTTTTTCTTTGCATTTTCTTTTCCTTGGGACCTTAACTGTTCCCACGTCCGTCTGCTTCCCTGACCCTCCAAAGATGGGATTCACACTTCATGTGTCAGATCTGTAACCCTTTAAAAAAAACGTGGCACCGCGAGATGAAACGTGGCTAGCTCTCTCGGGGTGTCTATTTTCTTTTTTTTTCTTTTCCTTTTTGTTTCCAGCACGTTGGCATCTCTTGGGCGGTTGTGCACAGGGTCAAAGATAAAAATCTGCATTTGAGGTTTTCCGGGAAGCCTTTGATTCACCTGTCCGGCCTTCTAAATTTGTTCCTTTCCTCCGTAAACCTGAAGAATATTTGCTGGAAGTAGCTATGGGTTCTTCTCCTGAATTATGTGCAAAGAGATTTTTTTCCAGTCTGTGAGAACGAATCTGCCACAGGGTCCTCTCTGCCCACCCTTCACCCAGCGATGGGCAGACGTTCCACTGGGAAAGCGCCGCCCGGGTTCCTAGAGTGGAGACCACAAGAATGGAGAAAAACTGGAGATATTAAGAAGACCGTGGGTACCTTGCCAGGAAAGGAGGGATAGAACTGAGAAATACCTGGCCGAAGAGGCCACCTCAGAGGTATTCTTGCCTCTGTGGGGAAGTGGCAATGGGCTTTGGGCGCTGCCATCTGGCGGGCATCCCAACCCACAGGGAGTCTTGGGCTCCGGGTAGGACAATGGCGCATTGTGTCGGCTTTGAACGGTGCCCTGAGGTGAATCAACCACAAGCTGGCGGAGGAGTCGCTTGGAGTCAAGTGTCTCTCTCAGGGCCTTAATTAAGGTTCTAGTCCTCATGAAAGGAAAGTTCCAGAGCCTGATGGACAACCTGGGAGCTTGTGTTTGGAGTTGCCCGGAACTCCTGCGGCCGCCCCTAGAAGTGAATGCCAGCGCTCAGTTTCTGGGAGAAAGAGGGATGGGTGTTAATGGCCAGTGTTCGCTCTTCTTCCGGTGCTCCGGGGTTGTTTGAGGTGCCGAGGTGCCCCCGAAGTCACCAACTTGTGGTATTGTAACCTCTGGGGAAAGGACTGTAGGCCAAGAGGCACAGTGCTTGCTTTGAACCCCAGGTCCAGTCACCAGCATCTCTGCAGAAGTGGGTGAGAGCAAACCACTTCTGTATTGCTGCCATGAAAACTGCGTGGATATACCTGTGGAGTGGCTGTAGTAGAGAAATTGCCTGGGACCCAGAGGGTCACAAGGTAAATCTCCAGCGTCTCCTTGAGGGGCGGGAAGGGAATGGCAAACCACTCCTCTATCATTGCTAAGAAAACTGTGTGAGTGTCTGAATATGTTCACCAAGAATTGGCCTCAACTAGTGGTGTTCTTAGCTTATTAGGGGAAAGGACAGTGGCTGAGTGGCAGAATATCTGCTCTGGGTGCAGACAACTCCCCAGTTGTATCCCCAGGAGAGGGCAACAACAAACTCCTGCCATGTCTCTGTCAAAAAACCTGCTTGGGTGCTGCTAGGAGTTGAGCTCAACTGGAGGCATCTGTGCCCTTGGAATGTAAACGTTTGCACTTGGCACCTCCCTGGAAGATGACAATGTCAAAGTATTGCTGTACCTTTGCCAAGAAAGCTTCATTGATGCGCATAGCTTAAGGCTGTCTTTAGGGAAAGAGCATCTGTCTGTTGAGATTATATTTTGAGATGGGTACTTCCCGTCTGCATGTTCGCGCCAACTACAGCAGGCTCCAGCTTCTGCCACAGTCTGCACTGGCATGCGGACAACAGGTCCCTGTTCTTGGATATAACTGTCACGTCGCAGGCCAGTCAGGCAACAGGCAAACACTTGCGCAGCTACTCAGTCCCAAGGGTTCCAGGCGTTCTCGAGGTCAGTTCCGGTCCGGGGTCTAGGAGTCCAGAAAGTCAGCAAGGGTCAGGCAGTCCAAAGGGTCAGCAGGTCACAAGGAGTCTAGGATTTCAAGCTCAGGTAACACGAGGCTGCAAAGACGTTGTCTGCAGCAACTTGAGGGAAGGTGAGCTTGTTCTTAAATAGAGGAGTCGGAGCCACGACCATGGTGCAGCTGAGCTAATTGCTCTGATCTGCGCCTCACCTGCTTCTGCTTCCTAAGCAGGCGATGAGAGAGCCTTTGATTAGGCTCACTGCTGGTGGATTCATCACCAGAGCTGTCTGGCTGCTCACCTGGCCTTAGCTCTTCCATGCCTGCAATGCCCTGCTGTGGCTGCTCCTCAGCCTGTGGTCGCATTGCAGGCATATCCTCCTCTTCTGATGAGGCTGAACAGGGCATGACAGTAACCCAGAATAAGGCCCCACGCAGAAGGCAAAAGATGCGAACTCAGTTCTGAGCTTTCCTGCTAGGAAACCTGCATGATTGCTTCTGATCTAGCTAGCATACCGAAGCTCAGGGAGGGAAACAGACCAGGGGTGCGTTCCCATAGGCTTTTAAGTCCAAATTGAATCCAAATTCGGTATCCGGAGTTCCCATTACTTATGTATTATTTATTTATATTCATTTATTATTTACATTTCTCTCCCACCTGGTAGTCTCTGGGCGGGTAATAACAGATTTAGAATATACATTAAAAGCCCTTTAAAAATTCAGTAACTCTGAAACAGTACGCAACGTGTTTAAAATGTATAAATCTGAATAGAATCCGAATTCGGCATCCAGCGTTCCCATTCAATGCCTTATTCCTGGATTTTATGAGGACTATCCTGCGGAGATCCGCAGAAAAAAAGTACTCATGAAAAGTAGATTCCCCCCCCACTTTTTGGAGCCGAGTCTCCTGCCCTGCCTCATCTAGTCATAGCTTCATACCTAGCAAAGGGTGGCGACACTGGTGACCAATGTGTGGACAACGTCTTACTTTTCACAGCTGGCCAAGACCTCCCTAGAAACAGCCCTGGAAGATTTATGTGGACGAGTCCAGATGTGCTCGCGTGTAAGGTGATGGGCAGATCCAGCAAGTGCCAGGGCCACATCCTGATGATTTGAAAACCTAAAGGCGTTGCCTTCTCTGTTCTTGCACCTTCCCGGTATATTTCTGGAGTCCTGGAAGCGGATTCCATCCAAAGCCTTTGAACGAGACCCTCCTTCCCTAGAAGTCCCTATCACACAGTATGGAAAGGAAGGGTGATCTCTTAACACCGCGCTTGGCCTCCTCGGCTTTCTTTCCGGCATAATCGAAAAAGGGAGGAAGGAAGCAAGATAATTCCCTGGATGGATTAGCCAGCTAGTTGTAGGCTATTAATAACCCAAGAAGCTGAGAACTGGAGGGAGTATCAGCTTCTCTCCTGATTTTCAGCCTACAAAGCTCCTAGAGTGGCTTAGAACCTTAAAAGGAACGGCACAAAAGGAAAATGGACGCAAACGGTAGAAGAAAAAGAAACTCACCCACTTATTTACAGTGCTATTACTACTACTTAAGTCCATCCTCACTGGAAATGACCACGTTTCTCCATCCTTTGCACTTGCCCCCAGAGTTGGCCTTCCGAACGCTTCTGTAACTTCACCTCCCATCATTCCTTGCTGCTGTTCACCATATTGGCTGGGCTCACAGGAGATGTAATGCGGCCGTCCTCAGAAGAATATCTGGGCAGTCGATCCACCTGGATTGAGATCTGTCCTTTTGCCTCCTTACAGGCTGTGATGATCATCACATACTCCGAACCCACCAACCCAGAATACAAGCCGTTCCTGAAGGACATCAAAGAGGTTGCAAGGACCCGGTTCAACTTCACCATGGAAGACGGGCTGGTAAGGACGCTGTCGATTCAGCTGTGGGTGGTTCGCCTTCCGGCCAGCAGCGAAGGGAGGGAGTGGAAAAGGGAAACTCTTGGACCTTTAGGTTGGCCGTGGTCTTTATACACACTGAATTATATTTATTTCCTGCCTTTTCTTTGAGAGTAGACAATGTGTTCCCATTCAAGATTTAAAGAGCATTGAGACTGTTTTGAGCACTCACCATTCCTAAAGTTTTAAAAAGAATCTGCAGCTTCTGAGGATTAAAGGTCCCGAAATATGGATTATCGATATTTGGATCCAAAGAGGTCTTGCTGCTAGATTTAGAAATGATCCTCACTATTTAGCAGTGGGAACGCAAGCAGCTCTTTGGGGGAGGAAACTGTGCTTTAGGGGCGTTCTCCTCAGTTTCTCCTGATCCAATGATAAGCTGTGATTTCCTGTGCCCTAGCCCCCTCTTCCCTGGCTCTCGGTTATCGGGCTGCCTGAAAAGGGAGGGGAGCGGTAAAGAATCCACAGATCCTGCAGATTATAAGATTGTAACAGGAGATCAGTGTAACAAATTGGCGGCTTCCATCCTGGTGTGTCAGCTGGCTGTGTCCCTCCTTCCTTCCATTCATGCCTTTTGCCTGGATCCCTGCCATTCTGGTGATGATCTGCTATAACAGTCCAGTGCAATCTTGCCTGTTTCCCTCCTTCCCTCCCCGCTGCCATTTCATGCTGCTTCGATGTACCAATCTAGCACAAAACAGAAGGGAAAGTGATCTTTAATCTTCTACTGCCTTGTTAACATGAGAAAGAGGCCGTGCTACAGTTTGGGGAATGGCATTGAACAAAAACTGCTGCCATGATCTGAATTGGGGACAGGCTTATATAAGGGGTGGGGTTTGAATTGCCCGCCCCGATGAAGTCAGGGCATGACGGTGCCTGATTGCGGACTACATGGAGGGGGGGGTTTCTGCTGAGGGGAGGGGGTTTCTCCCCTGCAAGCCAGCGGGAATGCAAAAAAATAGACCTCGCTGCTGATTTAAAAAAAAAACCTGGTTTAAATCCGAATTAAATTGCCTAGTGGGAACCTGGCCTCTGTGAGCCATCTGGAGGTGCCAGCTGCATCCAGGTTAGTTTAGCGTGGGCAAAACCATCCCACTGTGCGTCTTCACTGCCTGCCTAAACACGTACAATGAAGGTGATAGACGCACCTCAAAGGGGAGACTCTTCCATAGCCTAGGGGCCCTCACTGAGAAGGCCCTCACTGAGAAATGGCCATTGACCATGTGTGAAGCCAAAGCTAGGAAGGAAGTGGCACTTTACCAGGCACTTCCGGGTGTTTTGCGCCATCACAATGCGTGGACGTGCGCAACGCTTGCCCTGCAAAGTTGTCTCGCCGTTTGGCGTGGCGTGAGTGATTATTGTCAGCCCCTTCTGAGCGTTCCTCTGCTGCAAATTCCAGGAGAACATCATCGCTGCTTCTTTCCACGACGCTGTCCTGCTCTACGCGCAAGCGGCAAACGAGACCCTAAATGAGGAGGGTTTGCTCTCCAGCGGGACCGCCATTGCGCAGCAGATGTGGAACCGGACTTTCTACGGTCAGTGGATCTTGAGCCTTTCCTCCTATGTTCCTTCCTCTCTTCTCCCCCAATGCCTGTGGAACATGCGCCGACCCACATTGCGTCAAACACGGTCCGGGATTATCCTCCACGGACCCCCTTGAAAAGGTACACTGCCATTATTGTCCCCTCTGGGGTCAGAGCTGCATTGTGGGCATGTATAACATCATCATGCGGGCGCAGAGGCACCTTGAGGCTCTCCGTGTTTGTGCCATGTCTGATGTGCAAGCGTGATGCTTTCCCAGAGATAATGGTGGTGTCCACACTTCCAGCAAAGCTGAGCTCCCTGCATCTTTCCAGCGGGGCTCTCCTACCCAAGAGTCCTTTGTAAGTCCTTTGGAGAACCTGGAGTTGCCAGGGGAGGCACCCGGTGGGACCGGTCCTCTGATGAACGTACTTAGTGCCATAGAAGTATCATGTGCAAAAGGAGTATGGAGGGAAGGTTTGTTTGGGCCACAGCTCCCATGATCCTTTACTGATCTGGCCATCAGCTGAGGATTATGGGGAATAATAGTCTAAAGAGAAATAAACTTCTTTTTTAAATAAATAGATTGTAAGCCTGAGGGCAGGGACCTGTCTAAGATTAATATAATATTGTAACCCGCCCTGAGACCTTCGGGTATAGGGCGGGATAGAAATATAAATAAATAATAATAATAAATAGCACCCCGTTTTACCCTGAAAGAAGAAGAAGAGTTGGCTTTTCTACCCCGCTTTTGCTCACCCATTTAAGGGGACTAACCTTCTGTTCTCCCCACAACAGATACCCTGTGAGGTAGGTGGGGCTGTGAGAGCTCCGAAGAGAGCTGTGACTAGCCCAAGGTCACCCAGTTGGTTTTGTGGAGGAGGGCGGAATCAAACCCGGTATTCCCGGATAAGAGTCCGGCTCTTTAACCACTAGACCAAAGTGGGTGGCTTGTTCCTCACCCTGCTGCCGCTGCACCCCCATGGCCCCCCAATGCCCTCCCTTGCCTTCCCCCCCCCCAATGCGATGATGATGGTTACCTGTTACCAGGCAAAGGGGATCCAGGTGAATGTGTAAACGACCTTCAAGAGGAGTTGAAATACCGTACAGTGGAAACTGTTGCTTCTGATGGGAAAAGACTCCAGTTTCCAGCAGGGTCAATGCATGGAGGGCCCCAAAGAGGGTAAACTTACTCTGCATTACTGGGGGATTGGGAGCTAACCCATGCCGTTGTTAACTATCTCTCTGGACATATCTTTCCCCCCCCCCCCCCCCCGCCCACCTTCTGCTCTGCAGGAGTCACGGGTCTCATGAAGATTGACCACAACGGTGACCGTGAAACAGACTTCTCTGTTTGGGACATGGACCCGGCCAAAGCAGAATTCGAGGTCAGTAGAACCAGAATCCAGGGCACTGTAAAGTCAGAATTCCCCAGGCTAGCCCAAGGCATTCTGATGTCCAGTCTCAATAGCCTTTGCACTAAGCAAGTGTGTTGGACTCAGAATTCCCCAGAATTAAAAACTTGGGCAAAGTCACGCGCCAACTTTGATATTTATTGGAAAAATGTCTACAATTGAAGTTTTTCCTTCTCATCAGATATAACGATGAGCCTTTTTCATAGTGAAACAAAGTTAAGTGTTGCTTAAACCTTGGATCTGGAACAGGCAAAGCTTAATGCTATAAACACATGTGAAATCAAATGTCAAATAAAAGACACATTCTGTGGCATCCGCTTTTCTGGAAAGCTTCTGTTTTCCTCCTTTCCTTTGGCCGTTTTTGGAAGGGGCGGCCCGGTGTGACTGGTAGCGCGAGGTCGCTACGGAAGATTAACAGAGGAGGGGCTGCTTGGGGGTCCTGATTGGCGCACCTATGCGCCAGCGGAGCATTCTGGGATTTGTAGCATTAGCGGTGCATGCGCTGTCTACCGGTGTGCCAGCTCTAGCAGACATTTGGTATTTTCTCATGGGCCACATTTAATTACACTGCGGGCTATATTTGGCCCGTGGGCCTGAGTTTGGCGTCTGTGCACTAGAGGAAAAGCGATGGGGAGGGAGGAGGTCTGGAAAAGAAAAGAAAACCCGTTCCGGTTGCATATGAATAAGTTTATGAATCTGGGAAATTATTTCATCTCTCGCGGACATACATATACATGGACACTTGGAGCCATCTACTGTACCATATGTTAGCATTGGCTAGTTATTTTGGACCCCAGCTCCCATCAGCCCCAGCCAAACCAGTTGTGTTCTGGACTCCAGCTCCCATCAGCCCCAGCCAAACCAGTTGTGTTCTGGACTCCAGCTCCCATCAGCCCCAGCCAATCCAGTTGTGTTCTGGACTCCAGCTCCCATCAGCCCCAGCCAGAGCATCCCTGCCTTAAATCCAATCAGTCCTTGGAGCCGAGCTGGCCGAGGCAGATGGCACCTGGAGTCCAGTATGGTACCTGTTCCTCTGTAGGGTCCCAGATCTCTGAAACTCATTCTTATCCTGCTCTTTCCTTCCTGCTGCGCCGTGGTCCCCTGCCGTCCAAAGATCGTGGCCAGATATAACGGGATTTCCAAGAAAGTTGAAATGGCGCCTGGAAGGGGCATAGACTGGCCGGGAAATGTCGTCCCTCGTGACGTGCCCTTCTGTGGCTTCGGGAACAGCAACCCAGCCTGCCAAAAAGGTACTGGGCGTGAAATCTTGTGGGTGGGCTGCCTTCAGGGTCAGGTTTGCAGCACCCTCTTATAGCGAGGCTACGCTGAGGTTGCCACAGACACATGTGGCAATGCCACCATAGCCCAGACAGAATTGCACTACCTGTCCCTTGTCCGAAAAGGCCCTTATTTCTTTGCTGGAGCATCCTGACCAGCAGGAGGCTGCCTAATTTATCTCCCTCCTTCTCTTTCCGCAGCGTCCTTCTCCTTCCTGGAGATCCTGTCCCTCACGATGACTTTGGTCCTCTCCGTCCTGGTCATCTCAGCCTTCTTCGTCTACAGGTGAGCACATCTGCTCGGCGTCTGAAGGTGAGCTCCAGGCTGCACCTGGATGCAGGCCTCAAGGTGTTCTGGGCCGGCGTACCGGTAGATCTGGGTAACAGGGTTCACTGACACACTTGGCCACGGGGGAGCCATCTTGATGGGTTGCGGGTGGTGAATGAGCTTTTGATTGATGGGGTGAAGCCCCCACTCAGCCACGGGAACACCCCCAGGGACCCCAACCTACTCCCTGCGTGATTCTGCACTGGCCAGTGTATCTGATAGGCAAGCAGGCCAGGAGCCTCCTTTACACAGTCAGGGAGGGGCCCCACCCCATGGAGATGGGGCCTCCCTTAGACTCCACCCCCAGGGGCGGGGCCTCCCTTAGACTCCACCCCTAGAGGCAGGGCTTCCCTTAGACTCCACCCCCAGGAGCAGGGCCTTCCTTAGACTTCACCCCCAGGGGCAGGGTCTCCCGTAGACTCCCCCCCCCCCAGAGGCAGGGCCTCCCATAGACTCCACCCCCAGGAGCAGGGCCTCCCTTAGACTCCACCCCTAGAGGCAGGGCCTCCCTTAGACTCCACCCCCAGGGGCAGGGCCTCCCTTAGACTCCACCCCCAGGGGCAGGGCCTCCCTTAGACTCCACCCCCAGGGGCAGGTCCTCCCTTAGACTCCACCCCCAGGGGCAGGTCCTCCCTTAGACTCCACCCCCAGGGGCAGGTCCTCCCTTAGACTCCACCCCCAGGGGCAGGTCCTCCCTTAGACTCCACCCCCAGGGGCAGGGCCTCCCTTAGACTCCACCCCCAGGGGCAGGGCCTCCCTTAGACTCCACCCCCAGGGGCAGGGCCTCCCTTAGACTCCACCCCCAGGGGCAGGGCCTCCCTTAGACTCCACCCCCAGGGGCAGGGCCTCCCTTAGACTCCCCCCTATTACATGGATTAGAGGCTCCTAATACACCTGCTCGTCTGGTGCACTGGCCAGCGTGCAACGCCCCCCCCCCCCCCCCGTGTCGGGGCCTAACCTGCCTCACAGGGCTGTTGTGAGGATGAGACGGAGGAGAGGCAGATGCAGGCCTTTGGCCCGGAGTTAGGGGGTCCATCCACGCTGTGTCTCCGCCGTGGCAGGAAGCTGAAGCTGGAGAAGGAGCTGGCGGCGGAGCTGTGGCGGGTGCGCTGGGAGGACGTCCAGTCGAGCAACCTGGAGAAGAACCTGCGCAGCATGGGCAGCAAGCTCACCCTCTCGCTGGTGAGTGGCTCCCTGGCCTTCCCTTCCCAGGGCGCCGGCATCAGAGCAGGTGAAATAGGTGGCACCTTGCAGAGGATGCTCTTCCCTCGGCCAGGAGTCAGGGCAAAAAGGCCCATCCTCACTGGTCGTCCGCACGCCGGATGAGGGAGCGTGGGCGTCCATCAGCAGGACACACCTTGCCTTGTGCGCAGCTTCCCAGCATGGACTGGACCTTTGGACCACCGAGCCCAACAACCTGGGGTCTGATGGAGGAAGTGCATTAAGGCTGGGACACTCGGGGGAGAGTTTGACCGTTCGCATTGGCCGGTCAGGGAAGCGTTCCCAATGCGTCCCTCACTGGCCAAGGTGCGAATGGTCGAACTGTCCCTGCATGTGCCAGCCCGGATGGCCGCCGCGGGGGGTGGAAGTCCTGCTCTTGGGCTGCTGCGATTGGCCAAGGAGAGCGGCCCGGCCCGGTCCACTGGCTGTCATTTTTTTTAAATGAGCCAATTTGGTTAGGCAGCTGGGTGACCTTGGGCTAGTCACAGCTCCCTTCTGAGTTCTCACAGCCCCATCTACCTTACAGGCTGTCTGTGGTGGGGAGAAGAACAGAAGGTTTGTCAGCTGCTTTGAGTCCCCTTAAATGGGTGAGAATAGCAGGGGAGAAAAGCCAACTCTTCTTCTTCTTCCAGAAAGTCCTCTGGGTGATCTTGGGCTAGTAACAGCTCTCTTCTGAGCTTTCACAGTCCAACCTACCTCACCGGATGGCTGCTGTGGGGAGAAGAACAGAAAGCTTATCAGCCCCTTTGAGTCCCCTTATATGGGTGAGAAAAGTGGGGTAGAAAAGCCAACTCTCCTCCTCCTTCTTCCTCCATGAAGCTGGCTGGGTGACCTTGGGCTCTGGTCACAGCTCTCCTCTGAGCTCTCACAGCCCCACCTACCTCACCGGGTGTCTGTTATGAGAAGAAGAACTGAAGGTTTGTCAGCCTCTTTGAGTCCCCATAAATGAGTGAGAAAAGTGGGATAGAAAAGCCAACTCATCCTCTTCTTCCTCACGGCTTTCTTTCCCTCCTCAGAGAGGCTCCAACTATGGCTCCCTGCTTACAACTGAGGGGCAGTTCCAGGTTTATGCCAAGACAGCTTATTACAAGGTAAGTTTTCCGAGGACTCCATATTTTGTACTGGGCAATGCAAGGGATCTTGAGCAAACTGATGAGTTTGTAGCTCCAGGTGTAAGCCACTCTGGTCTTCTGGTTAGAGTGTTGGACTCTTATCTGGTGGTCTCCCAGTTCGATTCCTCACTCCTTCACGAAGCCAGCTGGATGCCCTTGGGCTAGTCACGGCTCTCTTTCTGAGCTCTCCCAGCCCCAGCTACTTCCCAGGGTGTCTGTTTTGGGGAGAAGAACAGAAGGCTTGTCAGCCGCTTTGAGTCCCCTTAAGGGGGAGAAAAGAGGGCATATAAAACCCAACTCTTCTTCTTCCTACTCCTTTCTGCTCCAGGAACTGTAAAGCAACTATGCCTAGCAAGGGTAGAAGCATAATCTAACGAATTTAATGCAGAAAAGCAACACTTTTCCAGGCTTGGGTTACCTGTGAAACTTAGGCCGTGTTCACACTCACCTTTCTCGTCATGGTGAAGGCTGGACCACCCGGTGCCAGAATAAGCCATCCAGCCCAACTTGGGGTGGGTTTCCTCTGGCCCAAAACAAGTCCATCTACATTGAGATGTCCTGTTCTGCAGTAGTGCCCCACTGGCTCTGCTCTCACGCCAATTTCTGCCCAGTGGTTTGCCTGCCCTCACACATGAGAGACTCCATTTTGTTCAGCAAAGATCCTGCTGACAGGTGAGGTTTTCCCAGAATAGGACAAAGCACAATTTTACCCTTATATAGTGGGACGACGTTGGGGTTCCCCGGGTACTTGTAGCAGTCCCAAGACGGCCGCACCATAATCACACATGACGCGTACCTGAAGATCCGCACCTTTCCCGTGTCCGTACGCGTTTGTACGGATCCGTACGGGACGAAAACGGGTCGCATACGGGATAACTACAGGATGCACGCGGAGGTGTACGGACGTGGGGAAGATGTGTACACGGGCACTTAAGAATGTCGCCGACATTCGTACGTGCAGATTCGAACCAAAAATTCGGACGAACGCCTTAAAATTCGGCAAATTCGAATTGCCTCTTCTTAAATTCGAATTTAAAAGATCCGAATCGAATTGGATTTCCGAGCGTTCGGTTTGATTCGAACGGAGCATCAAAAAAGCATCTGTGTACGTCCCTACTCTTAGAGTCACAAACAGAGAGAGAGAGACGTTGCTGTTTCTCGATAATGCATCGTGGAAATGGATCTGAGAATCCACGTACAGAGAGGCCCAGGTGGTAAACTTTCCTTTTCCCGCGCAAATAATTTCCCCTTTTCTTGTTTCCCTGCTGTGGTTTCCGTCTCCTTTGTCAGGGGAACCTCGTGGCCGTGAAGCACCTGAACCAGAAGCGGATTGACCTGACCCGGGACATGCTCTTTGAGCTGAAACATGTAAGCCGCGTCTTTGCACCACCGTGCCTTCAGCTGAGCAAATGGAGGCATTAAGGGGCTTGATTCTGGGATAGTTGGAATGGCTCTGGGTGGGCGGCGTGTGGGTGAAGAAGACGCACGGCTGCTGCAGGTATTCGTTGCTTTTCTAGCGAACCAGTGCTCAGAGCTGTTTGCAAAAAAGTGTCGCAATAGGTGCATGCAATATAAATCAATCAGAGCTGCCCTATGGGACTTCTGGCGGTTGCATTGGTCGTACTTTGCTGGGCGACTGCTTAGAAGTGGCTAGCCGTTGTATTTCTTTTGGGGAAACACCGGGGGGTCCAGCCAGCCCCCCTTCTGTCTGCAAAAGTGGGCATACTGCCAGTGAGCTACAAAAGGGTGCATTCAGACAGGATGAAAACAGCGCCGTTAGGGCACTGCTATGGTGCGGTCGCCTCACGTGTCGCAAACAACCTCACCGTAATAGTCCCTAAAAAGCACTAAACACCATTGCTGGAAAAACCAGGACTGGTAGCAGAGCTTTTGGAAGTCAGCTGGGTGGCCTTGAGCTAGCCACAGCTCGCTATCTGAGCGCTCATAGCCCCACCACCTACCTCACAGGGTGTCTGTTCTGGGGAGAACAGAATGTCTGTCGGCAACCTTGAGGGCCCCTTAAGGGTGAGAAAAGCAGGGTAGAAAAGCCAACTCTTCTTCCTTCACAAAGCCAGATGGGTCTCCTTGGGCTCATCACCGCTGTGCTTCTGAGCTCTCCCGGCCCCACTGATCTCACAGGGTGCCTGTTATGGGGAGAAGAACAGAATGTCCGTCAGCAACCTTGAGGGCCCCTTAAGGGCGAGGAAAGCAGAGTATAAAAGCCAACTCTCCTCCTCCTCTTCCTCCTCTTCCTCTTTCCCACGATTCCTTGTTACTCCACCACCACCTTGAGCAAACCCAAGCGTGGCTGGAAAAGCGCACTGAAAGATTCCGGCGGTTCGAGGAGAAAGCCGTTCCGGTGTCTGTCCCCCCCCCCCGCCCCCATCCCTCCCAGCTGCCTCCGTTGATGGCGGAGGGGTGCTGTTGGCCTTCGCCACATGGGCCTCCGGCCCTCTCAGCTCCCCCTCCAAGGGGTTTTTGATGTGGCACCAGAGGAGGGCAATGCCCCCCTCCCCGTGGCATTTCCTGGCACAGGCAGTGCCCTCATTAGCGAGAGGGAAGAGGCGTTAGGTGGGGGTCACGCGGCGTGAGCAAGCTTCAAGGCATTGCGGCGCAGAGGATAATGGCTCATTAGCTGGGAACCATCTGCTGCCCCCCTTAATTAGCAGGCAGAGGGGCTTAAGGCGCCAGGAGCAGGCAGGCTGACTGTCCGACCGACTGATGGGCCACTCTCTGCGCGCGTCTAAAGGGGTAGCCATCTCGGCAAGGGCTGCTACCTGCAGGGCAGCGGGAGCAGGATGTTCAGCCCTCCCAAGGGCTTCCAAAGTTTGCTCCTCTTTTCCCTTTCCCCTTTTCCTTTTCCATTCCCTTTCCCCTTCCTGTTTTCCTTCCCTTTTCCTTTCCTTTCGTCTTCCCTCTTTCCTTTCCCCTTCTCTTTCCTTTTTCTTCCCCTCTCTCCTTCCTTTTCTCCTTCCCTTCCCTTTTTCTTTCCTTTTCTTTCCTCCCCTTTCCCCTTCCCTTTTTCCTTTCCCTTCTGCTGCCCTCCCCCTTTTCCCTTCTCTTTCCTTTTACTTCCCCTTTCTCCTTCCTTTTCTCCTTTCCTTCCCTTCCCTTCCCTTCCCTTCCCTTCCCCTTCCTTTTTTCTTTCCTTTCCTTTCCTCCTCTTTCTCCTTCCCTTTTTCCTTTCCCCTCCACTGCCCTCCCCCTTTTCCCTTTTCCCTTTTCCCTTTTCCCTTCTCTTTCCTTTTCCTTCCCCTTCTTGCTTATCCTTTCCTTTTTCTCCTCTTTCCCTTTCTTTTCTCCTTCCCTTCCCTTCCCCTATTCCCCTTCCTTCCTTCCTTCCTTCCTTCCTTCCTTCCTTCCTTCCTTCCTTCCTTCCTTCCTTCCTTCCTTCCTTCCTTCCTTCCTTCCTTCCTTCTCCTTAAATGCCTACAGCCCCTTGCCAGGGTGGGCAGCGATTCAATCAAGGATGATCCCCCGGGCAAGCATTGGGGCTCTGCCACCCCTCACCCCTCCAAGTCTATTTTCCTTTCAAGCGTCTTCCGGATTGCAGGGATTCTCTGGCGGATGGACAGAGCTCAGGAGGGCTGGTGGCGGAGAAGCAGAGTGCAGACCTCTTGCCTTTTCCTCCCTGCACAAAGGACATCCAGGCACGTGCTTTGCATTAGACTTTCCCAACCATCTGACTCTTGCAATAAATCTTCCAGATTTTATCTCTCTGGGCTGTTGTGCAAAGTCTGACCCCAGAGGAGGAGAAGGAGCGAAGGCTTCCTTCGCCCAGGCTGGACTGAAAGATAATCTGCCCGGGCGGCCTAAACCGGCAGAAGAAAGTTGACCTCAACGCAATGAGGTCTTTCTGCGTTTGCACAGAGTTGCAGTGAGCCAGTTTGGTCTAGTGGTTAGGGAGCCGGACTCTGATCTGGGAATACCGCGTTCGGTTCCGCCCTCCCTCATGAAGCCAGCTGGGTGACCTTGGGCTAGTCACAGCTCTCTCCTGAGCTCTCACAGCCCCACTTACCTCACAGGGTGTTCTGTTGTGGGGAGAAGAACAGAAGGTTTGTCAGCCGCTTTGAGTCCCCTTAAATGGCTGAGAAAACCAGGGTAGAAAAGTCAACTCTTCTTCTTCTTCTTATGGTGTCCCACCTACCCTTCGCAAAGCTACTGGTGCTCCTAGTCCTATTTTCTCTTAGCTGTGGTACTTTCTACCCCAGCAGGCCCACTCACGATCAGGAGTTCCCAGTTAAGTGACTCCAGCTGGGCCAGGTTCCCACTGGGCATTTTAATCTGGGTTTAAAGCAGGGTTTTTTAAAATCAGCCAAAAGGAAACAAGGTCCTTCCCATGTGAAATGGCAGCACAAAGGTCTGAACACTAGAAAATGAAGATATGCATGACCCAATTGCATAAATGACTTTAGATTTACTAATAAAAAATAATCATAATTTCCCATAAAATAAATCTTTACAGTAGAAGACGGTGCAAAATAACGTGATGGGGAAGTAACACATGGATGTATAACAAAGAAATACTAATCAGCAAAACCTCAGGTGAAATCCTCTGAAGGCTGAGTCACATGGATCTTAGGCTGGTAGTGCAATACACCAACTACTAAAACAGTGATGGCGAACCTTTTGAGCTCGATGTGTCAAAATTCACAAAAAAACCTAGCTTAACTCAAGTGCTGTGTCACATCTAGAAATATCCATAATTTTGTGATATTTGTAGCTCTAGTAAAAAAAGTTGTATTTTTGATATATGTATTTTATTAAAAGCAAAAACAATTCTTTACATTAGTGACGTTTGTTGCTGAGTTTCGTTTGCTAAATCTTCAGCTGAAAGTTGGTATTCCGTACGCTTCAAGAACAAGCAAGCACTACACGCCCAGGTGCCAGGGTGACCAGGTGTGTCACCCAAAAGGGCTTGGCGTGTCACCTGTGACACGTGTGTCATAGGTTGGCCATCACTGTACTAAAAGGAACTTAAAGCCAGATGCTTTTCGACACTGGCCTTCTTCCGTGGGTTGAAAGATAGCCCCCAACGAGGTAATATAATCTTGTATCAAATGGCACAAACCATTTAAACCTTGAATGGGAACACAGCCCAGAACACTAAAGGGATGGATATGGAGATAGACATGGATATAGATGCCTCCATATACAGCTGAAGGAGAAAACAGAATTTGGTGTCATCTGTGCAAGCAACTTCATGTTTATATTACATTTTCCTTGGTAAACTAGAAATGGCAGCTAGGCAAATGGGGGGCAAGCTATGCCATGCATGGAAAGCCATGGTCTGGAACAGCGCCGTCTGCCCAAGGCCACTGGTCCAGGCCTCCTGATTTTGAGATACTGGTGTACATATGTGTCTGAGCTTACAGGAAGGTGTGCGGTTTTGGGGGTCCTTCTGCATTGGCCGCCGAAAAACAGATCTAAAAAGATCCGTTTTTCGGCGATCTGTCCTCCCCCTGATCTGTTACAAATAGTGACAGATACGAAGGGCCCTCGCGCGTCCACATACAGCTGTGTCCTCCAGCTGTGGGACCGGAGTGGTGAGCTGCCAGACACTGTGTGGTTCCGGTGGCGCCCGGCGCACAGGCGAAGGACTACGGAAGCAGGCAGTCCTCCTTCTGCCCTTCCCAACATGGCGGGCGGAGGGAATCCGTCCCTTCGCCTGGCCACGTGTGGAAGTGTCCTGCTTCTGTGCACATCCAGGCGAAGAGACGGATGTAAGACCTGATTTTTCAGGTCTTACATTTAATCCGGATTTCGGCGGCAAAACCGGTTTTATAAAAACAAGTTTTGCGCATCAAAATGCGGAAGCGGACTCCGCAGAGGGCCGCAGAAGAGGACTCCAATGCGGAAGCCACTTAAGGTAAGTGTTCTTAATCTGGGTATTTCCTACCTACATGAGATGCGGGCAATTTCATCATACGGCCCCTGTGTTCCTTCCAGATGCGGGACGTTCAGAATAAGCACCTGACGCGTTTCATCGGCGCTTCCATCGACCCTCCGAATATCTGCATCCTGACAGAGTACTGTACGCGTGGAAGCCTTCAGGTAGCTCCAAGCTGGTGGGATGAGGTGTGCAGATGAGAAAAATCCAACAAACAGGAGTTGGAGTTGGATCTTTTTTGGCCCATGGCACTTTGTGTGAGAGCAAGCAAAGAGCGTTCCCTTATGACGACAGCCATAACTCAAAACTTAATCTGGATCCTGACCAGACAGGACCTAAAATGTGGGATAATCCCAGGGCTATGTTGGGATTGCAGTGTGTTATCATATGAGCAACATCCAGATGAGGGTAAGTGCCGCATGATTTGGCAGGGGTGGTGAGTATCAATAGCAAGATGCCAACAAGTTCTTGCCTTTGCCTCTCACTGTCTGGAGGTGGCCCTGGTCATCCCTTTGGCATGAGGGCGGCCATCTTGTGGAGCTAAACAAAATCTGGCTTGATGTATTCTCGTTTATTAATGGGTCCTGGGCATGGTGTTCCCTTGGTTATTCTCGCTTGACGCGTAGTCGCCTCCATTATGAACCGTCACGGTAGCGGAAGCCAGGCCGATAGTTATCTTGACGATAAGAAAGCCATCTTGCAGGTCTGAGAAATGGCCGACACGTCACACTCCTCACCACTTACCAGATGGGAGCAGAGCTTGACTTGGGTTATTCCGCTGGCAACAAAATGGCTACCCTAACCCTTGTAGTCGTGAACCAAACCTATGAATGAATTGACGGAAACGATGGTCCTGTTGGCAACGGAATGGCCGTCATATGTAAGCTGGAAGGCGACCTGCGGCCCTCACGCACCCAACATGGCTTCCTTGCCCAGATCTGGGCAGCCAGAAGCATTGACGGATGAGCCCAATCCACTTAGCAGCTTTTCTGTGAGAATGGGTGGTGGTGGTGGTGGTGGTGGTCCCAGACTTGGTCGGACTGGAGAGAGAGAGACCTAAGGCCTTTTCACACGAGGGCCTATGGAACGCGTGTAGGACGTCCTGGGATGGAGCATTCGCTCAGCTGGGCTGGCAGTTCTGTTTGGGACCGCCCCAGCCTGTCCCAGGGTGCCCACTTGGGTTCTGGGTGTAGGGCACGAAATCGTACTCTACACCTGTCCCAGGGCATTCCTGACCATCCCACAGCTGTACAGGAGGGAATGTATTTGCAGGGACGCGTGTACACGCGAGAGGCTCTTACCTCACGCTTACGAGGTTCGAAGTGGCCGCATGGCCGGCGGTGCTGTGTTGTCTGCGTGTGCCGCGGGCTCTGATTGGCTAGCTAGTGTCCCCACGTAGGCCCATGGTGGTGGTGCCCACGGGAACCAGGGAAGGGACTGGACAGGCCTGCCTGCCTGCCTGCCCCTGGGTCTTACCTGACCGGATGGCGGAAGGCCTGGGAGGGGCGTCCTTACCTGCCCAGGTGTGAATGGGGAATCCGTCCGCACGTGTCCTAGCCTTACTGCGCTATCTTCGGCCGTAGTGTGAAAAGGCCTCTCGGCTTTCCCTGGAAGTGGCATTTCTGGCGTTTTTTCAGAGCCCCGCCACTTCGGCCGCGTTTGCGCAGCAGTCCGAGGCGGAGGCAGGCGAGGGATTTAATTAAAAGGGGAGCTGTGGGGGCACTCAGGTTCTCCCATCCTCGACACATGGTGCTTGACGGAGCCAATTCCGGGAGGGGATGATTTATGGCCGACAGCGGGAAGGGCTCGGACGGCAGGGAAGGAGGGTGGATGGAGATTTTTGCCAGCCACAGATTCCTGGCTGCGTGCGAGAGATAAGAATTTCCTCTTATAAAAAAAGAGGAGGCAGAAAGGGTTAGATGGGAGAAGAAGAAGAAGAGTTGGCTTTTCTTCCCCGCGTTTCTCACCCATTTAAGGGGACTCAAAGCGGCTGACAAACCTTCAGTTCTTCTCCCCACAACAGAACACCCTGTGAGGTAGGTGGGGCTGTGAGAGCTCAGAAAGAGAGCTGTGACTAGCCCAAGGTCGCCCAGCTGGCTTCATGGGGGAGGGCAGAATCGAACCTGGTATTCCCAGATAAGAGTCCGGCTCCCTAACCACTGGACCAAACTAGAGAAGAGATGGGAGCGTGCGTCCGTGTGGGTGTGAGGAAAATGGAAACAAAAACTATCTGGAAGGATGGATGGGATCCAGTTGCAGCTGGCTGGGGAGATCTTCAGTGAGTGCAGTGTGGAGGAATGGTTAGAGTAGTTGTCGGATTATCAACTCATGGATTTGAGAGCCGCAGAGTAAATGGGGCGCCATTTTGAGAACCGCCCTGAACAAAGAGCCCAGGACCATTAGTAAAGGAGGAACACATCAAAGCCAGACTTTCTTTAGCTCCACAAGATGGCCGCCCTCACGCTAACCCTAGGGAATGACCAGGGCTCCTTGTCGTTTACCCCACTGCAACCCGTTTCATCCCGTACAGATTGTCTTCACGTCTGAATTTAAGCATTCGAATGGATTTCAAATGTTCCAAAACATTTGTTGGAAAGATCTGAAACATTTGAATGTACAGATACAAATGTACACTACGTATCTGTATGCATCTCATATGTATCCGTACGCATAGAGATGTTGTCGACATCTTCAGATTCGAGTCTAACATTCGAACAAATAGATTCGATTATGTATTCGATTTCAGTTGGATTTTGAATCGAATTGAATTCAAATGGAAAAAAGAAATCATGTGCGTCCCTAATGTGTGGCCATCCCAGCATGGAGCCAGGACAATCCCGCCTTTTAGGCCTTCTCTGAACAAGGCCCTGGACCAAAATATGGCGGCCATTTTAAACAACGAAAACACTTGAGTTGGGAAGCGGGACCATTCCTCTTGAACCCATGCCAGTCTCTTGCTTTGTTCAGGACATCCTGGAGAATGATAGCATCACCTTGGACTGGATGTTCCGCTATTCGCTCACCACTGATATTGTCAAGGTAATTCAGGACATCAGAAGAAACCATCTTGGATCACACCAGAGGTCCATCTAGTTCTTGTCCTTAGAAGGGGCCTGTTCGTACTTGGCTTTATTCTGGAATATATCTGTTGTCTTCATGATATTGCAGGCTTCACTTGGGGCCTGCTGTAGCCTGCACTAGCATATGGACAGCAGGCCCCTATTCCAGGATATATTCCAGAACAACGCCAAGTGCGAACAGGGCCATGGTCTAATAGGAACCAAACAGACTCCATTTTATGCTCTGTAGGCTTCAAGAAGTTCCCTGTTCTCTGGCTACTGTCCATGGTTGAAATAGTGTCCACCTCTCTCTCCCTATTTCCCTTCTTGAGGCATTCTAAAGTTGAGGGCAAGAAGGGGTGTTTTTCCACTGTCAGAAAGTACCCATTAAGGACCCATTTGGGTGTGAGCCGGATGACCTCATTTCCACCACGGCACCCATTTGGGACACATTTGTTTCCACCGCCGCTGGGGAAATCCGGATCGTATGGGTACATCTCAGTCTTTAATCCGGATTTTCTATAGACCCCATTAATGCGGTCTACAGTGGGGTCTTTAGCCAGAAAATCCGGATTAAAGGGAGCCTGTTTCCACGAGAAACAGGCAATGAGGTCTAGAGGAGGCTAGGGGGAGGGGATGCACCCATGGGGGGGGGGATCCCCGAAATCCCAGCTTCGAAGTGACTTCGGAGTCATTTTGAGATCATTCCGAAATGACTCCGAAGTCACTCCGAAGAGATCAGCAAACACTTCGGAGGCGCTCCGGACCGGTTTCCCGCTGACATTGTGGGCACTCTGGGGCTGTTTTGCGCTGACTTCGGAGACGTTCCAAAGGAACTCCGGAGCGGCTTCGAAGTGACTTCAGAGAGTCCACCCCCCTGTCTCCCGAAACACCTGGGGTGACGGACAGACCCCTTGGGGGTCCATCCGGATTCCCCACCTGGGTGCAAAGGTGTTTCCACGGCAGGGGGGTTAGCACCCATTGCTATTGGGTGCTACACCTCCCATGGAAACACATTGGGCGCTTCCCTTAATCCGGATCTACTAAATCTGGATTAAGGAATGTACCCATTCCTTAGATCCGGATCTTCTTAGATCCGGATCTAAGGAGCGTGGTGGAAAAACACCCAAGATTCCATGGCTGCATCCAGCGATCTGGGCACATCACACATAACAATCCATGGATTGTCGCTGCGGCGCATTATCCGATCGCTGCTGCCCACTTACCTTAGTACTGGTATAAGGACACTCGCTGCGTAGTGTGATGAAAATTTGAATCTTCCCGCCAATCTGGGGATGATGGTGAGAAGAGCTGACCGAGAGCCGGAGGGCAGCTCAGATAGGATTAATCATTCTGGTTGCCCTTTTCCTCACCTTTCCCGGTTCCACAATAGCAGTGTGCAAGCAGTAACGATGCTCACATAACGGTATCTTTCCCATTCCCCTCTCCTCTGCTTCATCCTCATGCAAGTATCTTTTACTAGGTCATCCCAAATGTCTCTCTACTGCAGTGAGCTTGCATAGCTTTTCCCTGGGAATCGTGCTCCTCTCGTCCTTTCCCCTCAACATCTGGTTGTCATCCTGCCTTGCAGAAGGAGTGAGGTTACTAGGGGGCATGTTTCCACCAGACCTGGGGTTGGTTTGGACAAGGAGGAGCAGCGCCGTGACCGCATCGCTAAGCCTTTCCGTTCTTAATGCAAATCTTTTCCTGACATACGGTTGGGGCCATCTCGTTGAACAGAGGGAAAACAAGGAAGGGAAGAGGGTCACCCCTTGGCCCATGGTGCTCTGCTCCTTAAAGGGGTCTCAGATTGCCCTCAACGGGGGAAGCCTTCCGGAAAGCTCCCTCCGCGCCATTTCCACCTCCGACCCCGGGTTTTGCAATACAACCAGTTGCGCAAGACATCTTTGGGGAAGCCGAGGGTGGGGAGTCTGAATGCTACGGGGCTTGTCTACATCCTGTAAAAACTGCATCCAGCGTCCCACAAGAATCACTTGGCGTGTGTACAATACCAAGTTTAGTAGGCGCATGGAGTGCGTAGCTTGCTGAGGAAGCTCGAAAGGTCCTCATACCTGGGGGGGGGGGCACCAGGCCTTAGCAAGAGTGTGGCAAACCTCTGTACGGGTGACCCTAATGAGAAACAGGTCTTGCTCGAAGCCGCCATTTTGCAACCCACTCTGTCCCCAAGCCGCCATTTTTAATTGGTCTCCACTTGGTGGATCTTGGTTTCCCAGCCAATCCATTTAGCCCAAGTAGGCTAGGCTTTCGGACCTTCCTATATTTACCTGGGATCTGTTGGCTTCTCTTTGGCCCGCATACAAGTGGCAGTTAGATGGACCCCTTTCCCCCTGTCTGCACGAGAAACTGGGTATTCCGGATTTGGAGGCCCCAAACAGCCTCTCGAACCATTTCTGAGATGGAATGCTATAGACTTCGATAACAAAGTCTGCTGACATATTAGGGCCATCGGGGACCCATTTTGGTGGCGCGTACCTTGTTGCGCTGGCAGATGGAGTCCCCTGGGGGATCCAAGGCCAGGAACCTTTGTTTCCAGCCGTCAAAAGTTTTAAGGGCTGGCTTCAAAGCTTCAAAGATCCGTAGACTGCAAGATATGGATCAGCTGATCTGGATTGTGCAAGGTAAGTTCAGAAAGGCTCCATGATGCCCCTTCCTTCCTTCCTTCCTTCCTTCCTTCCTTCCTTCCTTCCTTCCTTCCTTTCACTTGGCAGTTTGGTCTAGCGGTTAGGGAGCCAGACTCTTATCTGGGAACACCGCACTCCTCCACAAGGCAGCTGGGTGACCTTGGGCGAGTCACAGCTCTCCATCTGAGCTCTCACAGCCCCACCTATCCCACAAGGTATCTGTTGTGGGGAGAAGAACGGAAGGTTTGTCAGCCACTTGAATGGGTGAGAAAAGCCGGGTAGAGAAGCCAACTCTTTTTTCTGTTTCTCCTTCCTTCCCATCCAGGGGATGCTTTTCCTTCACAACAGCGTGATCAGCTATCATGGCAACCTGAAGTCCTCCAACTGCGTGGTGGACAGCCGCTTCGTCCTGAAGATCACAGACTATGGTCTGGAGAGCTTCCGCCAGGCCCCAGACACCGACGACGTGCATGCGCTATTTGCCAGTGAGACATGCGCCTTGTCCAAGGGGAATGCATGCTTATTAGAAAGGGGTGGTGGTGGTCATTCTGGATTCTCCCAAACTTTCTGCATTGACAAGGGGTAAGGATTTGGATCCCAAAATCACACAACAGTTGTGGTTTGACAAGGCTGGATTTTCCCCCAAATGGCTTGTGCTGCAAAATCAAATAGCCATTTCTCCTCTCCCTCTTCCTTTGTCTCGCCGTTAATTTTATTGTCTTGTGGAATTTCTGTCTCGACTTTCTTCCAAAGATCATTGACATAGGTTAGGTTGAGAGAGGCAGCAACAGAACAAAGGTCGCCCAAGGTATTTTTGTCCCTGGGGGAGAATGTGAGGCCAGGGTTCCAACCTAAAATTCTTATTTATTTGTTTCCATCTCTATCTCACTCTGTACACGAAGCTCTCAGGGCGGGGTGTTGCCCTGAAAACAAGATGTAAAATGGACGAACGCAACGAATCAATTACAAGCCCGGACCAGAAATGCAAAACCTATTTAAATAGCACAGTCGCCCAAATATTTCCGAAGTGGAAAGTGTATGCAATTAAAATCAGCAACTTAAAATCCGTAGAATAAAAATGTATTGAATATACAAGATATTTTATATTGAGTATGCAAAAATGGGCAGGTTTTATACTAAGGGTGCTTGAACCTTGTTCGTTACAGTTACTGATAGCTTGTCTTAATTTTATAGCCGCTGCCATATTTAACGTAATATGGGCTCTTCTGCCATCGGTTACATACTTGGGATAGTACTTATCTGGTCTTCCTGGAATTCAGTGCACACGATGGGAGGATAAATAGTCAGCGGTTCTCCTTGTAGAAGGGACAAGGGACGAGGGTATGGCCAGTGGTTTCCAGTTCACTTAGTCCACAGGGGCATATTCTGGATAAGAATATGCCTCCAAATATCTGCCTGGGAGTACTAATAGAGATGAGGCCAATCTAACTATGGGACCATACTCGATGATGATGATGATGATGATATCAACAGCAGCAGCAACAACAATAATAATGCCTGAAAGTAGAGAGGAAAAGCTCTTTCGTTAACCACCAAAGGGCAGGGTAAATTTTAAAAGCCTCCCTGGTCTAGCAGTGTCTTCTAATCTTACCCCAACCTCACTGGAGGTATCAGGTGAGCCAGTTCAGTCTCGTGGTTAGGGAGACGGACTCTTAGCTGGGAATACTGGGTTTGATTCCGCAGTCCTCCATGAAGCCTGCTGGGTGACCTTGGGCTAGTCACAGCTCTCTCCTGAGCTCTCACAGCCCCACCTACCTCACAGGTTGTTCTGTTGTGGGGAGAGGAACAGAAGGTTTGTCAGCCGCGCTGAGTCCCCTTAAATGGGTAAAAAAGCAGGGTAGAAAAGCCAACTCTTCTTCCTCCTCCTCGAAGCCAGCTGGGTGACCTTGGGCTAGTCACAGCTCTCTCCTGAGCTCTCACAGCCCACCTACCTCACGTGGTTTTCTATTGTCGGGAGTAGAAAGCTTTGTCAGCCACTCTGAGTCCCCCAAAATGGGTCAGAAAAGTGGGGTAGAAAAGCCAACTCTTCCTCTTCCTCCTGTTCCTCCTCCTCCTTCCAACCATGCCAAAAATGGATGATCTGCTACAGAGTGCTACTCTTTCCCTTCACTTTCAATCATCCTGCCCCAAGGCCAAAAAAAGAAAAAGTGTCTCCAGATGTGGGTTAAAACCCTTGCTTCTCTTGGGACTATGGTGGGAATGCTGTAAATATCCTTGGCCTTCCCAGCAGAGTCCTGGGATATTGAGGTGATACCATGAAGAGGTCGCTATCACAGGAAATCCAGCCATGTTTCTTGGAATGTCAATGGCTTGCCTCCCATCTGCTGGCTCCTTCTGTTATTGTTCCTGTTGCAAGTTACCCGGATGTTGGTCAAGGGGGAAAGGGGAAGTAGGTGGGCGCTTGGCTAACATCCGGGTATTTGGGAGGGGAACAGTAATGCAAGGAGCCAGCAGAAGGAGGGAAGAACCTGGGATTGCTGATGTTCTGGTGACGTTTGTAGCATGTCTCCCTGGGTCAGCAAACCAGCCATCAGCTTTGCGAAGGCCTCTCCTTCTGCTTCTCCTTTGCACCTTTGCTCGCCAGGTTCCTTGGCGTTGGTTGCTCGACTCAGCTCTCCTGCTTCCTCTCCTAGAGAAACTCTGGACGGCCCCTGAACTCTTGCGCATGGAGGGGACACCTTGCCGGGGAACCCAAAAAGGTGATGTCTACAGTTTTGGGATCATCTTGCAGGAGATTGCTCTACGGAACGGCGTCTTCTACATGGACGGCATGGACCTGAGCCCCAAGGGTGAGAGGTGGGGTTATGGGGTGAGCCAAAAGTGCCTGTCCTCCTTCCTCTTTATTTATTTTTGGCCAGTTTGGTCTAGTGGTTAAGGAGCCGGCTCTTCTCTGGGAATACTAGGTTCAATTCCGCCCTCCCCCATGAAGCCAGCTGGGTGACCTTGGGCTAGTCACAGCTCTCTTCTGCGCTCTCACAGCCCCACTTACCTCACAAGGTGTCTCTTGTGGAGAGAAGAACAGAAGGTTTGTCAGCCGCTTTGAGTCCCCTTAAATGGGTGAGAAAAGCGGGGTAGAAAAGCCAACTCTTCTCCTTCTTTATGCGAGGAAATCTGTGTTCATTCAAATAGATCCCCTTTGAATGTGGCAGGATTTATATTCGATCCGCACGCATACGAATAACATATGAATCCCACGTGGTTCCCACACGAAGCTTCATACGAATGTATCAAATGCCTGTCTTTGAATGTGCCAACATTCGCTTCAAATTCGATTGCCCAAAATCCGGCCGAATTCGTCCAGATTTTGAGTGCTATGATTATATGTGGACATCGCATTCCCTGTGCCTCATATTTCTTCCACTTCGGCCGTTAAAGCAACCTTCACGGGACGTGGGGATGCCGGCGGCTTTGGCGCGAGCTGGGCCATTGCAGCCTTTTCTGCGTAGAGAGAAGAATCCTCGTGGCGCCCTGCCACGGCTCCCTCTTTTGACCCCCGGCTCCCTCTGCCTTTTCAGAGATCATAGAGCGAGTGAAGAACGGCGAGCAGCCGCCCTTCCGCCCCTCCGTGAATCTGCCGTCCAGCCTCGAAGAAGTGCTGCTGCTCATGCAGCGATGCTGGGCCGAGGACCCCCAGGAGCGCCCCGACTTCCACTACATCAAAGGCATGCTGCGGAAATTCAACAAGTAAGCATCTTCCTCCGCCTCCGTATGGGAGCTGCCCGAGGGCTTGTGGGCGCCAGTGGTCACTTTTTAAAGATGAGGGAATCTGGGATGGAACGAGGCGTCCGCTCCTGAAGGAGAGCAAAGAGGGGGACAGTTCCAGTTTAGGCCCTGTCCAGCTTGGCGAAATATAGTGCCGTTATATCGTTGCTATGATGGGATTGTGACACCATAGCCTCATTATGTACACTTGGATCCCTGGATCCACTGATCCGTTTTCAGGATCAGTGACAGGATCAGCCCCACCTTCCGCAGGCCCCATTAGACCTACCTTAAGGTCTTCTGAGGCCTGGGACAGGCAGAAAATGGCCCAAAACGGCATGCGATTTCCCACAATGCCTTTGAAATCCCACAGGATTTACATTGGGTTTTTTCCACTGTCACTAGAAGTAGCCATTAAGTACCCATTGATGGGTACTTCTAGTGACAGTGGAAAAAAACCCATTATCTATGGTGGGACCCACAACCTATTCCCCGCGGATGTGAGGGTCTGACTTTACCCCCGAATCCCGGAAACCCGATGCTGGTGGCGGGTTTTCCTGAAATAACGCTATAACTTGTACCCGGAGCCTCCGCCGTTGCTGTGGCCACTGCGCATGTGTGGAAGCTGGAAACAGTCAGCCATGCATTGCGCATTTCAATGTATTTTGTGTTGGGGAAATGCTCACATGTGCGCGTCACTAAAATGCACGCAGCACCAGCCCTCGCTCTGTTTAGCCAACCAGTGATAATCCGTAAAGGGGCCATACTCCAGAGTATATGACATATTCGGCCGGCATCTAGAGCCGCTCTTAACATTGTCAATCCACTTTTTCTGTGAAAGAGGGAATTAAGACAGGGGTAGGGAGCCGGTGTCCACACAGACAAGGGCTTTCCGCTTTCCAAGCGCTTCTTCTATGCCATTTGGGCAGCTGGCAATATTTTCAGAGGAGCTTTTCTCCAGGATTTTGCCAATAGTGGATTAGGCTTCTAACATCTGGACTGGAAGCAGCCAAAGATGCAAGTAGAATGATAGAATCATAGAATGGCAGAGTTGGAGGGGACCTCCTGGGTCATCGAGTCCAACCCCCTGCTCAAGGCAGGATCTCCTAAACCATCTCAGACAGATGGCCGTCCAGTCTCTGCTTGAAGACCTCCATCGAAGGGGAACCAACCGCCTCCCGTGGCAGCCTGTTCCACTGGTTGATCACTCTTATTATATCTTTGTGTTATTACTATGAGCATCTGAAAATATTATGCATCTACTGGTAATAACTGCTATCAAGGGAGGGATTGCATTTAGGCACTGCTAGAATGTAAGCGTAAAAGAAGGGTTGTTTGCCAAGATTTTAAATAGCTCACTCCCCTCGTTTCTTATCCTTTCCATAGCCAGTTCTTGAATTTGAAAGTTCTTTCCCCAGGATCTGCAGGCGCCATTTTATGGTGGGCCCCCACAAGATTCCTTTGGCATCACACTTGCATTAAGCACTGATCTCGCAAAAGTTGGGGCCTCTGCTCACGTTTATTAGCCGCTTCTGTGACGAAATTCCAGCAGCCAATGTACTTATTATCCTGCCAGATGTTTGGGTTGATTCGGTTGCTTAGCGGAGTCTTGCTGCTCCTTTGCTTTTTTCCTTTTAATGTTGGATGCGGATTCTGACTCCTATTGCCCCCACCTATCCAGTTGCTTAAACAGATTAAGGCTACTTATATCTGTGCAATTAGTGTACATGCTTTTGTTTTGCTCTGGTTTTAATCAGCCTTTAGGTATTAGCCCCAAAGGATTGCCATTTTTGAGAAACAAAAGGTTCTCTTCCTTTGGGGGGTGCAGTGGGGAAAAGACGGGACGTCCTGAACTTCTATGCGGGCAGCTTAAACATGCCAAAATGTAACAGCACTCTCATTAAATGTCAATAAAATTAGCCTTAATTTTTTTCCCTAATCTTTCCGAAATAAAAACCTGGCACGAGTTGCTCCGATGTCTTTGCAGTACGATGTACTTGTGTGCCTTTTTTAAAACTTAAAATACTTAAGAGAAGCCCTGCTGGATCAGGCCACGGCATCCTGCTTCACACAGCGGCCCACCAGTTGCTTCTGAGCATCTCCAGCAGAAAACCTTCACCTGTTCTCAGTTCCCTGCCTTGAGGGGTCTCCTGCCTGCCTGCCTGCCTCTTTCTCCCTTGGTGCCTTTTTAAAAACCTCCACAAGGGCTAGAAACTTGGGTTTTTATTTCTCTTTGGGTCAGTGTGGGAAACCGCTTGGATTATGCTCAGCAGGAGTGTTTTTTTTTTAAATAACCGTGATGGCCTCACGCGTTGAACATCTGTGTGGCAGGGAAAACAGCTGCAACCTCTTGGACACGCTGCTGTCGCGCATGGAGCAGTACGCCAACAATTTGGAGGAGCTGGTAGAAGAGCGGACACAGGCCTACCTAGAAGAGAAGCGCAAAGCAGAGGCCCTCCTGTATCAGATTCTTCCCCAGTGAGTCTGCTTGAACCCCAAGTCCTGGCAACCGGTGGCTTTCATAACCATGAGTTTTGCAAATTTGAAACTCCAGGCCTGGGTGGAGGCTTTTGGGGTATCGCGGAGTTGGTACCCAGCACTCTTCTGCGCTGCCCCTTGTTCCAAAACAATTCCAGAATAAGGTGCAGCACGCCAATGTGGACTAGGCCAGGCACACCCTCTAGTCACACTTTGTGTGCATTAGACAAAGCATGGACTGGACCAGGACACCAAATATGGCACCCTCGCCTGATGTAGTCTTGGATATCAATGCTGAGATCAACAACTAGACCAGGGGCAGTACCACTACCTTCAGTAGTAAAAGAGGTGGGCAGCCGGAAGAGGGCCTTCTCGGTTATGGCCCCTAGGCTATGGAGTAGTCTCCTTGAGGTGCATCAGGCTCCTGTACATGTTTAGGAAGGCGCTGGGTGGGTGGGTGGGTGGGTGGATTAGATGGTTTGCTAGATGGATGGGTGGATGGGTGGATGGGTGGATGGATGGGTGGGTGGATTAGATGGTTTGCTGGATGGATGGATGGGTGGATGGATGGATGGATGGATGGGTGGGTGGGTGGGTGGGTGGATTGGATGGATGGGGGGGTGGGTGGGTGGATGGATGGGTGGGTGGATGGATGGATGGGTAGATGGATAGATGGATGGGTGGGTGGGTGGGTGGATGGATGGATGGGTGGATGGATGGATGGGTGGATGGATGGGTGGGTGGGTGGATGGATGGATGGGTGGATGGATGGGTGGGTGGGTGGGTGGATGGATGGATTGGTGGATGGATGGATGGATGGATGGGTGGGTGGGTGGATGGATGGGTGGGTGGGTGGGTGGGTGGGTGGGTGGGAGGATGGATGGATGGATGGATGGATGGATGGATGGATGGATGGATGGATCGGTGGATGGGTGGGTGGGTGGATGGAGAAATGGATGGATGGATGGATGGATGATTATGCTTAACTCTTCGGTGTAGCTATGCAGTGGTGTGCATTATATTCTTCCCTGCCCAGCTCAGTAGCAGAACAGCTGAAACGTGGGGAGACGGTCCAGGCGGAGGCGTTCGACAGCGTCACCATTTACTTCAGCGACATTGTGGGCTTCACGGCGTTGTCGGCAGAGAGCACCCCCATGCAGGTCCGTTTGTGTGTTTGCCATTCATTTGCTTTAGCTGCTGGTTACAACAACAACAACAAGGTTCAAAATCAATATGAATAAGTAGATGTGGGCTCTTGTAATTGGCTGGCCCAGCTTCCTCTTTCTTTTAGTTAAGTGTTATCCTTACAAAAGGAAGCAGGCGTTTTGTGCAACAGTGTTACGGATTCATCTGCAAACGTGCCTGCTGGTGGCCTTATACCTGAAACCGGTCCAGTTTAATCCTGTTTTTGTTTACTTCCCAGGTGGTGGGTCTGCTCAACGACTTATATACGTGTTTTGATGCCATCATTGATAATTTTGACGTCTACAAGGTAAGAGTTTCTTTGAGGACGAGAAAGCAGAGGAGGAAGAAAGGAAGGATTGGCTGTGAAGTCAGCAAAAAGCGACCTAATAAAGGGGAAGGGGTAACGGCTCCTTGTGCGTGTCCAGCGTGAACTGTGGGGCCTTTCCTAAACCTGTCTAATTTTAATCAGCCTGTAACTGAGGGGTTCCGGCGCCTGTCCATGTGCCCATGCGCAGGTGGAGACGATTGGGGATGCCTACATGGTGGTATCAGGCCTGCCGGTGCGGAACGGCCGGCTCCACGCCCGCGAAATCTCCCGGATGTCTCTGGCGCTCCTTGAGACCGTCCGCAACTTCAAGATCCGCCACCGGCCCGAGCAGCAGCTAAAACTGCGGATTGGCATCCACAGCGGTGAGAGACATCGGCCCAGAGTCTGCGGGAAAGGGGGTTGGGCCCTATTTGTGCCAACGCTGCCGCCGTGGCATATTGACCGAGGGTTTTGTGGGAGGAGCATCCTTTTGTTCTGCCCATTGTAAGCCGCCCTGAGATTGTCCAAGCCCCGATGGCAGTCACAGACCTGGGGCTGCCCCGGGCTTTGCCAGTCTGCCCTGGCTCTGCTCTGCACCTTTATGTGACGCACAGGTCCGGCAACGCTTCGGTAGCAACAAGTGCACGCCATTCATTGGCTGCCACCGGCCAGGTTTCTGGGTCTCCTGATTGGTTGGCCCCTAGCAGCCATTTTCATTGGCTTTCTGCCCCAAACAGAACTCAACTTGAGAGTTGTTCTTTGCTATCTCTGCAAGGGGCAGATGATAGGAGACTTGGGGATGGAGAAAGTGTTCTTTTAAATTTTTAAATTCTCCATGGGGTTGTCTGAACGCACAGCACAGAAAACACACTGGGAAATCCTCTCAGCACTAGGGACGTCCATGAATATTCAAAATATTCGTTATTCGTAAGAATTTGGACATTAATATAAAAATCTAATGTCCGGACATTTGAATTTCTGAATTTAAAAGAATACGAATATTCCAAGTTATTCATATGAATAATTTGGACATCCGTAGTTGTGCGTACCTGTTCACATCTGTATGGGGTGGAAACAGGATGAAATGGGATGGAAACAGGATGCGTACAAGATGAATATGGGACATGTACAGATGCCTACGAGATGCGTATATACCCGTAGAGATACGAATATCCAAATTATTCTAATGTATTTGTACAAATTTGAACGTCTGGACGTTCGATCTTGTTTGTATGAATTGTGCCTAATTCTTCCCCTCCCCTCCCATCTCCCTGCTCAAGGTCCAGTCTGTGCAGGTGTGGTTGGCTTGAAGATGCCTCGCTACTGTCTCTTTGGCGACACGGTCAATACAGCCTCCCGCATGGAATCTAACGGAGAAGGTGAACGGACACGCCACGGAAGGCGGGGTTTGGGCCAGGTTGGGTTTGCTACAAGTGGAACACTCAGGATTTAGTGGGTGTATTGGAGAGTTAGAAGAAGAAGAAGAAGAGTTGGCTTTTCTAGCCCACTTTTCTCACCCATTTAAGGGGACTCAAAGCGGCTGGCAAACCTTCTGTTCTTCCCACAACAGAACACCCTGTGAGGTAGGTGGGGCTGTGATAGACGAGAACTGTGACTATCCTAAGGTCACCCAGCGGGCTTCATGGGGGAGGGCGGAATCGAGTCTGGCTCCTCCTTCTCCTTCCATTAAGCCAGCTGGGTGACCTTGGGCTAGTCACAGCTCTTCTGAGTCACAGCTTCTGAGCTCTCACAGTCCCACCCACCTCGCAGGGTGTTCTGTTGTGGGGAGAAGAACAGAAGCTTTGTCAGCTGCTTTGAGTCCCCTAAAATGGGTGAGAAAAGCAGGGCGGAAAAGCCAACTCTTCTCCTTTCTCCATGAAGCCATCTGGGTGACCTTTGTCTAGTCACAGCTCTCTTCCAAGCTCTCACAGCCCCACCTACCTCACAGGGTGTCTGTTTTGGGGAGAAGAATAGAAGGTTTGTCAGCCACTTTGAGTCCCCTTAAATGGGTGAGAAAAGTGGGCTAGAAAAGCCAACTCTTCTCCTTCCTCCATAAAGCCATCTGGGTGACCTTGGGCTAGTCACAGCTCTCTTCTGAGCTCTCCCCACCCCACCTACCTCACAGAGTGTTGTGGGGAGAAGAACAGAAAAAACTTTGTCAGCTGCTTTGAGTCTCCTTAAATGGTTGAGAAAAGCAGGGTAGAAAAGCCAGCTCTTTTTTCTTCTCCTTCTTTCTTCTCCTTCTCCTTCTTTCTTCTCCTTCTCCTCCTTCTTTTCCTGAACAGCAAAGAAAGGCAGGCAAAATTTGCGTAGCGCTAATATAAGGAAGCCCAAGTCCCTAGACTCTCTGTCCTTAGGACTCTCCATGCCTGCCTGTCCCAGTATGAACAGCCTAATGAGTATCTGGCTATTGCAGCACTGAAGATCCATATTTCAGCAACGACCAAATCCATCCTGGAGGAGTTTGGCTGCTTTGATCTGGAGCTCCGTGGCGACGTGGAGATGAAGGTGAGCAAGAAAATGGCGGACGTCTTGCCCATTCTGTCAGTACTTTCCTCCTTCAACTGTATTCAGATTTCTCCAGACCCAAAGCAAAGGTGCTCGAAGCCTCCCCTCCCCGTGTTTCTGAACTACAGCTCCCATCATTCCTCGCCATTGGTCAGACTGGAGGGGGCTGATGGGGATTTTGGTTCAAGAATATCCGGAGGTCCGGAGTTTGACCACCCGTGGGTTATGTCCCAGGCCCACTCATCTTGGGATCGCAGGAGGAGGAGGTGGAGGCTCCTCTTAAGGACCGAGGCGAAGGTCTATTGCCTTTCAACAGAGGGAGATGCTCGGGAGAATTGGTTACTATAGGAACTGAAAGTTTTAAATGGTGGATTTAACTTTGTGAAGTGGTCCGTCTCTTTATCTTCTTGGGAGGCAGTTGTGGGTGGCCAAACACTGGAGGTTTTTTTTAACATTCTTTCTTTTTTTTCCTTCCTTCCGTCTTTTCTATCTTTTCCTTCTTTCTGTTTCTCTCTGCCTGCCTTTCTTCCTCCCTTCCCTCTCTCTGTTTGTTCCTTCTATCCTTTCTCTTTCCTTCCTTCCTTCCTTCCTTTTCTGTCTGTCTCCTATCTTTCTTCCTTCTTCCTCCCTTCCCTCTCTCTCTGTTCCTTCCCTCTCTTCCTTCTTTTATCTGCCTTCCTTCTTTTCTCTTTTCCTCTCTGTCCTTCCTTCCTTTCCTCCTTTTTCTCTCTTTCTGTCTGCCTGTCTTTCTTCCTCCTTTCCCCTCTTTTCCTTCTGTCTCTGACTCTTCCTTCTTTTCTCCCTCCCTCCTCTCTCTGTTCCTTCCTTTTCTCTCTCCCTTCTTTTCTCATTCTTCCTTCCTGCTTTTTTCTCTTTTTCTTCCGTCTGTCTGTCTTCCTTACTATCCTTTTTCTCTGTCTGCTTGTCTTTCTTCCTTCCTTTTCCTTCTCTCTCTCTCTCTCTCTCTTCCTTCTTTTCTCCTTCCCTCCCTCCCTTCCCCCTCTGCAGGGCAAAGGCAAACTCCGGACATACTGGTTGTTAGGCGAACGTGTCAGCAGTACACGCGGCTGACGAGCAACGGGGCGGAGGTCTCCCCTCTTCTTCAAGCTTTCCCAAGGTTGGGAGTTCCCATCACCTCAGCTTTGCTACCAAAGACACTCTTCAGGGAGCCTTGAGTCCCTGCCAAGGGGGTTCTGGACTTGAGCCCCCATGACCCAACCCCTTTGACATCTGCCCTGGGCCCATCCAGTGTGAACCGCCGACATAATTTGTCTTGGATCTACACGGGATCCTCAGGGACCGGAAAACCGATACGGCAGCTTGTAACCTCTTTCATCCAGGCCCTGTTGTCTCCACCAGCCAGAGGTGGGAAGATCCTCCCAAAGGGACCGATGTCGGCTTAACAACTTGGCACACTTAAGAACACAGAGGCTGGGGTGGACATCCGCGTCTCCATGGTGAATTTGCCACCCTAGCCAGAACTGAAGCAGGACAGAAAGTGCTGAGCACCTGTACTCATGCACCCGCCCACGGCTGATGGTTGCAAGGGGAACTTCCTCCAAAGTTCCATATTTTGTAATAAAATGAATATCTGTGTTATCCTCCACTTTCCCTGCCTGACATGCTCAACGCACATAGAACACAGAAGCCACCTGTCTTACTCGGCGCTTGTGGGAGCTGGGATCCATGTGTACTCTGCCCATGCTCAGATGCACATGTGATTTCTGCTGTACCTATTCCAGGAGCCAGGAGTGCAGACTAACGTGTGTGTGGAGGTGATGCGTCTGGGGAAGTAGGTAACCTACGGAAGGGAGATAAAAGGCATTGAAGACACCCTATTGTCTGACTGAGATGCTAGAAATATTCTGCCTTTTTCTACCATGTCAGATAAATCTCCAGAATACGAATCTAGAAACCCCGCCCAGATTTACAGATTTCTCCTGCTTTATCCCCCTTGAGCAGTAATTTTATCAAACATTTTGTGTCTCATTCCAATCTTTTTCAAAATATATACATGATATATTCCATGGATACCGTTTCCCATGGAAGTTTATACCAGTCCTCACTTTTCCAATCTTTGTGTTCTGTTATTTTACAATAATTCTTCCCGTAATTATTCTCAACGCTTGTATTAATTCAACGGAAGCCTAAATTTCGCCCTTGACGAAACAGTCAGTAGGTACACACATGCTACAAACCTTCCACGCTGTGGGCCCCATTAAGGCCACGCTGTCCGCATAGGTGTCGCAGAGACCTGGATCCAATCAGGTTTTCTGGCCACATAATCTGGATTAGCTGTAGACCTGGAAAAAAGGGGGTTCGCAATCCACCTCTCTGCTCCGAAGACCGGATTTCCCAGTGAGCTTTTGCATGGTAGACCAGATCTAGGTGGTCCAGGGGTGGGCCCAGCAGCTACCATGTCCTGGCACCACACCCCTGAATACACCCTACAAAGCCTCATGCGTCCTACGTACTGGTTTACACAGCTGCCCACAACCCACATAGCCATACATAGATGCTATGTAGGCTCTGCCATGCACCCTGTAACTGGATGTGACCCTTGAGTGATAGCTAAACTGACCAATCGTGCAGCCCATTTAGCACCCAATGCCACAGGGTGCTATATGTCCTGTGCAGATAGATCTCCATTTTGATCTGGAACTACGTGAAGCGGATGAGCCCGAGGCCAGATCCTGACAATCTGTATCTACTAAATCCAGATTTACAACGGCGGAAAGGCCTATGGCAGGCCTCACCTATGGGGACAGCAGGTATCCAGGATATATTCCAGAATAAGTCCAAGTGCGGAATGGTGCTAAGAAAATACTAAGAGCTTTCTCTACCAAGGCTGAAGCCGAGTTCCCATCAAACTGCCAGGTTGAATGAAAACCCACACATTGATGGTGTGGTCCAGTTGGGTTGGGTTTGAAGGAAAATCATAGCAGTGTGGCCACAGCTGATTCTGTTGATCAGCAAACTCCAGCATTTCCAGTTACAGATATCTGGATGTTTGGCATTTCCGGTTATGGATATTTGTGTGAATTGGCTTATAATGTGGATGAGAGGTGGGATGGGAACTCTACAATCTGCATGCCTCCCGCATTGAAGGTTGTTTTGAATTCCCATGGCTACTAGAATGGATGCCTAGGTACATCCTCCAGGCTGGGGAGGTGGGCAGGATACTTCCAAAAGCCATTTGCTGGGACCTGAGAGCAGGAGCTGGTTTTGCCTTCATCTTCTGCTTGAGATGCCTATGGGCAATTGGTGGGCCACTGTGTGAGACAGGATGCTGGACTAGATGGGCTGTGGCCTGATCCAGCAGGGCTCCTCTGAGGTTCTTATGGACCAGATGGGCTGTGGTCTGATCCAGCAGGGCTCCTCTGAGGTTCTTATGGACCAGGTGGGCTGTGGCCTGATCCAGCAGGGCTCCTCTTAGGTTCTTATGGACCAGATGGGCTGTGGCCTGATCCAGCAGGGCTCCTCTTAGGTTCTTATGGACCAGATGGGCTGTGGTCTGATCCAGCAGGGCTCCTCTGAGGTTCTTATGGACCAGGTGGGCTGTGGCCTGATCCAGCAGGGCTCCTCTGAGGTTCTTATGGACCAGATGGGCTGTGGCCTGATCCAGCAGGGCTCCTCTTAGGTTCTTATGGACCAGATGGGCTGTGGCCTGATCCAGCAGGGCTCCTCTGAGGTTCTTATGGACCGGATGGGCTGTGGCCTGATCCAGCAGGGCTCCTCTGAGGTTCTTATGGAACTGATGGGCTGTGGCCTGATCCAGCAGGGCTCCTCTGAGGTTCTTATGGAACTGATGGGCTGTGGCCTGATCCAGCAGGGCTCCTCTGAGGTTCTTATGGAACTGATGGGCTGTGGCCTGATCCAGCAGGGCTCCTCTGAGGTTCTTATGGAACTGATGGGCTGTGGCCTGATCCAGCAGGGCTCCTCTTAGGTTCTTATGGACCAGATGGGCTGTGGCCTGATCCAGCGGGGCTCCTCTTAGGTTCTTATGGACCTGGTGGGCTGTGGCCTGATCCAGCAGGGCTCCTCTGAGGTTCTTATGGACCTGATGGGCTGTGGCCTGATCCAGCAGGGCTCCTCTGAGGTTCTTATGGACCTGATGGGCTGTGGCCTGATCCAGCAGGGCTCCTCTGAGGTTCTTATGGACGTGATGGGCTGTGGCCTGATCCAGCACGGCTCCTCTTAAGTTCTTATGGACCTGATGGGCTGTAGCCTGATCCAGCAGGGCTCCTCTGAGGTTCCTATGGACCAGATGGGCTGTGGTCTGATCCAGCAGGGCTCCTCTTAGGTTCTTATGGACCTGATGGGCTATGGCCTGATCCAGCAGGGCTCCTCTGAGGTTCTTGTGTGCTTATGTTCTTAAAATGTGTGTGGCCATCCACCGGACATTATTAGTGGGGAAAGAGAAATAGGCACTTGGGCCTTTCTGCCTCAATAGCCTTGGTTATTTTCATCCTGGAGGGAGATTTCTCCTGCTTTTTAAATATGCATTAAAATCACAGCGATCCGTTTGACAAACGTTTGCTCTTCTGTTGCTTACGAGTTAATCTTTCTCCCTGTCCCCTAACGGAACGCTGCTGTTATCAAAATAATTTATTTGATCAGTCATTTGACCATATCAAAGTATCACCATATCCTGGTTTTTGTCCAGCAAAACAAGACAGCCAACCTACTCTAGTATTCTGGTCCTGGTTTAAAAAGGAGACGCTGTTGCGTTTAAAGCTGGACTTTTTACAACCGTCTTGAAAATGTGAAGTAATTGCTATTAGAAGGGTGGGGTGTATCTTCTGTTTTCCCATTGTAATCTCGACATGACGCATTGGTGTTACAAGTGGAGAGAAATTAAAAGCGAAGGAGGAAACGCTAAAGCTAGGCCGTCTTCAAAGCTGTGTTGAACAGAGACGTGTACTATATATATATATATATATTGCCGTAGCTATTATGACCAAAATAAATACATTCAAATTTACGTGAGAATAATCCCATCTATATAGCAGGTTATAAAACTTGCAGATTTTCCTTGCAGTTATAAATTTAACTTGTACTTTTCATCAACCACTATCTAGATGCTAAAGGAACACCTTCTTCCATTCCGACCTGCCCGTGCCATAAGATCTGGAGGGGAGGCACCCTTGGGTGTCAGTAGTAAAAGGGGTGGGCACCCGGGAGAGGGCCTTCTCAGTGATGGCCCCCAGGCTATGGAATAGTCTCCCCCTTGAGGTGTGCCAGGCACCATCACTGTGTGTGTTTAGGAAGGCGGTGAAGACAAACCTCTTTGTCTTGGCCTTTGGTTAAATGGGGATTACACTTTCTCTTCCGACTTTCAGGCCGCATCCCCACGACGTCGTTATCTCGAATTCAAAATGTTTTGAGTTCGGGCAGTTTAGACGGCACTTCGGCTTAACACGGTATTTCCGTCAGACACTTCTATTGTTTTAATATATACTGTTATTGCATATACGTAAGGAAGGCTGTGTCCAGACACATTTATCCCGCGCAGTGGAATGCGCAGTCCCCATTGAGGCATCACGCATGACGATCGACGGCGTCGCATTATCCGATTGGGACCGCGCAGAACGGGTTAGCCTCAAGAACGGGTTAGACAAATTCATGGAAGAAAAGGTGTATCGACCAGCAGACCACTGTGTGAGAAGGGATGCTGGACTAGATGGGCTGAGGCCTGGACTCTTCTTCTTATGTTCTTATATACTAGCATACAGACTTTGCCATTTTTCCATACAGCTATAAGTTTAATCTGGACTACTCATCAGTCCATACGTATTATAAGTAGGGTGTGGGATGGCTTATGGGTAAGGAAGGACAGAGAGGGCCCTGAGATGAAGGAAGCGAGGTGATTCTAGTTTGGTCTAGTGCGGTGGTTCTCAACCTGGGGGTCGGGACCCCTTTGGGGGTCGAATTACCCTTTCAGAGGGGTCGCAACGAGCCTCCCGCTGCCCTTCCCTCCCACCTCCCAGCTGCTCTGCCCCCATGGTTGGGGGTCCCCACAACATGAGGAACTCCATTAAGGGGTCGCAGCATTAGGAAGGTTGAGAACTGCTGGTCTAGTGGTTAGGGAGCTGAATTATTATTTAAGAATACCAGCTTTGATTCTGCCCTCCTCCACAAAGCCATCTGGGGCGACCTTGGGCTAGTCACAGCTCTCTTCTGAGCTCTCATAGCTCCACCAAACCCAGAGGGTGTCTGCTGTGGGGAGAAGAACAGAAGGTTTGTCAGCTGCTTTGAGAGCCCATAAATGGGTGAGAAAAGTGGGGTAGAAAAGCCAACTTTTATTATTAGTATTATTGTTCAAGTAGCCCAACATTGTGAGTTTGACTTCTCCATGGTCACAGCGGGTGAGAATCTGGAAAAATATAACCCAGTCTTTCCGGGGCAAATTCTGGGAATGATTTCCCTGTTGCACAGAAATTAAGACTCATCTCTTTGCCCTGCAAGTAGGTTTTCAGCCAAGAGAAAACAGAGGCTGCTGTTTCCAGCATGGGTCCAGTCCAGTCTGGCATTCTGGATGTCTGGTGGGCCACCAACGGAAGGTGGAAATAGGCCTGTGAGATTTTCTGCCTCAAATGCCCTTGATTATGTTTGTTACAGATGGAAAACCTTCCTGCTGACAAATATGCAATAACATCACAGCGATCCGTTTGACAACATTTGGTCTTCTGTTGCTGATGAAGTTAAGCTGTGACTGTTTCACACACAGTTTTAAGAGAAATTGGCTCAGAAGCAGCTTAGCATTGTAGCAACTGCCAAGTGCATGAATTAGCTTCTAATGTGGATTAGAGGTGGGTTGGGAACTGCATGCCTACCACATTTAGGCCCTGTTCCCACTGGTCGCCCTTAAAGCATAATTCACAAAAATGGATGCGAACACGCATTATGCGTGTTCCCATTTGTTTTTGTTAATTCCGCTTTAAAGCGGAGCATGGCGGGCGGAAGAGGCGGTGATGGCGTTCCCACTGGGAAAATAAACCGTGTTATTAAGAAAACGGGTGCGAGAGTTGTTTAAAGGGGTGTTTTTATCTAATTCATTGTCTCCCAATTACACCTCTTTTTAACTCGGAAAGCCACTTTTCAGTGTGGACAGAGTGTTTTCAAACTGTTTCGAACACTCTAAAAAGTCCTAGTGGGAACAGGGCCTTAAGGGTACTAGAACGGATGCCTAGGTACATCCTCCAGGCTGGGGAGGCGGGCAGGGTATTTCCAAAGGCCATTAGCTGCGATTTGAGAGCAGGTGATGCTTTTGCCTTCATCTTCTGCTAGAGATGCCCATGGGCAACTGGCTGGCCACCGTGTGAGACAGGATGCTGGACTAGATGGGCTGTGGCCTGATCCAGCAGGGCTCCCCTTAGGTTCTTGTGTTCTTATGTTCTTAAAATGTGTGTGGATGTACCCAATGATCTCCTTGGCTGTAATGAGGGCAAACGTCAAATTAAAGGGGTTTTTTTTTCTAAAAAAAATTGTTTAGAAAGTTGAACACCATGTTTCAGGTGGAGCAGACATAGATCTTGAGGAGAGGGAAGCTCCTTTTGTAGAGTGCACAGATTTTGGTTTTTTATTAGGTCCCAGAACGATCATATCATTTCATATCACATGTACGACACAGGATATTTATTTATTTATTTATTTATTTACTTAGTTACTTACTTACATTTTTATCCCGCCCTATACCCTGAGGGTCTCCATTAAGCACACAGAATATAGAGCCAGAGTCACAGTAACTTCAAAACAGAGTATTAAAGCAGACAAGTGCTGTGCACTGAGATATTCAACTTCTCGCTGCAAACGTTTATTGTGTGTGTTTTTAAAATTACATAAACACCACTGGGAGCAGAAAGCAAAATGCTTGGACCAACATGGAGAAGCGGCCAGGAAGGCAAGCCATATAAACAGCAATAGCTGTTTCCCCTGATCTGAGCCACTTTGGACTTTGGGGACCATGGATCAGCTTATGGGAAGGCTGCTGTGTGCAATACCACACATGGTGGAATGAACTGTTCTCACCCATAAGGGGGCTCAAAGCCACTGACAAACTGCCTGTTCTTCCCCCTACCACAGACACCCTGTGAGGCAGGTGGGGCTGAGAAAGCTCAGAAAGAGCAGTGACGAGTCCAAGGGTGCTTTTCCACTGTCGCTAGATGTATCCATTAAGTACCCATTAATGGGTACATAATAGCATTTTTGTACCCATTAGTGCGGTGATGGCCAACCTATGACACATGTGTCACAGGTGAGACGCCCAGCCCTTCTGGGTGACACACATGGTCACCCTGGCACCTGGGCGTGTAGTGCTTGCTTCTTCTTGAAGTGTACGAAATACCAACTTTCAATTGAAGATTTAGCAACAGAAGTCACTAATGAAAAGAATTACTTGTTTTTGCTTTTAATAAAATACATATATCAAAAATATAACTTTTTTACTAGAGCTACAAATATCACAGAATTATGGATAATTCTAGATGTGACACATCACCCAAGTTAAGCTAGGTTTTCTTGCGAATTTTGACACACTGAGCTCAAAAGGTTCGCCATCACTGACTGCATTAGTGGGTACTTAGTGGGTACTTCTAGTGACAGTGGAAAAACGCCCCAAGAACAGAAAGCTTTGTCAGTCACTTTGAGTCATCTTGAATGGGTGAGAAAAGCAGGGTAGAAAAGCCAACTCTTCTTCATCTTCCTCCATGAAGCCAGTTGGGTGACCTTGGGCTAGTCACAGCTCTCTTCTGAGCTCTCACAGCCCCACCCAGCTCGCAAGGTGTCTGTTGCAGGGGGAAGAATAGAAAGCTTTGTCAGCCACTTTGAGTCCCCTTAAATGGGTGTGAAAAGCAGGGTAGAAAAGCCAATTCTTCTCCTTCTTCTCTTCTGTCTGTGGCCAAGCAGGACTTGAGCACCACCTACTCTGCTTTCAGACTCCCAGAGGTGGTCTCCGAAAACATCCCGTCCGTCCTACTGCTGTTAGGGCTAATGGCCATCCATAGCCACGCCTGCCTTGAATTTAAGAAGATCAGAATCACCTCCCAGGATTGGATCCGTGGCCTATCTCATCTGTTCACACAGACGCCACTCGCGTCCGGATGGCAGGCGCCTATTGTGGGGTATCTTCCGGGATTAAGGCCTAATGCAAAAGGGATTTTTTTAAAATTCTGTCCAGAATTCCAGCTCAATCCTCCAGAGCAATTCATTGTCCTCCCAGCTATGGTGGAGCGATAAAGAAGCATGGGGTTCCTCTTGCTTTATGCGAACAATACCCACCCAGATGTTGCAATCCATCAAGCGAGAACTTTCCATATTCTTCCTTTCCCTTTCCTCCACGTTGCTCCTTTGAAGTGCACAAACAGCCCCTCAATACAATGCCAGGAGATCCATTTTCGGACCATTGGCGTCACATCTGGTTTGGCCATAAGTGCGGAGGGAATGCGCTCCTTCAAGGACCTCGCTTATCTTACGTCAGTGGCTGAATGTCGTACGTCTAGCCCGGAGCCGGAGGAGAGAAATTACACTTGGTTCCTTTTAATCTCCAGCCTGTTACTTCCACAAAGCCGGATGCTGCGGACCTCTGCAATGAGAAGGAGCAATTAACAGGTTGCCCTTTCATTTCCTTTGGGTAATTCACAATCTTATTACTTACTGACTGGCATCCAATTTATTTCCCTTTCTGCACGGAAAGAACACTTGATGCCATGGAACAATGAATCACAATGAAGGGCCAAAATGACAGAAGGAGCTTGAAGACGGAAATGTGTCTGTTCTGCATTTTAATCGGCGGCCGCTGTGAAGGTCCGGCGCTTGTGGATTGCTTTCTAAAGTCCTTTTGACAGAGGCTTCACCGGAGAAGCTTTGCCATTTCAGTCTCTCCTGTTCCTCCTTGCAAGTTATACGTTTCAGTATTTGGGACGACTGGGCTGCTGTGTCCACGCCTAAATTTTAATCCAACTTCAGTCCTCTTTCAGAGGGAGATAATGCATTGGCAAAGTGACAGGTGAACACCTCCCTTATGAAATCAGGCTGCAACGTCTAGGCTTATTCAGCCTGGGAAGACGGCGTTTTTAAGAGGGGACCTGACTGAAGTATATAAAACCATGCACAGTATAGAAAAGGTGGATAGAGAACATTTATTTTCTCTATCACACCATGCTAGAACCAGGGGGCATCTATGAAGCTGATGGGTAGGAGAGTCGGATCAGACAAGGGAAAGGATTTCTTCACCCAGAGGGTCATCAGTCTATGGAATTTGCTGCCAGGGGAGGTGGTGACAGTAACCAGCCTAGATGTCTTTAAGGAAGGGTTGGACACATTTATGGATGACAGATGTGTCAATGGCTACTAGAATGGATGCCTAAGCATCTTTCAGGCTGGCAGGACAGGCAGGGTGCCTCTAAGGCCATTGGCTGGGGTTAGAGAGCAGGAGAAGGTTTGCCCTTGTCTCTTCCTGAGATGCCCATGGACAATTGGTGGGCCACTGTGTGCGACAGGATGCTGGACTGGATGGGCTGTGGCCTGATCCAGCAGGGCTCCTCTTAGGTTCTTATGGACCAGATGGGCTGTGGCCTGATCCAGCAGGGCTCCTCTTAGGTTCTTATGGACCTGATGGGCTGTGGCCTGATCCAGCAGGGCTCCTCTTAGGTTCTTATGGACCAGATGGGCTGTGGCCTGATCCAGCAGGGCTCCTCTTAGGTTCTTATGGATCTGATGGGCTGTGGCCTGATCCAGCAGGGCTCCTCTGAGGTTCTTATGGACCTGATGGGCTGTGGCCTGATCCAGCAGGGCTCCTCTGAGGTTCTTATTGTTACTGCTTTTTTTTTTTAAATAACTTTTGGGGTTCTGTTTCAGCATTTTTCCATGGCTTCTGTACCTGCTGAATAGAATTCATGTCTGCGGAATGCAATCCATTGGTTCTGTTCCACCGTGCAAAAATATTTTTTGGGATTTAAGGATTTTATAGGCAGCTTAGAGAAGTTTGTTTTAAGATAAGAATTTAGTACAAAGTCTGAAGCAGGAAGATATACAACTATTTATTATCCTAAATTTAAATTTACTCCAAAATAAGTGACACCACAACTTGGGCAACTTATTTTGGAAATACTGTATGTATGTATGTATGTATGTATGTATGTATGTATGTATGTATGTATGTATGTATGTATGTATGTATGTATGTAACGTTTGAAAGTTATATATATATATAACCCTTTGAAAGTTCTAAATTACCAAGCATTTAACAGGAGAAAATTAAACAACCCATGAGCTTGACTAGCATAGATGTTCTGAGTAGTGCTGAGTTGTATTTTATTCTTTCTTTTTAAATTAATATTGGTTTTTTTATTTGGATGCTCTGACCCATGTTGGGACTTCTGGGTGAAGGCCAGGACACAAATGAATGAAATAAATACTGAATAAAATCAAATAAAATATCTTGTATATCCCTAAATTCTTTACTAAGCAATTCAAAGGGTTGGTTTCAGAGTAGGAATGTGCATGAATATTTGTAATATTTTATATTTGTACAAATTCGGACAAATTCAGGCATTTTTTTTTACGAATCAGACGTTATGACATTCACACACTGGCATTCGTATTCGTACAGATGTTCCAGGGCATTTGTCCAAATGCTTCGGAACATCTGGAAAGCAGTGGCGAGAGTCACATCTGTAATGGATCCAGACTATATTTGACATGGATTGAATCAATGTGCATTCAGGGCAGATTTTATGCTTTCAGTGTGGATACGCATCGGATACTCATGGGATATGTATGTGTTGGTATCAGATATTCTTACAAATTCATACAAATGCATTGGTATTGAATAGAATCCCACCACATTCAAAGGGGATCTATTCGAAGAGATACAAATCTCCTTACATTCAATTTGATACAAATGGAATGCAAAAAAAAAACCCCATTTGTGCACATCCCTAATTCAGAGTTTTATTTTGGGACGTTTCTTCCAATGCAGAAAGGAATAAAAATTGGTTTATTTGTTTCCCCCTCTCAAAGGATTTGCCTGAGAATGATGTGCTTTCAGGCCCTTTAGGTGATAAAGCTGCAAGGAAGGCAAGGGGCAGGAAAACGGAGTCCAGACCACGCCCTTAAAACGATTCTCAAACCGTTTTGAAAGCGTTTATAATATATCCTAAGAGGTTTCCTTCTGGAAAAAGAAGCCTGAGGAGTCAAAAAGGCAGGAAAATATGAATCTGAGGAGATGTCGAGGCCTTCCTCCTTCCTCAAGCCTCTGGGATTTGCTTCAGAATTAATCTTAATTAATTAGTCTTAATTAATTAATTAATTAATTAATTAATTAATTAAGATGATTAATTTTAGATTTCAGAATAGTTAATTATCAACTGTTACTGTAATTAATAATTAATGTTATTAACAATTAATAATATTGATATTATTAATAATTAATATTATTAGCCGTTAATCATAGCTTGTTCAATGCGTGGGATCGAAGCCGTGAGGTAACGGCTACACTGCGCATGCGCTCGGCGGGCAGCGCGGAGGCGACGAAACGCTATAGCCAAAAAAAAAAAAGGGGGGGAGGGACGGAGAGAGAGGTGCGCGCGCCCGCCCACGTGCGCGCGCGCCAGGGCCGCGCGCTTCCAAGTCCTGGGCTGCGCGCGGCCCTTGGGCAGATGGCTTACTACTGTCTCCGCCCATTCATTTTCCATAGAGCTATACCCCACAATTTAATAGACTGATCTCACCCATACTGGTAAGACATATTCCGGGTTCTCAGGGATTATGTCTTTCTCTCTCTCATTTCCCCCCTTATTTTCCCTCTTCCTCCTCATCTCCTAGGGCGAAAGGGGCTTGACCTTTTCATTGCTGCCATGCAAAACTGGACTGCAACTCCCATGACCTTTATCGCCAATGGCCACTGTCCCCTTTGGCATAGGGTTTGGGGAGGCCTAGTCCCAAAATGGGAAATTAGTTTCCCTCTGGGAGGGGGGGAAAAGAAGCCGCCCACGCGCCCTCAAAAGGGAAGGTTTAACTTTATAGTCCAACCCCACTCCCATTCTCTCCCAACTCGACTCGGAAGTTGCGTCCTTATTTCGGAGGCAATGGGCTTCTCTACATTTTCGTCGATCTACGGCCTTCCGGGCGGGGCCTGGCCCACAGCCTCCTCCTCCTCCTCCCCCCACGGGACGCGCTCCTGTCACTCACCCCGTTCTCTGAGCGCCCATTGGCTCTCGGGAGCCGGAGGGGGAAAGGGGACGCGGGCGACGGGGGCGGGCCTTTCCGGTGGGACGCCGCGGCGGCCGCTTCCGCCGCCCGTTCCTGCTGCCTGCCTGCCCCTCACGCACAGACTCGCTCGTCCTCCTGCCAAGCACCGACTTCCGGTCTTGGGCGGCTGGGCGGTGGGGAGCGAGGAGGCGCGCGCGCTGCCCCCTCTCCCTGCCCCCCCCAGCTCAGAGACCCCCCCTCCCCATATACCCACCGCCATATCACTATCTCTTCTCGCCCCCCCTTTTTTAAAAAAACCGTCCCTGAAGGGCAGACGTCGAGGCCCCTCCCTCTTAGCTACCCAAGCCCCGCCCCCTGGGTCTGAAGCCCCGCCCCCAGGAGCCCCCCACTCACTCACACACTCACTCCCCTAAGCTCAGCCCTCCAGGGCTGGGGAGGCTCGAGACCCCCCTCCCTCCTCCACATAGCAGCCCCCCCCCAACCCCAGCCTTCCCCCCCCCCGGGCTTAACTGGTGAAACAAAGTATCTCCCCCCCTCTAAAATTGGGAACTTTCCCTCCCCCCCATAAATTAGGACCCTCCCCAATTAGGGACCCTTTTCACTGACTGCAGAGATCTGCTTCCTTTTTTTTTTTTCAAATTTGGGGCATGGGGAGAGACCCCTCCCCAGTTTAAGGGCTGCAAGGCATCCCCCCCCCTTTTCTATCACTTGAGAGGTGCAGGGAAACCCCTCCCTCCCTCCCTCCAATTCCCAGCTTCAGAAATCCCCTCTCCTCTTTAAATTGGGGGGCCCCTTGCCCCATTGGATAATTTCAGGGATCCCTTCCATTCTTTAAATTCAGAATTTCCAGTAATCTCCCCCCCACCCCCGTTGTCCAGGACAGTGGGGGCTTCCCCTTCCCTTCTAAATCAGGAGCTCAGGGACTCCTGCTTCCTCCTCCTTCCCAGCTTAGGATCTCCAGGGCTCCAGTGAACTGGTGGGTTTCAAGAATCTGCTCCCTGTTGACCCCCCAGTTAGGAGATATAAGCATCTTACGCCCATCTCCTAAGGAGGTAAAGAGACACTCCTTTCCTCTCCTTTCCCCTTGGGGGGGGGGCGCATGCACTCAGAGAGGGCCAGAGAGTCACCTCCCCACCTCAGGGCTTCCCCTTCTGCCCCCCACATAGGGGACTGAAGAAAAGGCAAGGGGGGGTGAGTGGGGGCTCCCCCATTAATCTCACCCCCCCACTACCCCCAACGCATCCCGCTTCTGGTCTCAGGGAGAGGAAGAGACAGTGCCGAGGGAGATCCAAGGGGTGTCCCTCTCGCCCAAGTGCCCCTGCTATGGAAATGCAGAAAGGGAAAGGGGCCACCACGACTTCAACTGGTGGTGGTGGTGGAGGAGGAGGAGGAGGTGGAGGAGGAGGAGGAGGAGGTGGCACCAGCAGTGGAGGAGGATGTGGAGGGAAATTGCTGATCTACACCAGCTTGGATGCCAAGGATGAGTTAGAGGAGGTACGTGAATGGAGGGGAGCCGGGGAGGGGGGGGGGGCACGGAGGAAAGCCACGCGGGCGCATGAAGAAATGGGCCTGCGATGGGTCTGGGCCCAGTTTTGAACATGGAGGCCATTCCAGGGGCCGCTGCGTCCAAAACCAGCTGCTCCTGGCCGTACACAGCATAGAACTGGCCCAGAGTGACCAGCTCCTTGCAGGCCACACCTGTGGCTGCCAGGTGGGACTTTCCCAGGTTGCAGTTTGCTGGGGAAAGTTGCCCCTTACCTTCCTAACCGTTGGCGCTGGCAGGGCATCCAGCGGATATTTGGGTGGCCACATGGGATGGATGTTGGACTCGGTTGCTTTGACCGTATGGCGAAGACAGCATGGAGGCATTTCCCCAACACGACTTGTGTTAATTATCAGCATCAATAATTGACATTGCTGGGGAAGGCATGTTTTCCGGGTTGTTCCATGATGAACCGCGCCTCAGTGCCATGGGAGATTGCTATTCTCATTTCAGAGCTTGTGGGACGAAAGCCAGTGCCTACTCTCTAGCGCAGGGGTCGCCAACCACCTGTCCGTGGACCAGGACCGGGCTGTTGGTGGCTTTTTTGCCTGGCCATGGAAAAATGGTCTTGCTCGAAGCCGGTCCCTGGTGCAGAAATGGATGGGGACCACCGCTCTAGCGGCCTGCTGAGTGTGGCTTTGCGCAGAAAGTTCCAAGCTCCAGGTTCACCACCTTTGCTCACTAGCAGCTCCTCGTACGTGGCTGTGAAGGAAGGCAGAACTTTTTAAAAAGGTGCCACATCGGGATCTCCAGCGTTTGGCAAAGGGGCTTTCCCTCCTTTCAGGCAGCTAACGGTATGCCACAGGCATGACTTTTAAACAGTGTCTGATCGTCACACGGTTGGATGATTCGCAAGACTGCTCTTGCGTGTCGCTCCGTTTGCCTGCAGCCTTTTTCGTGACAGGTGGGCTTTCTCGCTCCTGCGCTGCCTGGGACTCGAGTCTTCATCTTTGCCCTTGCAGATGGGGTGTTTTGGCAGGCCGTGTGTGGTCGCTGCTAAGCAGCTCAGAAGGTGCGTGTGTCTGGCATGCCCAATTAGTGTCTCCAAGACAAATGAACCCACTCAAATCGTCCCTTTGTGGGCAAGACCTACAGGCCTCGAGGCCTTGTGTCCATTGCTTGTTCCAGCTTAACAGATCTGTGCTCTGGATTCTGGGTTTCGGATGGATGGATGGATGGATGGATGGATGGATGGGCGGATGGATGGATGGATGGGCGGATGGATGCATGGATGGATGGATGGATGGATGGATGGGCGGATGGATGGATGGATGGATGGATGGATGGATGGATGGATGGATGGATGGATGGATGGATGGATGGATGGATGGATGGATGGATAGGTTGGTGGACGCAGGACAGCAGTGGCGGCAGGTGAGGGCACCCCCAGGATTGAAGGCCATATACTTTTTGCAGGCTGGTTGCTGGAGAATATCACCGGGGGGGGGGGGGCAACGAGGAGAGGACCTGGTGGCATGCTCATGTCCTTTTTCTGAGGTTGGCATGGGCACCTCGCTGGTGCCATTGGTCCACTCCGCCACCTCTTGCCTTCTTCACTTCCTGGAACTGATTGTAGTGGCGGGTCACAATTCCTGTGCCTTCGAGTCTTTGGGGGCCGCTGTTGTGCATTACTGAGCCTGGTTGCTGGGTGGATCAGCAGCGATGTGGGGGGGGTGGGGGTGGGGGTGGAAGAGAGAGGCAAGGAGACCGTAGGCCAGTCCACACTTGGCCCCGTAGTACGTGATAGGGTGACATCTGGTTAGAAGCATCTCCCCTTGCAGGAGGCTTCCTGCCTTTCCAGATGTTAGCCTATCATCTAATAGCTTACCTATTCCAGCCAGTGCCGTCACCATTTGCACCATTTCCAGTGCTAGGGGTCATCTGAGGTGCCATGCAAACATGCTGGCACCTCCGGTGACACACACACACACACACACACCAACACGACTGCATGTCCAGAGTGTCACTGTCACCATGGTGCTGGTACAGGCCCATGCGCAGTTGCACCATACTCCAAGATGGCAGCACCCGGACACGTGCCCAAACACAGGTAAGTCTCTTTAGGGCACTTGGGGCTTAGTCTGGCATGTGTGAACGCTAGTACATGTTAGCAGGAAATGCATTTTTCCCATCCAGTGGAATGGGAAACACTTCATGTCCTGGACCATAGTAGCATCACTGTACTGTGCCCTTTCCTGCCAAGGGGCAGAGAGGCCTTCCCTTGCCTTGTTTCCCCCCCTCCCCACGATCAAGCAAGCCACCAACACAGGTGATGCCCAAGAACCTGACAGTCCATCATGCCCTGGTGAGTCAAAGGTTAGCAGAGAGGTTGCCTTCTGTGTTCCCCACGAATTCCTCTGTTCCTCGGACAGAGTCAATTTGCTGAGCCATGAAGCACCCCTCTGTTGGCCTTCCTTGGTTGGCATCAGCTGCCATGCTCCTCAACTCCCCCCCCCCCCCACCAGCCCTCTTTCCCTCCCTGGCTGCCATCCCTGAATTGTCTCAGCCCTCTCTCTCTCTGTCTCTGTCTTCTTTTTGGTTTTGCGTTTATAAAATGGTGTAAACCAGAGATGGCAAATCTACAACTTTCTGGATGTACCCGTGTTTACGGGCCAGTGGTCAGCCCGGCTGAGGCTTATGGTAGGAGTGAGCTTCAAAAAAAAAAAAAAAATCAAGCCCCCCCCTCCCCCCCTCCCGGCACACACAGCAAGTTGGCCAAGCAAGACATCTGGTGGTTTTAATAATTACAAAGCACTGTGTGTATTTTGGCAGGAAGGTGGTGTATTTAAACACTGTCACAAATGTGTAATTCCGTGCAGCAGTTGTGTTACCTCGATGGGGTAGAGCCAGTGTCGGGGGGTCTTGTTTGTTTGTTTGTTTGTTTATACACTGCTCAAAAGAATTAAGGGAACGCTTCAATCCCGCATCGGGTCTCAAAGAATGAAAGAGTCTGTGCATTGACCAGGAGCCCACCTGATTAAATAATCCCATCCAGCATGAGCACCCAGAGTGCGTTTGTTGCAGATTTGTGGGAGAATTGTTTTTAAAAAAACCCTAGTAGCTGCCATGTGGTTTCAGGTCAGTACTGCGTGACTGCCTGGTCTATCAGCCCATCTTCATTGGGTACACGTTTTGGGGAAACCGAGTGTGGTTAAGATTTCCATCCTGATCCTCCCTGCATCATTTGGCTTACAGATGAATAGGAAAATAAGTGTGTAACTGAGAAGAGGGACTTATTTCAACTAGAAGAAGAAGAGTTGGCTTTTCTACCCCATTTTTCTCACCCATTTAAGGGGACTCAAAGCAGCTGACAAAGCTTCTATTCTTCTCCCCACAACCGAACATCCTGTGAGGTGGGTGGGGCTGTGAGAGCCCAGAAGAGAGCTGCGACTCACCCAAGGTCACCCAGCTGGCTTTGTGGAGGAAGAAGAGTTGGCTTTTCTGCCCCACTTTTCTTACCCTTTTAAGGGGACTCAAGGTGGCTGACAAACCTTCTGTCCTTCTCCCCACTACAGACATCCTGTGAGGCAAGTGGGGCTGTGAGAGCCCAGAAGAGAGCTGTGACTCGCCCAAGGTCACCCAGTTGGCTTTGTGGAGGAAGAAGAGTTGGCTTTTCGGCCCCACTTTTCTCACCCAATTAAGGGCACTCAAAGCGGCTGACAAAGAATAGATGTCAGCCGCTTTGAGTCCCCTGTGGGGAGAAGAACAGAAGGTTTGTCAGCCGCTTTGAGTCCCCACGAGAGGGTGAGGGAAAGCAGGGTAGAAAAGCCAACGCTGCTTCTTCTAAACTTATATAGCCACTCAGTAACTGGAGTTCTGCCGTTCCCGGTGTATCAGCGGAAATGCTTATCTTTTACTGGACCTGCTGTGCCCGGGACATAAGTGCCCGGCCGGAATGAAAAGCAGATGCTCCAAGTTGAGAGCGCGTCTGGTCTTGCTGCCTTCCAGATGCTTTTCATTTCCGTGGTTCCCTGTTGGGGCTGGTTGGATTCCGAGTCCCGTGACTTCTGGAGGGAATCATAGCTGAGCAAAAAACCCCTTCCAGTTTCCCTTGACCTGGACATAGGCAAGCGCTCCTTAAATCCTGCAGCCTGTCCTCGGCAGGTTGTTAAAAGGGGGAATAATTTATCTCCTCACCCCTTGAAATTCTTCTGGATCCTGATTAAAGGCATCTCCAGACGTTTGGTGTACTTTTCCACGTTGGATTTGTTGACGTAGCCTTGGACCCTGAGAGCAAGCCTTTGGAGATGGTCCTTGCATTCACGTTTCCATCAAGGCCCTTAGAACTTCAGAGGGGCAGGGACCTTGAGATGCCACCAAGAGCCCCGGCCAGTAATGCAGCTGCCAGGAGTCGCTGGTGACTCAGCCCTGAGGGTTGGACAGGAACATGCTTGAAGCAACACATGAAAGGCATTGTGGAGCCCTCAGAATGTGCCTTCTCTCTTCCACCGGTCAGGGGGGCGCATTCGCAATTCCCTTTCCGGCCACTAGAGGGGAAAGGAGCGCAATTAACCAACGTTGACTAGCACTCCCATTCGGAGCCCTAGTACGCTTTGGCCGTTCCTTCTCCTTGTTCAGTCCGGCGCCTGGCCCTCCTCTGAGTGCCGCCATTTTGGCTGTGGCGCCCTCCACCACTGCACTGATGCTCTGCATGCACGCAGTCACGTCTGTGGTCATCCTGAGGTGCGCGGCGCCTCAAACGACCCTGGAGCGCCAGAAGAAAAGCAAATGGCCTGGATGCTTAAGGTAAGCATCTGGTAAATGTTGGATGATGTGTGGAACATGATTTCATGCTCCAAACCTAATCAGCTATTAGTGAACGTCTGATGAGGGTGAACACGCTTGGAAGCTATAGCAGCCTACGGCCACGGCCACTTGCTCTTCACCAGGGCTTCACTAACCCTGCACAAGAGGCTGTAGTGCAAATAGGCCTAGGGTATTGAATGGAATTATAGACCAACAAAGCCTGGAGAACCTACAGTGAACCAATGCTATGGTTCTTCGTGGATTTGTACTCCCTAGTAAGGGTGCGCATGAATATTCTAGTTACAGTTCATAAAAAGTCAATTTAAATCAGGCATGTCAAAGATACGGCCCGCGGGCTGGATGCGGCCCGCGGGGCGTTTTAATACGGCCCGCGGCCGCCGGCCGGCGTCCGCCGCCGGCGTCCTCCTTGGGCGCGAAGGAGGCGAGGCGATGCGAGCGAGCGCGCGGCAGGACCCTCCATTGCCCGGGCGCTGCCATGGACAGCCAGCCCCTCCCTAGCCACGCCCCAGCCACGCCCCCAGGCCCTCCTCTGTGCCCCGGTCACGGCCCCGGTCACGCCCCCTGGCCCTCACAGTATATATATTTTTTTAATCCGGCCCTCGACCGGATTGAGTTTGACACCTCTGATTTAAATAGTGCCCAGGCAGCTTATACATGCAAAAAAGTCAAGTCATTTGGAGCAAAAATGTGATATAGGATCCTGTCTTATTTTCAGAGAAACATGGTACCACCAGTGCATGTGGTGCCTGGGCACCGCCATCTTTGTGTCCCAATGCCGTCGCTGTCATGGGGGCAACCGTAACACACCACGCACACATGCTGAGTAACATGATGCGGCAGCATGCTTGCGTAGCACATCGGCCCACCCTACCAGCACCATAGAGGAACTCGTGATAAAGGTGTAGGTAGGTTCACGTGTGGAGTGCTCAGTGGACTCCATCACGCCTCCTATGCCAGGCACAGACAATGTGTCTGCGCTCCCGGCGTCTCAGAGGCCGCAAGCTAGAGGCGACCCGTAGCCAAGAAGATACCAAAGGGCAACAGCGTGCCCAAGGTCCGAGCATGTCACCTGTGACACACGTGTCATAGGTCTGCCAGCATTGCTTAATGAGAATGTGGCTTAAAATGAGTAATGTAACCCATGCTCCTGGGATTTTGCCTGTGTCTACACGATTAAAAAGTCACACAGTAGTGACATTTCTGGGCATAACTGACCCGGAAGTGGGAAGCACAAAGTTAAGCTTTTCTGTTGGATCGCCTGCAGCCGTGTTCTGCTCGCCCGGGGCAACGAGCCCAGTGAATTGCTCATCAGCCTGCGTGACTTACAGTGTTCTTCTCCCTAGGTGGACGTACGTACAGATGCTGTGTTTCCAATGCTGAGTCGAAATTTTGCTTTCTCTGTTTCAGAGGCTTGAAAGATGTGTCGCCACCGTGACCTCTTTGACCAGTGGCGTCTCCGAGAGGGAAGCCAATGATGCGCTGAACGCTCATGTGAGTCTTGGGTTTTTGGGGGTGGGGGTGGGGTGTCATCTTATTTGTTTGTTTATTTGTTTATACTTCTATCCCACCCTATACCTGAAGGTCTCAGGGGGCGGGCAACGTCATGCCCCTTCTCTGTGTATATTCAGGAAGGAGGTGAAGACAGACAGACCTCTTAGTCCTGGCCTTTGGCTGATGTGAGGATGTGATTATACTTTCCCCCTCATGGCTGATGTGATTATTTTAGTATTTTAATATGAATCTTTTAAATGTTTTTATGTATATTATTGGTTTTAATATTGGTTTTAATTTGTTGTTTTAAAGGCTGTTACCTGCCCTGAGACCGGGTATAGGGCAGGATAGAAGTTACATATGTATGCATGTATGTATAAATGAATGAATGAATGAATGAATGAATAAATAAATAAAACAATACATACATACATACATACATACATACATACATACATACATACATACATACATACATACATACATACTGTATTTTCTGACATATAAGACTACTTTTTAACCCAGGAAAATCTTCCCAAAAGTCAGGGGTCATCTTATACGCTGGGTATCATCTTCTTATACGGCGAGTATATCCCAAACTCTATATTTTAACTGGAAAGTTGGGAGTCGTCTCATACACCCAGTTGTCTTATATGCCGGAAAATACGGGTAAATAAATAAATAAATATTAAAGTAATAAGAGCATAGATTAAAGCAACGTATGTTACAAAATGGCTGCCATCAGGCTCTGAAAAGGGCGTTAAAGGTAGATCTGAGGCCTTTTGCTCCTTCTGCCTCCAGCACTGGAGAGGAAGGGCTGTCATCCCTTTCTAAGGGTCAAGAGAGAGGCTTCTGAAAGTACTGAAAGGAGAGATTGAGAAGAGCCGCCTGTGAGCCTAGAGAAGAAGGCTGGCTCTTCAGTCCTTAGGCCAAAAAATGAAATAAGTCTCCATGAATCCCTTTGTATGGGGCCCTTCTGTTCTTCTGAGCACTGCTCTGCTGTCTTTACTCCCTTTCAGGTGTGCAAAGGAGCACCTCAACATGAGGAAATTTGCCTTGGCCTCTTCACTCTGATCCTCTCAGAGCCCGCACAAGCACAGAAGGTAAGAACCTAGCCTGTCACGCCTTCACCTTTTCCTGGGCAGGTCTGGAGGTCTTCCAGTTCTATTCCGGACTACTCCACGAAGCCAGTTGGGTGGCCTTGGGCAAGTTACAGCTCTCTTTCTGAGCTTTCGCAGCCCCACCTACCTCGCTGGGTGTCTGTGGTGGGGAGAAGAACAGAAGGTTTGTCAGCAACTTTGAGTCCCCTTAAGGGTGAGAAAAGCATGGTATAAAAACCAACTCTTCTTCTGAATGTGAGAGGGTACTCATTCAAAGAAGGTCTAAGAGGACAACCTCATTCCCCCAGTCCCCATGGGGGTACTTGTGGGAAGGAAGGATGCCGTCTGTGTGGGCCTACCTCTTCAGGCCTGAGATATTTGCTACGTACCCAAAGGCTGATTGTCCAAGGCTGGCACATCTGCTGTATCAGGCCACAGCCTGTCTAGTCTAGCATCCAGTCTTACATAGTGCTTTTGGACATTCTCAAGTAGAGGTTCTCCTTTGCTGGTGGTCTTCAGGCAGAGGATGGACCTATATCTATCTGAGATGGTTTAGGAAATCCTGCATTGAGCAGGGGGTTGGACTCAATGACCTTAGAGGTCCCTTCCAACTGTATGATTCTATGGTTCTAAGTCAAGGGCAAAACCTTCACGTTCTCCCAGCTCCCTGCAAATGGCCTTTGGAGGCCTCCTGCCTGTCCCTCCAGCCTGGAAGGTGTATCTAGGCATCCATTCTAGGAGCCATTGATACACCTGTCCTCCATGAACTAGGTAGAGGTCAAGGTCTTTTGAACTGCAGGACCCCTCTGCTTCCTAGATTCATAATGAGTGCTGCACCCACAAATTCCTGCTGCCTTTCCTGCCCCCTGGCTGCCCAAGATCTGGAAAACGAGTTGTGCTAGACCCATGCAGCTGCCCACAGACACACTTGGATATTCTGGGCCAGGAAAGGCTATGCGGCATCTGACTCCTCCGCTTGGCTAGCGCTTGCTTTTAATTAAAGCTCCCTTCCCAGACCCATGGGGGGGGGGGGGTTCCCTTGACATATTTCTGTCCTGCCTGCCTCTGGAGGCGCCTTCTCACGGTGGGCGTAGCTGATTTATGCATCCAAATGGCACATCTAGCAGGCTGCAGGCACTTCTGATAATGAAACGGGCTGTGCTAGGGCGAGCCCTTAAGAGCGGGACAGGGGGATTTTAGAAAAACTGCTTAACAGAACAGCAAAGTCATTGGTGTGTCCTCTTCCTGCTTCAACCCCTGTGCCTGCAACTTCCAGATTTCCCCTTCTCCAGGAGTCATCCGTCTTTCTCTTTCTGCTGCTTTGGGGTCGTCTTGTATCAAATGGGGTCTTCATTTTTCTGAGTGGCAGGGTGAACGTAATCATGGGTGGATTCGCTCTTACCGGGATCTGTCCCCGTGGCAGGCCTAGTACTCCAGAGTACCAGGATAACCCCAACCCTCACCTTCCCCATTCGGAAGGCCAGCCCCATACAGTGCCCCGCCTTGGCTCTGCAGATTGCGGGATCGCCAGAGCCATTTCCGGATTGACTGAGCATTACGAGCCAAAGTTTCGAGCCCCGGTTCCTGCTGCGGACGCATTCTGGTGGCGCAGTTTGGTGCAACTCTGGAAGCCCCCCCCCCCCCCCCCGTTAGATCAGAACAGTAAGGCATGCATCTTTCTGCAGACCTCCCTACGCCAGTCTAGCTGCCCCTTGAAGGCCAGCGGACCTGAAAAAACAGGTCTACCTGTACCTGGACACACTTCATCCCATTGGGGATGGATTGGCCCAGGGAAGGGCCAGCCCCTCTCTCTTCCGCTCCATCATGCGGAAGAGCAGGGACCGAAACAGAGTGGACACTGTGCTGGACTGTTTTTATAGTAAGTGCAGAAACAACCCATGGCCCACAGTGTTTAGGTTTGCTTTCTCAATCCTGAGTCCTGCTTTAACTAAGGCTTAAGTCCATGTAGTTGATATAAAAAACACGTCTGACTTCCTTGCTTTCATTCAACTTCCCTTCCCTTCCCTTCCCTTCCCTTCCCTTCCCTTCCCTTCCCTTCCCTTCCCTTCCCTTCCCTTCCCTTCCCTTCCCTTCCCTTCCCTTCCCTTCCCTTCCTGTATCACCAATGTTTCCCTCTGTGTTGCATTATTGATTGTAAGTGCCTTGGGGCAGATACCTGCTGTTTAAGATTTGTTCATAGCCACGCACATCAGCATGCCTGGTGCCAGTGGCAAACAGTTGCTCCTTGTTAGCTGCAGAAAACAAAGAAGAAGAAGAAAAGGCAGAATAATATTTTTCAAGCCTAGTTTAAATACAAAATCATAGCACCTATGAATGCCATGGGTTCACGGAGTGCTCATTCCAGAACCAGAGTGTACGGTTTGTAGCTTGTCAAAATGCAGGTGCATTAATATAGGGAGAGTTCCTTAGAGCATGGACAGAGTGCTGTATCTTCCAGTGCACCAGCCCCTTCTTGGCCCTTCCTTTGTCCTCTCCCTGTGCCTCGCACGTGATCTCCCAATTTTGCCTTCGAGAGATAAAGGCGGGCCGCCCTCTGCTTTCCCCTCGGCTATGTGACAAGATCCTGCCTCCCGTCGGTCAGCTGAGCGCAGCTTTCGACACTCCGAGCTGGCCAAAAGGCCAAGTGCAACCTTTGCCCGTGTGGCCCGGCCTTAGGTGGTGTGAGGATGGATGTCGCAGCCTGCCTGCTTTCATCAAAGGTCGCCTCCAGGGCTTCATTAACCTCTCCAAGGAAGAGCACACAAAGTGCGCCCTGCTCTGCTGAAATGGCGTGACAGATTAACGCACTAGTGAGTTAGCAAATGGTAGTGGGATTTCTGCGTCCTGCTCCCTCCGCCTCCTCTGGCCAAGGTATGGGGCTGCTCCCACGCCACAGCTTTGTTCTGGTTAGTGGCTTTTTTTTTTGGTAGCTTCCTATAGCAGCTGCTAGGCACAGTTTCCCTCTCTGGATCGGCCTACCTGGATTTTTAGCTCTACCAGCCGTGGCTGTAATGACAACATGCGTCTGAAGGAAAGGTTTGATTTGCTTAGGGTTTTTAGTTTTCTTCTGCCAGAACCTCTGCTGCTTTTCCTGATCAAAAGCATCACTATGTGACCTCAGGTACTTCAGATTTATGACCTTTAACCCCAGATAGTGGAGTACCCTGGGAATAAACCAGTGGCAAACCGGCTCACCATCTCTACCATCGTCCGGTTTGGTCATCAGTGAAGAGAGAAAATTTCAGATAAAGGGAATGTGAAAATTCCAGCAACAGGAAATGAATTGGAACTGAAGACCATAAGTACCTGGTTTTTGCTGTTGACCAAGCAGCAACCTATCTGCATTATCTGTGCAGCATGGGGTTTTTAAAATTATTTTTACCTAAAGTAGCCTCCTTTGGGGAGGACAAACATGTTTTTTAAAGACCTGTGTTTTTTTTTTCAATACACCTTTAAAGGTTTTTAAATTGTTTCATATCTGGTCAAGTTGAGATCTTTAAGAACATCGTTTTAATTTGTATGTGATACAGACTTGATTTTATACTCCTCTACAGCCCTTTGGTGAAAAGGGTGCTAGAAATAACAACAACAACAATTCTGTATGTCTACCAAGAAAAGTGCATAGAGGGTCTTATGGAGGAGAGATCATTGCTGAGTGATAGAGCAAACTGCCAGAAGGGTTGCTGATTCTGTCTCTAGCCTCTCTCTAAAAGTAGGCAATGACAAACCACTTCTGTATCCTTGCCAAGAAAACTGCATGGAGGTGCTCATGGGATGGTCATAGTTCACTGATGGAGCAAACTGCCCAGAAAGCAGAAGGGTGCTGGCATGATCCATAGCCTCTTCCTAGCAATAGGCAATGGCAAACCACTTCTGTATCGGTGCCAAGAAAACTGCATACTTTCCTTTTAGCAAACATATTCGTACTCTAACCTGCTTTCCCCCTGTCAATGGTTTTCATCGTCACAGTGCTATCGGGACCTGGCACTGGTCAGCAGAGATGGGATGAGCACGGTGCTGAACAAGATGAACCAGATTTTGATGGAGAAGTACTTGAAGCTGCAAGATCCCTGCCGCACTCAGGTGGGCAATGCATGGGCTTCTCTCTGCTCCTTGGGAAAACGTGCCTAAAGCAGCTGGGGTCGAGGGGTGGGCCTCATGCGAATGGGCTGATGATCACACTCTTGTGAGGACGCTGGACTGGTGGTCTTGGCAGCCCACGAGGCTGCTGCTAGAGGGGAGGCCTCAACATCAATGATTCCCCCATTTCTGAGTGATACTTTTTCACTCCTATCTAGTGGTCTAGTGGTTAGGAAGCCGGACTCTTACCTGGGAATACCAGGTTTGATTCCGCACTCCTCCATGAAGCTAGCTGGGTGGCCTTGGGCTAGTCACAGCTCTCTTCTGAGCTCTCACAGCCTCGCCTACCTCACAGGGTGTCTGTTGTGGGAAGAGGAACAGAAGATTTGTCAGCCGCTTTGAGTCCCCTTAAATGGGTGAGAAAAACAGGGTAGAAAAGCCAACTCTTCTTCTTCTTTTCCCGGCTAAATGCAAGTGCAGAAAGGGCATATTTCTCCGTTTTGACATTCACGAGCATTTTGAAGAGCGTCACCGTCACTAACATTGATGGTTTATTGTACATTATGTAAATAGGAAAGCTGCTATCACATTTGGAGTTTTCCATACTAGGATGGCTTGAGATTTTCATTTGGCTCCTTTGTCAGAGTAGCTAGCTTCATACCACTAGCTTCCTAACAGTTTTTTGCAGAAACTCAATGCTCTCCGTTGCCTAGATCAGCTCACATCTTCACCTGAATGTTCTCTCTAGCTGTGAGACCTGCAAATTTGTTCACTTTGTATTTTCCTAAAACAAAACATGCCATACCAGCAAGGGTAATAGGAGCCTCCCTGTGGCACTCCCACAGAGGTTTGAGTCTAAGGAGGTGGAGTCTAAAGGGGCAGGGCCTTCTTTAGGTGGCACCAGTATGTGGGAGGGAGGGTCCTAGTATGCTTGCTGGTCCACTATAGAGGCCATTGCGGACTGCCCTAGGTTTGAACGAGTTCTGAATTGAAGGCAGGTGTATCAGTGGCTACTAGAATGGATGCCCTTTTACCATCTCCAGGTTGGAGAAATGGGCAAGATGTCTCAAGGCCATTTGCTGGGTTTCAAAAGCAGGTGAAAGGTTTAACCCTTTTCTTCTCCTCGAGATGCCCAGAAGCCATTGATGGGCCACTGTGTGAGACAGGATGCTGGACTAGATGTGCCGTGGCCTGATCCAGCATCAGGGCTTCTCTCAGGTTCTCATTCTTTGTTCCCTCCGATCCAGCTGGTCTGGCTGCTGAGAGAGATGGTGAGGAGCGGCATCCTTGGCATAGACGGCATCTGTATGACCTTCATGAAGCAAATAGCAGGTAGGCACGGACAAAACATCCCTTCCGCTCATGTCAACTGTGTCTGGATTAGAGATGCCCACTCATCTTTTTTTGACATTCTGTTCGGATCGAATACCTGAAAATCCGATTCGATTAGACTCTTTTGAATTCGAATTTAACAAAATTCGATTCGAATTTACTAAATTTGTTCGAATTTTTGATTTGAATCTGCACGTGTACGCATCTTCCACGCCTCTGTACGCATCCGTACGTATCCGAAATAGGCCTTCCGGTTCTAGGTGCTTTTCTCTTATGGCACCCATGGGGCGGGGGGGGGGGGCTGATTGGGTAACCATGGTTAACTGAACCCGTGGTTAGCGAATCAGTGGATCCTGGGGTCCAACTGTATCTCCATTTTCTCTTGGAGCAGGAAATAAATATGGATTATATTTTTATCTTATCCCTTCCTCTGCTTTTCCTGTGAGCCAGTTTGGTCTAGAGGGAGCTGGACTCTTACCTGGGAGTACTGGGTTCGATTCCGCCCTCCCCCATGAAGCCAGCTGGGTGACCTTGGGCTAGTCACAGCTCTCTTCTGAGCTCTCGCAGCCCCACCTACCTCACAGGGCGTCTGTTGTGGGGAGAAGAACAGAAGGTTTGTCAGCCGCTTTGAGTCCCCTTAAATGGGTGAGAAAAGGGGGGTAGAAAAGCCAACTCTTCTTCTGCTTCTTCTTCTTCCTCTGAAGGGAAGCTGCGGCATCCGTGTGGCTTGCAAGTGGTTTTTCATCTGAGCCCATTTTGGTTCTGGAGTCAGACTGGGCCTTTCCTGTTCCGGTTGGAGCCTTCACAGAGTATAGGAGGCTTCCTGGCCAAGCATCCAGGCTGTTTCTCCTCCCCCCAGTTTTGGTTTCCTTCCTTTTCCTACCAAATTGGGTATGAGCTGAGCTGGGATCTCTGGACGCTCTTGGCTCGCCATTGTGACTGACGGCTCGGGAAGAAAGAATTCGCCCTAATGGAAATCTGACATTTCATGTTTATTGCCTGCATCTGTGACCTGGAGCTACGCCCGGGCGGGCTTGAAGGGTGCCAGCAGTCTTTCCCCAAAGGTCTCAGCTATAGGATCTGGGAGAGGGGAGGGCGCGACAACAACACATGGGGGCGCACGCAGAAGCACACACATGTGCCGCCTCCAGGCACTTGTACAAGCGTCCACACAATGCCTCTTCACTCCCCATTAGGCAGACGTGGGACGTTTATTATTAAAGCCATTTCTTCTATGCCTCTTTCTTGTCTCTTTTTCTTTCTTTCTTTCTTTCTTTCTTTCTTTCTTTCTTTCTTTCTTTCTTTCTTTCTTTCTTTCTTTCTTTCTTTCTTTCTTTCTTTCTTTCTTTCTTTCTTTCCTTCTTTCTTTCCTTCTTTCTCTCTTATCTCCCTTTTCTTTCCCCTTTTTTCTCTTTCCTGTTTCTTCTGTTTTCTTCCCCCTTCCTTCTTTTCTTCTTCTTTCATTTTTTCTTCTTCCTTTTTCCTTCTTTCCCCAGGTGAGCCAGTTTGGTCTAGTGGTCAGGGAGCCGGACTCTTATCTGGGAATACCGGGTTCAATTCCAGCCTCCCCCATGAAGTCACAGCTCTCTTCTGATCTCTCACAGCCCCACCCACCTCACAGGGTGTCTGTTGTGGGGAGAAGAATAGAAGCTTTGTCAGCTGCTTTGAGTCCCCTTAAATGGGTGAGAAAAGCGGGGTAGAAAAGCCAACTCTTCTTTCTTTCTTTCTTTCTTTCTTTCTTTCTTTCTTTCTTTCTTTCTTTCTTTCTTTCTTTCTTTCTTTCTTTCTTTCTTTCTTTCTTTCTTTCTTCCTTCCTTCCTTCCTTTCTTTCTTTCTTTCTTTCTTTCTTTCTTTCTATCTCTTCCCTTTATTTCTTCCCTTCTTTCTCTTTTTCTCTCCGCTCCTTCCTTTTTCCCTTTCTCCTTCCTTCTTTTTCTTTCTCTTCCCTCCCTCCCTTCTTGGCACTTCAGTTGTCAAGGTGACATGGCTTCAGCTTTCAGATCCTGCTCTGCCCCCGGTGGCTTGTGGCCACGTATCCCAGGGATTACTCAGTACAAAACTTTAAAAACACTTTCCCAGAGACAAAACAGAGGGATTCTCTCAGCGGCGGCTGGCAGGAATTTTGCAGGTCCTGGCTGCATTCCGATTGCTGACAGATAGTGATACATCTTGCCTTGGGTGCCGCTAGCGAAATAACCACGTGCCTAGTTGGGGCCACTTGAATCAGTAGATCCTTTGCCTCCTCTTATTTATGGCTTGTCTGAATTTATAGCTTGCCCTTCACCAAGTGGCCATGAAAGGAGGGAAGAGAGATAACTACCTTTTGAGCAGTTTGTTTCAGAAGAAGAAAACAGGTTAAAATCCATAAAAGCTTCTGAACTTGAGATTGCACGAATTTTTTTTTTTTTACATTCGATACGAATCGAATCAAGTTCCTGAAACTTGGATGGGTGGGTGGGTGGATAAACAAACAAACAAACAGACTTGAATAGATATTGAGATGTTGATTTAAGGCCAGTGAACCAAAAGACAAAGATGCTGTTGGTCAAGGCGTAAAAGGTTGAGTCCTTGTTCTCACCTGTATGCAATAGCAAACTTGGTCCCTTTCTGCACTGGGACTTATTCCACATTATATCCTGGAACAGGGACCTGTCGTTCGCATGTTAGTGTAGACCGGTGATAGCCAACCTATGACACGCGCGTCACAGGTGACACGCGAAGCCCTTTTGGGTGACACACATGGTCACCCTGGCACCTGGGTGTGCAGTGCTTGCTTGTTCTTGAAGTGTATGAAATACCAACTTTCAATTGAAGATTTAGCAACAAAAGTCACTAATGTAAAGAATTATTTGTTTTTGCTTTTAATAAAATACATATATCAAAAATATAACTTTTTTACTAGAGCTACAAATATCACAAAATTATGGATATTTCTAGATGTGACACAGCACCCGAGTTAAGCTAGGTTTTCTTGCGAATTTTGACACACCGAGCTCAAAAGGTTCACCATCACTGGTGTAGACTGTGGCAGGCCCTGGTCTGACCCTGGGGGCAGCCGCGTCCAGACGTCCGAGTCGATGTTCTTTTGAATCTCACGGTCTGTTTGGGTTTGCAGGTGGAGATGTGACGGCAAAGAATATCTGGCTGGCGGAAAGCATCCTTGACATTCTTACTGAGCAGAGGTACGTAGCACCAGGGTGCCAATTGGCTGATGCTGGTTATTGGGGTCACGGCTTGCTCATAGCACCACTGCCGGTGTTATGAGCCGGCGTAGTCTTGCGCAAAGAGCTCATTCCAGGGGGACCGGGGTCTTGTTTTTGTTTCGCCTATCACTAAGACCCTAGGCTCAATTGCCCCTGCTTGTGATGCTGAGGAATGCTGATTAAACAGGGGGGCACAGCTGAGGAAAGCCAAGGGGGTCATTTAGCACCAGTTAAACAAACCAGGAACTTACTTGCGCCTTGCTTAGGCACTCCATTTATACATGGCGCATACAGTATTCGAGTTCAGATGTCATAAGAACATAAGAACATAAGAGAAGCCTTTCTGGATCAGGCCACAGCCCATCTAGTCCAGCATCCTGTCGCACACAGTGGCACACCAAATGCTCACGGGCATCTCAAGCAGGACAAACCCAGTTCCTCCCCCCCCCCCCCAGCCTGAAGGATGCACCTAGCCATTCGTTCTAGGCATTATTTTCTATTCCCTTCCTAATTATTCCCCGCATTGAATTTGCTTTTTTCGCTGCTGCCGCGCACTGGGTTGACACCCTTTCTGTCCTTTACCATCTAGTGGTCCAACTGCTCAAAATTCGGCACATTCGATCGGTTTTCAAATGTGAGCCAGAGCCTTTGGCCCTCTCCCATATCACAGATTCAAAGTCGGCAGGCCCTGGTAGCCTGTGGCATGCAGGACACGGGCGTCCTTTCCGTGGCCACTCATTATAAACCAGCAAATGTCGTGAAGCCTGCCTGTCACTGGGGCAGCCTCATTATTTTTCCGCCCACTATTCCTTCTGGCAAAAACATCACTCATTGCAGCTATGATTTCACTTTAAAGTTGCTTGTTGCTGTGGCAGGATTACTTGGGATCAGAACTTCAGGCATCTTTGGCTTTCCTTTTAGAGAAGCCCACAGCGCCACTTAGAGCTTCTCCAGGGCATTGATTTGCAGTATCTCACACAGCAAGGGGGGGATATTATGGCTTGCCAGCAGCTTAGATTGGCAAGAACAACTTTTGGCTGCCAGGTTATTATTGATGGCATTTCTGCCCCCTAGAGGAACTCAAGGTGGCACACATCATTCTCTTCCCCTCCAGTGTATCTTCAGGTTGGCACACTGAGAAGCCTGAAGTCACCTAGTATATTTCCAGAACCAATTATATTTTGGACCCAGGGGATGTCTGGGGGTCTAGCCTGATACTTTAGCCCCTAGGCTGCACTGCCTTTCTAATAAGGCTGGTTTTCTTTTTCCTTTTATTTTTAAAACACAACATAGCAAAACATTCTTTTCAACATAGACTTAAACAACACGTTTCTCAAACTTCAGCTTACAAAAATGTTTGAAGAACAAATAAATAACTAGCTACACAATAGCAGCATTGTTACACTTTCCTTCCATATAAAAATGATTATACGTCCATTGTCTTACACTTTTGGAGCCAGTTTGGTCTAGAGGCTAGGGAGCCAGACTCTTATCTGGGAATGCGTGGTTCGATTCTGCCCTCCCCCATGAAGCCAGCTGGGTGACCTTGGGCTAGTCACAGCTCTCTTCTGAGCTCTCACAGGCTCTCCTACCTCACAGGGTGTTCTGTTGTGGGGAGAAGAACAGAAGCTTTGTCAGCTGCTTTGAGTCCCCTTAAATGGGTGAGAAATGCAGTATAGAAAAGCCAACTCTTCTTCTTCTTTTAACCTATGAATGAGAATTTCCACACTGTATTAATCCAGCAAAAATTTCGCAGTTTCCATAGGTGTTGGGTTGTTTACTTCATTTTTGTTTAATTCTGCTATAAATGGGGACCACACTTCCTTAAAACTATATAGTGGTTTGAATTCTAATAAGGCTCTTTAATCAGTCTGGATTCCTGGTGACTAAATGGACACACTCATGCAGTTTTCTTGCCAATAATGTGGAACCCATTTGCCATCATCTTCTTCCCTTCTGCATGGAAACCTAGGGTTCAGCTACTGAACTAGTGAAATGCCTATGAACCCCTCCAGTAAGGGCAGGTCAGCTTTTCTGGGATCCTTGCTGGGTCAGGCCACAGGCCATCTAGTCCAGCATCCTGCCTCACCCAGTGGCCCACCAATGGCTTCTGGGCATCTCAGGCAGAAGATGAAGGCAAAACCTTCTCCCTGCAAATGAAGCATATTGCCTTTTCCTCCAACCTAGAGGTGGTACCTTGGCATCCATTCTAGTAGCCCTAGATACACCTAATCTCTGTCTGTAAGAACATATGTGGAGCCCTGCTGGATCTGGCCACAGCCCATCTAGTCCAGCTTCCTGTCTCACACAGTGGCCCACCAGTTGCCCATGGGCATCCCAAGAAGAGACAAGGACAAACCTTCTCCTCCTATCAGATCCCAGCAAATGGCCTTAGAAGCATCCTGCTTGTCCCCCCAGCCTGAAACTTGTACTTAGGCATACATTTTCAGGATTGTGGCTTGGCAGCATCCTTCCCAACAACTGGCAGCACCGTTTTGGTGGTTCATTTGTCCATCCACCCTTCACTCTGCAATCTGATAGGCTTCAAGCCAGCAGGAGACTTAGGCCAGAACTGGGCAAGTGTTTTGGCTGTCCCCCTGCAAGAGGTATATAAAAAAAGCAGCCTGGATGTTTAAGGCTTGGAGCATCTTTTGTGTAAGAAAACTCCAGGTTGTTACTAAGAAATTGTTAGTACGATAGACCCCTTAACACCAGCGAGAGTGTGTCTGGGTTGCCTTAAGAACTCTCAGTTTGAACTGGAGGCTGCTCATCTTAGCTCTTTTCTGTTATATCTCATTATTTATATTTAATTTCAGCTCCTTGCCTCTTGAATTTTAGCCAGAAAGCAAGAGAGAATCAAACCTGTGGTTTGAAAAAACAACATGAAGGATTCTACTTAAAAGACAGCCTTTAAGAGTTAGAGAGTATAACAAACCAAAGTCCTAACTTTTGTTCTCAGAATATTGAAGGACGTGTTTTAAGACTATCTTATTTGTTAGATGTTTTCAATGGAGCGCTTATTCTGATACTCACTCTAGCATCGCCACTATTGATTAAACTGTCTATTATCTAGTTATCCAGATCCTTTGGTAGTTCTTACTTTAAGACTTAGAGAGGCACAACAGAATGGCTTTACACAGAATTCAGCCTGTAGAATAACCACTTTCCATTGTATTTTCATCTGATTGGGAATCCTTTCGAAAATCTTATCATTCTTTTTGGCCCCGAGAGGGTAGCTGGCAGCATTATATCTAGTGTTACTTCAGAAAACTTCAGGTTCCCTGGGCCTTGGTTAAGTGTTTTATTTCTCTCCTTGTAGGTAGGGAAGGGCACGAATATTCATGATATTAGTTATTTGTACAAATTTGGACATTCGTACATTAATCCAATGTCACGACATCCGTACATTAACATTCGTAGGAATACAAATGTTTCAGAGCATTCGTACAAATAGTTCGTACATTCGTTAAACTGGGGATTTGTATCGAATATAAGAACCTAAGAGGAGCCCTGCTGGATCAGGCCACAGTCCATCTGGTCCATAAGAACCTAAGTGGAGCCCTGCTGGGTCAGGCCACAGCACATCTGGTCCATAAGAACCTAAGAGGAGCCCTGATGGATCAGGCCACAGCCCATCTGGTCCATAAGAACCTCAGAGGAGCCCTGATGGATCAGGCCACAGCCCATCTGATCCATAAGAACCTAAGAGGAGCCCTGCTGGATCAGGCCACAGCCCATCTGGTCCATAAGAACCTCAGAGGAGCCCTGATGGATCAGGCCACAGCCCATCTGATCCATAAGAACCTAAGAGGAGCCCTGCTGGATCAGGCCACAGCCCATCTGGTCCATAAGAACCTCAGAGGAGCCCTGATGGATCAGGCCACAGCCCATCTGATCCATAAGAACCTCAGAGGAGCCCTGATGGATCAGGCCACAGCCCATCTGGTCCATAAGAACCTCAGAGGAGCCCTGATGGATCAGGCCACAGCCCATCTGATCCATAAGAACCTCAGAGGAGCCCTGCTGGATCAGCCCACAGCCCATCTGGTCCATAAGAAGCTAAGAGGAGCCCTGCTGGATCAGGCCACAGCCCATCTAGTCCATAAGAACCTAAGAGGAGCCCTGCTGGATCAGGCCACAGCCCATCTGGTCCTTAAGAACCTAAGAGGAGCCCTGCTGGATCAGCCCACAGCCCATCTGGTCCTTAAGAACCTAAGAGGAGCCCTGCTGGATCAGGCCACAGCCCATCTAGTCCAGTGTCCCGTCACACAAAATGGCCCACGAAATGTTCGTATAGGACAGATATCCAATGCGTATCCATTGGTTTAGGATACATACCCAATATATATGCGTTTGTATAGGATCCATATGATTCGTATTGAATCAAATTCTAAACACATTCGAAGGGGATCTGTTCAAATGAATACGACTTTTCTAACATCCGATTCATTACGAACTGAATGCCAAAAACCCATTTTTGCACGCCCCTATTTATAAGGTTTAGGAAGATGGGAACGGAGACAGCGGAACTGGCCTTGGTTTGAGTAGAGGGACGACTCTTTGCGTTCCTGTCCACACAGAACCTTCCCCCAGCATTAATACCAACGCTGCTGTAGGCAGGAGTTGGTTGAAGAGGATAGATCCCACATTTGCCTCCCTGATAAATTCTGGCAGTTCTGTGCACTGAACGTACTAAGCTTCTATCAGAGTTTAGCAGACTGAATTTCTCCTTTTGGCATTTAGCAGTAGGCTCTGGACACAGCGAGTGGGTTAGAGGAGGGAAATTTGCCAAGCCAGTTGTCAGCAGATTCAGGACACTTCTTATTTCTTTTTTTTAAAAAAGGGACTTTTCCCGTCTCCAAATTGCAAGGAACTTAATCTGTGGAATTCTCAGCTGGGCGGTGCAAAATGGTTGCCAACATAGCTGGCTGGAGGACAAGGAGGAGGAGGAGAGATCTCTCAACGTTGATTGGCTGTGGTGTTGGAGTGGAACACCCAGGTTTTCGGGAAGTCTGGCCCTAGGTGCCGGATGCTAGAGAGCGGCAGACATATGAGTGTTTGCGTTCATGCGATTGAGTCTTGCTCGTGGGTTTCCCAGAACCACCTGCTGGATCCTTCTGTCTCACCTGAGGAGGCTGTAACCTTGTGTCCTTGCTAAATGAAGGATGTTTGCAAAGCCAGAAACCCTTCTGACCAGCTCCTTGCCTTAAAGGCACCCAGTAACTGGTGCATCTGGCAGAGATCTCGTTGCGCACATCACTTCTCAAGCATCAGGACAGAGAATGCTTAGCCATGCTAGGAAGCCTTTACTGATAAAAGATCCCAGAGTGGGAGTCCCCATGGGCACGTTAATCCGAATTGAATTCAAATTCAGGAAGGACCATCCCCATGACTTCTGTAATTAATCCGAACTCGGCACCCAGGCATCCCCATGCAATTTCTTATTCCCCGATTTTATGAGGACTATCCTGCCTAAATCCGGAGGGGAAAAAGTCCTGAGTCCCCTTTTTTGAGCCGAGTCCGCTTATTTCCCCCCACATGGGGATGATACCAGGCTATTTGGGGTGGGGGTCTAGTCTTCTGGCCAGTGGCAGCTAGCTGTGGGTATTTTTTTACAGATGCAAAGCTCCCCTCCTCCCTTGCCAGGCTCGCAATCCGTTTGGAAAAGGCAGAAAGGAGGGAGAGCTGCTTGCCTTTTAAAAGGGCTTTTAAAACATTTTTTTCCTGGAAACATTTTGTATCTTTTTGAAAAGATACATGTGGGAAGCTTTGCAATGCTTTTAAACACTTGAAATACTTTTGAAATTTTTTTTTCAAGGATACATTTTATCATGCTGTGTTTGATCTTTCACTGATCTGCTTGAGTGCATATTTGCCAGTAATCTCAAAAGGGAGAGGTGTGAAATAGAAAGTAATTTTAAAGCTGCCTTCAGCCAGAATTTTTGCTGCCTTTATTGCAGGCAGGGTTTGTACGGGGTGGGGGGTGGGGATTTAAAAGTCCTGGTTTTTATGTTTAAAAATAGTCCCCCAAAATAGTCCAAACAGGACTAAACCAGGACTAAAAAAGCTGCATGGGGACGTGCCCAGAGAGTACCTTTGCCTCTCTGCCAAAGTCCAAATGTTTCTTTGCCTTGCTGGGTTGAGACTTTTCTCCTGGGCCTACCAGCTCCCTTTGCAGCGTTACCATTTTAGCAATACTTCTTTCGGTCATATTTTTCACTGAGTCAAAGGGAGGTACAGGCAGCAGACCAACCCGTGACATCCATGTGGGGGTCTTCTCTTCCAGGGAGTGGGTGTTGAAGAGCGCCATGCTGATCGCCATGTCTGTGTACACATACCTGCGCCTCATCGTCGACCACCACGGTTCCCCGCCACTACAAGCCCTGCGGCAGAAGGAGGTGGATTTCTGCATATCTTTGCTCCGTGACAGGGTAAGAAATGCCAGCCGACCTGCAGATCTTGAAGCAGGGGGGTAGTGCCAGGGCTGTTCCTTTCAGATCTCTCTTCCTTAACCTTGTTTACGTGTGTCTGGCCCTCCTTGGCCTAGCAGGTCCCATTTTTGTTCTCTGGAAGTTTCCTTTGGGCATGATGGAGCGGTTCTTACGATCCAGTTTGGTCTAGAGGTTAAGGAGCCGGACACTTATCTGGAGATACTGGCTTTGATTCTGCCCTCCTCCAGAAAGCCGGTGGATGACCTTGGGCTAGTCACAGCCCTCTTCTGAGCTCTCACGTAGCCCTCTTCTGAGCTCTCACAGGCCCACCTGCTTCACAGGGTGTCTATTTGAGGAGAAGAACCCAAGGTTTGTTTGCTGCTTTGAGTTAGAAAGGGGTGAGAAAAGCAGGGTCCGAAAACCACCTCTTGTTCTTCCTCCACGAAGCCAGCTGGGTGGCCTTGGGCTAGTCACAGCTCTTTTTCTGAGCTCTCACAGTCCCACTTGCCTCGCAGGGTGTCTGTTTGGGGAGAAGAACAGAAGGTTTGTCAGCCACTTTGAGTCCCCTTAAACGGGTGAGAAAAGTGGGGTAGAAAAGCCAACTCTTCTTCTAGTGTCCTTATTGCAACAACTGTTTATTTTCAGCCTGTTTTAAAATGTGTTTTTCAATGTTTGCCTGGAAACCGCTTAAAAATCTTTTTATAAAGGGCAATGCAGGAATGTTTGAGATCAGTCAAAGTAGGTATTATATGGAGCGCCATGCAGATTTTTCTGACTTTGCAGCTGGCAAACAATGGTCTCCGTGACATCTCGGGGTTGTTACTGACCCCAGCTAGCAAGAAGTGGCCAGATGAAAGACACAAAGCAGCTAAAAAATTGTGGCCGGGCTGTATGTATGCAAGCCAGTGAAATAAATCAGGAATTAATCATTATTATTAGCTAACAATTATTTTTCACCTGCTCTTCTGCCTCTTTGGAACCTGTTGTCTTTGAAGGGAGCTGCCAAATGTAGGAAGAAATATTCTTCTTTTTTTCCAGTTTCAGGACATTGTGTAGGATGAATTAGCCTTTGGTGTAGCACGTGGTTTTGGAACCAAACGCCTTTAAGCCCCCAAAATGACTTCCTCTCTCTCCTTGTCCCTCCCCATTCCAAAAAGTTTACTGAATGCTTCATGATTGGCCGAGATCTGGTGAGGCTCCTACAGAACGTTGCCAGGATACCTGAATTTGAGCAGCTCTGGAAGGACGTCATCCACAACCCAGAGGCCCTGAGTCCGCAGTTCACAGGTATTCACAAGCTGTGGGGAACGTACCTGCTAAGGATGCGCATGGATGTTTCCTTGACATTCTATTCGAGCTGAATTGAATACTCGAAAATCCAATTCGATTCAAATCTTTTAAATCTGAATTTAACAAGATTCAGTTCAAATGGACCAAAATAGAACCTATTTGTTAAAATTTTTGATTTGAATCTGTATGCGCGAATGTCGACAACATTCGTAGGTGCACCTAGGTGTCTTCCCCACATCCGTACGCCTCTCTGCGCATCTGTACCACGTCCGTGTGCATCCCGTAGTTATCCAGTATGCAACCCGGTTTTGTCCCGTACAGATGCGGGAAAGATGCAGATGTTCAAGTACACATTGTATTGCATGCACCTTTTACGGTACTTCCTTGTGAAATGTGGGGACGGGAGGGGCAGTACAGCCATGTGCTGTCACCCATTGCCATGGCCAGGCTGGTAGTCTCCCGGTTCGATTCTGCACTCCCCCACAAAGTAAGCTGGGTAACCTTGGGCTAATCACAGCTCCCTTTCTGAGCTCTCACAGCCCTGCCTGAAGACCCCACTGTAGACCCCATTAATGGGGTCTACAGAAAATCTGGATTAAAGGCCAGAAAGTGCCCATTTGATCTGGATTTCCCGACCGGCAGTGGAAACAGTCGGGTCCCAAATGGGTGCCGTGGTGGACATGGGGTCATCCGGCTCGCACCCAAATGGGTCCTTAATGGGTGCAAAAATGGGTGCTTTCTGACAGTGAGAAAACAGCCCTTCTTGCATACCCCTAGTCCAGATCTGTGCCATTTCTCCAGAATGGGCCTGCTGTGTGGCTTCGTTGTCTGCTGGTGAGGAGTAAGATTTCCTTTGGTTCCTTCCATTCTAACCTGTCGCTTTTCTCTTTTCCTTCCCCTCGGCCTTAGGGGTGTTGCAGCTGTTGCAGTCCCGGACTTCGCGCAAGTTTCTGGCCTGCCGCCTGACTCCAGATATGGAGACTAAACTGCTCTTCATGACCTCCCGGGTAACTGGCTTTTTGGGGGTGTTTCAGTCACTTCTGGGTGTGCGGTCGTGCCTAACTCCCTGTGGTCGGCCCCTTTCCCAGAGGGCTCTTTCCTCATAATACTGATAAAGGCCCTGCAATTATCCAAATGTTGCACAGGCAGTTATACAATTCAGGCCAACCTCAAAGGCTGTGAACTTTCGACGTTGCCGGTTGGGGTCTTTCCCCCCCCCCCCCTGAAATAGGACCAGGCTCGGTGTATTAGCCCAGAGTCGCATGCTGTCCACACACTGTCTGCAATCCAGTATACTGAAGTACGCTCATGGACTATTTTGCAAAGGTCTTTTGTGGGGAGCAGGTCTATGGTAGTATATAAGGAAACAACGTCAAAGGTGACCAAGAAACAGTTTTCAGATGGTGGTGTGAGATTTTCCAAGAAGATAACAAAATCCTTGGTGTCTTTTATGTATGATGGTATATCACGAACGAGAGGTTTGAGGAAATGAGAAATGTATTGCATAGTGGTTCCAGAATAGAGCCACTAGCCGAGACAATTGGTCTGCCTTGAACAGGCATGGTGTCTTTGGGTGTTTTTCCACTGTCACTAGAAGTACCCATTAAGTACCCATTAATGGGTACGTAATGGCATTTTTGTACCCATTAATGGGTACGTAATGGCATTTTTGTACCCATTAATGGGTACTTCTAGTGACAGTGGAAAAACACCCCATGTGTATTTTTGGTAATAAATCCAACAACGGGATTCTACCCTGAGATTCCAATAGAAATCCATAAGTATTGTTGCTTATATAAGCCATGTTCAAAGCTTCCTCCAGAATAATGTGTATAGATTTCAGTATATCATCTGTGTGGTCTTTCACGCATGGTGTATAGTGCTTGATATTGGAAAGCTGTCTGAGAGCCTCCGTTTCAAACTCTTTCCTGCCCCAAACCACGATGGCACCTCCCTTGTCTGCTGGTTTAATAGTAATATCGGTTCTCCTGTGGATTCCCTTAAGGGTTTATCTTTGTATCCTAGATAAATTATGCCAGTTTGAGGGGGCGGCATTCAGAAAGGCAGACAGTAGCCTTTCGAGCTCTCTGTCTGACTCCTATACCCATCCTTCCTCGGAGGACTCCAGAACATATCGTAGGCCTTTTTAAGACAAACCATCAGGCCATTGGAGGTCCAAAGACAGGCATTTAGAGAAGAGAAACATGTAGAAAAGCAGACACAGTGGGAAACGCAGATAATCAATATATCTCAGACCTCGAGGTACAAGTATTAAATAAGGGGCTCACTTTTGTGCCCACTAACAGGTCTATGGTGCCCTGACCCAATGCATTATAGGGGCGTGTACGAATATTCGAAGTTATTTGAAATTCAATCGTATTGATCCAAATTTTGACGTTCAAATTCAGTTTGAATGTCCATGAATTCAGATTTAAAAATCTGAACGAATTTCACGTTTCGGATCTGTTCATTTGAATTATCTGGACATTTGAATTTAAAAATCTGAACGAATTTCACGTTTCTGATCTGTTCATTTGAATTATCTGGACATTTGAATTTAAAAATCTGAACGAATTTCACGTTTCGGATCTGTTCATTTGAATTATCTGGACATTTGAATTTAAAAATCTGAACGAATTTCACGTTTCGGATCTGTTCATTTGAATTATCTGGACATTTGAATTTAAAAATCTGAACGAATTTCACGTTTCGGATCTGTTCATTTGAATTATCTGGACATTTGTATGTAAAAATTTGAACGAATTTCACATTTCGGATCTATTCTGAGAGCCTCCGTTTCATACCCTGGGGAAGCGCACAGGGTACAGACCGAAGTGGATCAGTGTAACCTGCCCTCGCAGGGTTTATGTCGTCTCTCCTTTTCTCTCTGCTCCAGGTGCGATTTGGCCAGCAGAAGCGTTACCAGGACTGGTTCCAGCGGCAGTACCTGTCCACCCCAGACAGCCAGTCGCTGCGCTGTGATCTCATCCGCTACATCTGCGGGGTGGTCCACCCGTCCAACGAGGTGCTGAGCTCGGACATCCTTCCCCGCTGGGCCATCATTGGCTGGCTTCTCACCACCTGCACGGTAAGGTGCCCCACCATAGCCCTTATACCTTGTGGGAGGGCGGGGCAGAGGCAGGCAACACACAGGTGCTGTAGCTGGCTCAGTGCTTCCTGGGTGGAGGGAGGCTCACTTGCCATGGAGCCGATGAGATGTCATCATGGGAGAGGTAACTGCCGTTGGTTGTCCGTTGAGTGAACTGTGACCTGCCTTGCATATTGCTGGCCAACGTGATGGGAGAGGAAGCCACCGTGCCAGGCAGCAGCGTGTTTCTGCTTGCCGGTGCCCATTCTCCGGCCTTTCCCCGTAGCATTAGTGACTGTGCAGAAGATTAGAACAAGGAAGGCCAAGGGGTGGATCTTCCAGGGTTTGTGAGGTCCAGTTCTAGGGAGGAAGGGAGAAACCAGTGGCTTGAAGGTGGAGGGGATCTTGCAGCAGGAAGCCCAAGGTGGCTGCATGAACGAACAGGGCTGTATCAGGATGGAAAAAAGAAGATGAGCCACAGGGAGCTTGTAGGATTTGGGAACAAGCAGGAACTCAGTCTTGGAAGCCCGGTCCTGACCTCCCATCCTGCAGACAAAACAGCCATACGTCGGAGCTGTTGTTGCCTGGGACTGCTTCCTTCCTTCTTTCGCCTTTTGCCTTCTTTGAAGTAATGTGCTTGAGCTGAGCGGAAGGTGGTGGCATCTTCCTTCCTCTTAGCGCAAGCATGACGTGACTTGCGTTTTGACAATCTCTCCTCCGCTGTCCCTGACCCCTAGGGACCTCTGTGTTGCCCGGTCTGCCAAGACGCTGTTCCCAGATCACCTGGGCTTCCTGCCTTTGCCGGTTGATAGTTTGGAACATCTGTATCTTGGATAGGCTCCGTGAATTCCCGAACACTCCCGAGAGCTATGGAGCAGGGTTGGCAAGGAATGCTGGGAATTCTGGATAAGGAGTATCTGAAGGACCGCACCTGAACACCCCTGCTCTATAGGGTTCAGAAGGAACAGGGAGGGTGAAGGTCACCTGGGACAACCTGTATCTTGAGTATTTGGAGGCAGCCTGGACTGAGATTGGCTTAATATTGTCATGGCAGAGCTGTGAATAAACATGGAAGGAGGGCATGAGACAAGCGCAGAACATTTTTAATAGGACAACATACTGAGCCTGTTTGCGCTTACTGGCGTTCTGTGATAAAGATCAAGAGTGGTGGTGGCCATTTGCTCTACGAGCACTAAACTAGCCCTGCGCCTGGCCAGCAGCGCTTGTAGTGTGAATGGCCAGCAGCTGCCACGGCCATTGGCAGCTGTGCATGACCACATGACCGCACAACGGCAGCCAGTTGCTCTTGGTCAGCCTGTGGACATGAAATCCAGGTCTTTGTGGTAATGGCTGGGTATGGCTGAAGTGATCCATTGCCTCAGTGCCCTGTAAGAGGTATGTGTGTGGCCGCCATGATGTTCTCCATCCTTTGGAACCTCTGCCCCGCGGTCTTTCCTCAAAAAAATCCATGTTTTCGGGTCCGTTGTTCCCCCTCTGGTTCACAGTGATCCGAGAAGTCTTTCTCTAACCAGGTCGACATCCAAACAGGATATTTTTTTAAAAAAAGTCTGTTTAAAACACGTTTACGTAAAAGAAAACCCAACCCCAGACTTATTCTTGGGAAGCAAAGAACCACAGAATGGAATGCAGCTTTTTCAGAAAGGGATAAATTAAGTAGATCTCTAAGAAATCAAGATTGGCTTTTTTTAGTTACAGATTTCGTAACCATCTATCCTTGTCCTTACCAGGCAGGGACGTATAGGCCGGGCCTTGTGGCTTTAGAAGAGAGCTTCAGGGACGTTAGGGGGCTGGATGGGTGTAGCCGTGATCACTTTTTGGCCCTCCATCCTAGCCCCGGAGATGCTTTCTATCCAAGGTCCCTCAGCTTTGCCTGTTTTCCCTGCTTGTTTGGTGGCTTTTTTTGGCTTGGGTTGGAAATGGCTGGTCTCCATCTCCTGCCTCCTGCCTGCCTGCCAAGGGCATCCGTGATTAGTTGAAAGCCAGGCTATTAATCTCAAACAAAGCTTGCTTTGAAAGTGAGCCCAGGGACCGCGGACGCAGTCAACTGGTCAGGGGCAGTCTTGCTACACCGTGGGAATGGGTGCTGGAAGACCTCCGGCATTTTTCTTTTATTTACTGTGTTTCTATCCTGCTTTTCAGGCAGCTGACATCCAGAGTGTGTGGGTGGTGGGTGGCTGGGTGGTGGTGGGTGGCTGGGTGGTGGTGGGTGGGTGCGGGTGGTGGTCGTCTAGTGGTTAGGGAGCCAGACTCTTTTCTGGGAATACTGGGTTCGATTCCACTCTACCCCATGAAGCCAGCTGGATGACCTTGGGCTAGTCACAGCTCTCTTCTGAGCTCTCACAGCCCCACCTACCTCATAAGGTGTCTGGTGTGGGGAGAAGAACAGAATGTTTGTCAGCCGCTTTGAGTCCCCTGAAATGGGTGAGAAAAGTGGGGTAGAAACGCCAGCTCTTCTTCTTCTTCTTAATAAACAAGAAGCAACCACGACCTAGAGCAGTGATGGCTAACCTTCTGAGCTTGGTGTGCCAAAATTCGCAAGAAAACCTAGCTTAACTCGGGTGCTGTGTCACGTCTAGAAATATCCATAATTTTGTGATATTTGTGGCTCTAGTAAAAAAGTTATATTTTTGATATATGTATTTTATTAAAAGCAAAAACAAATAATTCTTTACATTAGTGACTTTTGTTGCTAAATCTTCAATTGAAAGTTGGTATTTTGTTCACTTCAAGAACAAGCAAGCACTACACAGCCAGGTGCCAGGGTGGCCATGTGTGTCACCCAAAAGGGCTTGGTGTGTCACTTGTGACACGTGTGTCATAGGTTGGCCATCACCGACCTAGAGTGAGACGGGAGAGCGGTGGGAGTATGTCAGGGAGGCAGACAACCCTTCCAAGGAAGGAAGCTTTCAGCGCCTGGGTCTGGTTGGAAGCCAAGTGGATCTTTCCCTGCTGGTGATCTGGATGTGGCCATTGTGGCGTTTGGTCTGCGAATCAGGAGTGGCTTCCTTTCCTTTCCCGTCTGATCCGGCACAGAAAGCGGAGGAGGAAAGTTCTCCGCAGGTGCCGGTTCCTCCGGCCAGTGACCAGCTTCCTTTGCCGTGCATGGTCTTGATCTCGCCGGGAGCACCGTCTTCTGACCGTCCTTGACCTTGTGCCTGGCGGCAGAGACTGCTGTCCCCTCTGTGGCTCCGTGCCACCCTTAGACTGGAGAAGAGAGGGGGCTTTTCTGCCCGCCTGATGGACTCAGGCAGCTAAAACGTTCTTTGGGCTACCTCCTAGGAACGTAAGATGCTCTTCCCATAGGCAGCTGTGACCCATGAGCATGGAGTGCAACTCAGCAACGCCCTTCCCTTCCCACTTCAAAACAGAATTAGGCCCTCATGAGGGAAGCCGTTCCCGCCGTCTGTCTCATTTTTCAGTAGAATTGCTCTTGCCCAAAACCAAGAGTTCTTCTGTGTTGATGTTCATCAGCGATGATGCATTTTAAGGGAAGACATCTGCAAGTATCAGTCAAATTTAATTTCTCCCAGGTCTCTTGTATTGCTGCCTTAAAGTTCATCCTGACCCATTTTTCTGCTTTTTTGACCTATAGCCTGATCCAGCAGGGCTCCTCTTAGGTTCTTATGGACTAGATGGGCTGCGGCCTGATCCAGCAGGGCTCCTCTTAGGTCCTTATGGACTAGATGGGCTGCGGCCTGATCCAGCAGGGCTCCTCTTACGTTCTTACGTTTGGTGTGAGGATGGACCCAACGTGATGAAATCTCCTAGCAAGTGCCTTCCCACGACTTGTTGTCATCCATCAAATTTATTTACTGACCTCTAAAAAGCAATAAAAATATTTCTGGAACTGTTGCCAAAGGAGGGAGGGGAGGTATTAGTGTCAGGGGCACAGCTGAGAATGTTTTGGAAAACCAGGAGGTCTGCTGGCTTTTAAAAAACCCTCATTGGTATAGAGAAGAATTATGCAGTTTGTGAAGTTGTTTTGTATCCATTAATCCTTGCACCCAAAGCATTTGACCTCTGGCTGTCTCAAAACTGTAATTTTGCATTGTATAATATTTTCTTTTTTTTTTTTAAAGCAATAAAAATAATAAGTCTGTGCTTTTCCCTGATTGGGGTACCGGGTTGCTGCACCCACACTGATGGATGTTAAATAAGCTGTGCTTGTAATTCATATTTAATTGTGCCTAGAAGGCTGCATTCACACCTAAGTTTTAATCCAGCTTCAGGCCACTTTCAGAGTGGGAGAACGCACCAGCAAAGCGGCAGGATGATTTCTTTCGGCCTTATCTACCTCAGAAGATCCGCCTTTGAGTTAGATAATGCAGAAAGGAAATTGACTGTTCACTTTGCGGATGTATCCTTCCATTCTGAAAGTGGACTGAGGCTGGATTAAAACTTAGGTGTGGACACAGCCAAAGCCCGGGCCCAGATGCGTCACCACTTTCCCGTCAAGGCAAGCGGAGATTAGCAGAGTGGCCATTTTAGGAGGCCAGAGAATGAGAGGGAAATTGGGGGGGGGGGTTCCTATTTAGATCCCAGAATTTTCACCCCGATTTCACCTCCATCCTTGCCCTAGGAGCAAGTGCCAAACAAAGTGGCAATATCACTATTTCTGGAAAACTCATGTTGGGAGTTCTTTTCCCCCAAATAGCAATATTCCGGGATTTCAGCCCTATATCCCGGTGCCGTGTTGGGGCTGCCTTGGAGACTTGTAATGCCAGGATAATCCAGTGATTTATGCCCTGTCTGGATGCGGTCTTTGCCTCCCTTTACTGGATCTGGAGCTGATCTTGCTTGAGGGAGGGAGAAGCTAGTGTCATGGCACTGTTTGTAAATCCTGTGGCGACGTCCTCTGTGGTGGCCGAGCCAGCTTGCCTGGACCACAGCTGGGTGGAGTTTCCGCCGTGCCCTCGGTTGGGTTTTTTGGGTTTAACCTTATTTTTTTTGCTTTTGTGCTTCTTCCCCGTCTAGTCCAACGTCGCTGCCTCCAACGCCAAGCTGGCCCTGTTCTACGACTGGCTGTTTTTCAACCCCGAGAAGGACAGCATCATGAACATTGGTATGATGAAACCCTTTGACCCTCCAGGGGCTGCATGGCATTTTATGTTCTCTCTGCCTTCCACTTGCTCCTGACCCCATCTGGGAGAGGTGGTCGATGGGCCTGGAGCCACACGGGATTCAAAGCCTGGGCTTACCAGGCCTTCCCTATCAATGGCTACTAGAGTGGATGCCTGGGTACAGCATCCAGGTTCAGAGACAGACAGGGTGCCTCACTGAGGCCATTTCCAGGGAGCTGAGTCGTCAAAGATTCCGCCTTCACCTTCTGCTCGAGATACCCAGAAGCATTTGGTGGGCCACTGTGTGAGAGAAGATGCTGGACTAGATAATCTTGGCCTGGTCCAACAGGTTTCCTTGATGTTCTTCTAGGCTAATTCATAGAGAACAGGTATATCAAGGGCTACTAGAAGTGAGGCCTAGGTGCTGCCACTGGATTGGATAGGCAGGCAGGATGTCTATAAAGGCCATTTGCAGTGATTCGAGAGCAGGGGAAGGTTTTGCTTTCACTCTGCTTGGGCCACTGCGTAAGACAGGATGCTGGACTGGATGGGTGGTGGCCTAAGATCTAAGAGGTCTCCTATAAGGTTCTTATGTTTTGTGTTTCTCCCACCTCATCCATCTATGGCTTCTCTGCCTCTTCCACCACTCTGGCTTGGCCTCTCCTTTTAGTTCTGGATTTGGTCTAGTGGGTAAGAAAAGTGGGGTAGAAAAACCAACTCTTCTTCTCCTTCTCCATCTTCTTCTCCATCTTCTTCTCCATCATCATCTTCTTCTTCTCCTTCTCCATCTCCTTCTCCATCTTCTCCTTCTTCTTCTTCTTCTCCTTCTCCATCTTCTCCATCTTCTTCTCCATCATCATCATCATCATCTTCTCCTTCTCCTTCTTCTCCTCCATCTTCTTCTTCTTCTTCCTCCTCCATCTTCTTCTTCTTCTTCCTCCTCCTCTTCCTCCATGTCTTGCTTGAGAAGGTGGCTTGGTGTTCTGACCAGAAGATCCATAGCTATCCTTGCCTTGATGGTCTCAAAGGGGAAGAGTTGAGCTAGTGGTAGATGTAACCCAGTATGATTTAAGGACTCTTTAAATACGAATCTACCATTTGAACGTACGGATTGGAACGCTATAGATTCAAATGGGATTTTGAGACATTCAAATCTACTCGGATTTGAATGTCAAAAATACATTTGTGCACATCCCTAGTTTGGAAGGAGAACGTTAAGCAGATAACCCGCATCTAAAGCGTTTAGGGTCCTGAAGATCCAGACGGCTTCTTTATACTGGGCTTGAAAAGAAACTGGGAACCAGCACTGGTCCAAAACCATAGGAGTGATTTGCATTAGATCACTCTCTGTCCACTTGAAGCTGCTTGGGCTGGATAACGTTGCATTCTTAAAAATCAAAGACATCCAGTGGTCTGGCCCTGAAGTCATCTTCATGTGAGTGATGAGAATCGGTTCTGCTCCTGGTTAACTGGGATGTCCGCTGCCCCCGAAGCGATGGCACTGCCACCACCCTCACCAGCTTCCATCCCATCCAGGCTTTGCTTGGCTGTGTGCTTGAAATCAATTGTCCTGCCTCCCCTTTGCCTTTCTACAGCCCGAGGTGCCTAAGCTTCCGGAAGCCCCTGGACTGTTTCCAAGGGTCGGCCCCAGACTGAACGCTCGGTAGTAGCCCGCGCCCTCTTGCCAACGTAACGCCTGCTACCCTTTTTGCTTTGCAGAGCCTGCCATCCTTGTCATGCATCATTCCATGAAACCCCACCCGGCCATCACTGCCACCCTGCTGGACTTCATGTGTCGGGTAAGTCGCCTCGCCTCCCTTCCCCGAAGCCGTTTCGGCCTAGTTCTGCTGTTGGGCGGCCTCACCTGGGCTCACCTGGAGAAGGGACATGAGATGAAACCAAGTTCTGACGGCACCCTCTTCTTTCCTTCCCCTCCCTCTTGGCTTCCCTTCTTTTCCAGATCATTCCTAACTTTTATCCTGCTCTGGAGGTCCATGTGCGGCAAGGCATCTTCAACTCGCTCACGCACATTGTGGAGAAAAGAGTCCTGGCGTAAGACGTTGGCCAAGTTCTTCATCAGTTAACACACACAAACACTCGCAAGACCCCATTCCTTATCAGCCCAGTTGCCTCATGAATTGCATGCCTGCACTTTCATCACCCAACTAGGAGCATCGGCGAAGCATTGGGCCTTATCCTGGAATATATAACAGAGTAGGGCCCTGCTGCGCACTTGCTAATGCAGACTAGAGCAGGCCTCAGGTGCAGCCTGCCATAATCTGCCCTAGCATGCAGACAGCAGGGTCCTTTTCTGGGATATTTTCTGGAGTAAGGCCCAGCTCAGAAAGGGCCTTCGTTCTCCATGACTTCCTGTCCGCCAAAAGCCAGGGTGAACAGGTGGACCTTTACCTGCTTCTAGGCGCATACCATACAGGTGCTGTGTGCATCTCAGAGGGAGCTACCACCAAGAAAGCATCTTAATCGGCCGCTTAGAGGGATATTTTACATGCTTGGTTAATATAAATAAAAGCAGGTTTGGTCTTGTGGTTGTGAGAGTGTGGAACTCTTACCCGGAGGTCTCCTGGTTTGTTTCCGCATTCCTGCACAAAGCCAAGTGAGTGGCCTTGGTCTAGTCACGACTCCCTTTCTGAGCTCCCACAGCCCTACCTGCCTCACAAGATGTCTGTTGTGGGGAGAAGAACAGGAGGTTTGTCAGCCGCTTTGAGTCCCCTTTGTGAGCCAGTTTGGTCTAGTGATTAAGGAACCAGACTCTTACCGGGGAATACTGGGTTTGATTCCGCCCTCTTCCATGAAGCCAGCTGGGTGACTTTGGGCTAATCACTGGCTGGGTGTTCTGTTTTGGGGAGAAGAGTAGACAAGCTTTGTCAGCCGCTTTGAGTCCCCTTAAATGGGTGAGAAAAGCGGGGTAGAAAAGCCAACTCTTCTTCTTAAAGGGTGAGAAAAGTGGGGTATAAATACCCAGATGATATCATTCCCATATTTCACATCATAGCCTTGTATGGTTCCTTTCCCTTTGCTGTTTTGTTTCTAATTCACGTGGAAGCTTCCACCAGGAAAATATATATTTCCTGGTGCTCCCAAAAAAGATTCATATCCGATTAGTGCAGGGATGTCAAAGATGCGGCCCACGGACCGGATGCGGCCCGCAGGCTGTATGAATACGGCCTGCGGCCGCCACCCACAACCACCCGCGGCGGCCGCGGCCGCTGTCCTCCTTGGACGCGAAGGAGGCGAGGTGAGGCGAGGCGAGCGCGTGGCGGGACCCTCCACTGCCCAAGTGCGCGGGCGCCGCCATGAACAGCCAGCCCCTCCTCTGTGCCCTAGCCACGCCCCCAGCCATGCCCCAGCCCCTCCTCTGTGCTCTGGTCACGCCCCCGGTCACACCCCCTGGCCCTGACAGTACTTTTTTTTTTTAATCCGGCCCTCTGCAAAATTGAGTTTGACACCTCTGGATTAGTGGGTGCCATGTTGTTTTTAAATGTTTTTCGTTTGCTTGATGGGTTTGGACTGCTGTAACCTGGCCTGAGGCCTCAAAGGTGGGATTTGCTTTAAAAAATGGTGATAACTCTGTGAAACGGTTATGGATGCAAACCAAACAATCCCACATAGCAAAAAGGGAGGACTTAGGCCTGAACGCCTTTTGTGAAGCTGATTTCTTCATGTTTTTTTTTTTTTTTAAATCTCTTTCCTCCCACAGGCACTTGGCTCCTCTCTTTGACAATCCTAAACTGGACAATGAGCTCCGGGCCATGCTCCGAGAAAAGTTCCCAGAGTTCTGCAGTTCTCCGTCACCTCCCGTTGAAGGTAGGACCAGATCAGATCGTAAAGGCGGGCTTAGACGAGGGAAGAAACATGGGAGAGAAGGCTTCATTTTTCTCCCCTTGTGAAACCCTGAAGTCAGGAGAGGGAACTGCAGGGACAGGCCTGCTGTGATGCTTTTTAGATGCTCTGGAGGGGCTGAGAAGGTAGCATAAGGTAATGGTTAGAGGAGACAGCTGCTAGAGACCTCCAGTTCTCTGGCGTTGTTTGAAAACCCATTAAATGAAGCTTTCAGAGCTGCCTGGGTCTGCTTTTGCAACAGAAGCAATGTGGAGAGCGAAAGAGAGCTGTTGGTTAGACTTGGGGTCTGGAAGAACGTCAGTTTGGACCTTCGGCATCTCCATGTTGGGTTGGGTGACCATCTTTCCTGCTGGCGATGCTGAGCGTGGTATTCTAGGATACCACCTCTGCTCACTTCTGCCTTCCTGGACAGACACCTTTCCCTGTGGGTTCTGTTTTTGCAGACTCTTAATTGCTTGCTCCTTTGGGTGTGTGATCCCCTTCGAATTTGGTAGGATCCTGTTCCGTACGAATGTATTCGTGCGAACATATCGATACAAACTCATACGAATCTGATCTTTATCCTGTAACAGATCTGCTCTGAACGGGTCAAATCTGCCCTGAATCCACTTTGAATCCCAAACCATGTCGAATTCACTCCCCATCCGTTGCAGAGGCGACTGGTGCAGCCATGTTCCCACCTCCCTGTTTCACAAATGTCCCAAAACATTTGTCGTCGTACGAATGCCAATGTATGAATATCGTAACCTTTGATTCGTATAAGGATGTCTGGGTTTGTCCAAATTTGTATGAATAATGAATGTTGCTAATATTCATGCCCTTCCTTCATACGGAGCATAGGTTCCTAGAGACGGGCAGGCCCGCCCTGTTGGAAAGTTTGGAGCAGCGTAAAGGAGGGATGGATTAGCGTGGGGCCCGGAGGTCGTAGCTCGTTTGGGAGGGAAAATATCTGTCCAGCTGACCCTTCCTCACCCGCGTCTTGTGGTGGCTCTTGCAGTCAAAATTGAAGAGCCTGTTTCCATGGAGATGGACAATCACATGTCCGACAAAGATGACGGCTGCTACGACAACGCGGAGGCCGCCTTCAGCGATGACGAAGAGGACTTGAACAGTAAAGGTGAGGAGGGCTGGGCCTGTGCCCTGCCGCCCTGACAGGAGTCGCTCTTTGTGGCCAAGGTGCACCCTGGGAAACTGGGTCTCCAAAGTCAGGTTCCTGCACGCACCACACTCTAGAGTGGCCCATTTGTTAAAATCTTAAGGCCTTTCTGCACATACTTTAGATCTGGAATATGGGGCTTCCAGCTCTTTCAAACACAAGGGGAGCCTGCGTGGGGAGGAGAGAGGGAAGGGGGTGTTTGCTTTTCCCAGAACCCTCTGCTCCTGGAAAACAAAGTTCACCTGTGTCCATGGGAGCACTCGGACGGTGAGAGGCCAGGATGCAGAGATGCGATTTTGACCGCCTGCCAGGTGACGGCTGATGGGAGGAAGTGAACAGGAAGCAAACAGCTTCTGGGAAGGCTGCCCTTTTGACGCCCGCGCCTCAAGCCCAGAGCGTGTCCTCAGCTCCCTGCGGAACGCGACGTGCCCTTCTCTGGTCAGCCAGATGACAGGTCCGGCGCAGCAGACAGTGGGATGGAAGCGCTGGGGTTTGATGAGCCTCAGGGGACCCGCTTGCGGCCTTGTTTTCCCAGCTTTGCAAGGAAAATCCTTGGCGTAGTCCTCCCAAGGGGCAAGAGGAACGAGTGAAGACTTTCTCCAGTGGTTAGGGTTTGTTGTTTCACGGCCAAATGGACGGTCAGCCTGTGTCCAGATTGTCCAAGAACAGCTGGTCTCAGGGGCTCCTGATATTTTCTGCAGAAGGAAAAAAAAGAAAAGACACGCCCTCCATATGGGGAGCAGAGATCTAGCATATTCATCTCCCTGAGCAGCTAGTCTTCTTCATGCAGGGATTTTCTGCCCCAGCATGCAGGCCTCCAGGCTCAGATGTACTTCACTTCCCAGCAGCCACAGCCAGTGTGGACAGTGCCCAGGGATAATGGGAAACTTGGCAGTTTCATACCCTAAGCCAAAAAAGAAATCCAGTACTCCCTTCCATGTTCCCTATGAACCTAGTTCATACGGAACTGGTTTTGGTACCTCTCTACAGGAAGACGTTTTGGGGCAGGTTGAGGAGAGAAAGACATTTTAAAAATAAACGATGCCAAGTTTGCACTTCTTGGCCCATTTGGTGCCAGAATAAGTCACCAACCCCATAAATGAGGTCTTCTGTTTATTATTTATTTATTTTTTATACTTCTACCCTGCCCTATATCCGAAGGTCTCAGGGCGGGTAACAACCTTTAAAACAACAAAACTACAAACCAGTACATATTAAAACAATAAGAGACATAACAATGTTTTTTTTAAAAAATCAGTGCATTTAAAACAATATTCTACATTTTAAAATAATAGTGTCTGCAGTGGGGTGGGGATATAATCACATCAGCCAAAGGTCAGGGCAAAGAGGTGCGTCTTCACCGCCTTCCTGAAGGGGGCGCGATGCACCTTGAGGGAGAGACTGTTCCATAACCTGGGGGCCATTACCGAAAAGGCCCTTTCCTGTGTGCCCACCTGTTTCACTACTGAGGGCGGTGAGACAAACAGGAGGGCCTCCCCACCAGATCTTAAGGCACGGGCAGGTCAGCATGGGCCAGTTGTAAGCCTGTTGTAAGTAGGTTTGGGGCCTGTGTGTCATTGGCCGTGTTTCTCCTTCCGTTGCAGGGAAGAAAAGAGAATTTCGGTTTCATCCAATCAAAGAAACAGTTGTAGAAGAACCGGTTGACATAACTCCTTTCCTGGACCAGTTGGATGAAACTCTGAAGGATAAAGTGCTGTTGATGCAGAAAGGGAGGTGGGTCTTCCACTGTGTGGACATTTCATGTCTGGGCCTGCACGCAACGGCTCAGTAACTGCCATTTCTCCTGCTTACGTCCATCCCGGACAGCACAGCCAGTAGCGGAGAATGGTGGGAGAGTTGTTTGTTTGATTAATTTGTATAAAGATTTATATCCAGCCCCGTTGAAGGATTTATATCCTGCCCCGTGAGCCCCTCTGACCGTGTGGTTAGAGTGTTGGACTCTCAGCTGGTAGTCTCCTAGTTTGAGTCCGCTCTCCTGCACGAAGCCAACTGGGTGACCTTGGGCCAGTCACAGCTCTTTTTCTCAGCTCTCTCAGCCCCACCTGCCTCACAGGGTGTCCGCTGTGGGGAGAAGAACAGAAGGTTTGTCATCACTTTGGAGTCCCCTTAAGGATGAGAAGAGTGGGGTACGCCAGATGTGAAAACATCCTGAGTTGAGTAGACGGATGAAACCAGCTTTGTGCCTGAGAAGCATGAGGACTAGAACCTTTGTATTTAGGGGAAGCACTTAATTTAACTTGACAGCGGGGAATTCCCGTTGCCCGTGGAAGTTTTAATCTGTAGCGTTTTTCCTACAAGGAGACTCAAGGCCAAATTCCAACAGCTGCTCATCATTTATCTGCCTGTTTCCCATCTCTGCTTTACACCTTCATTTGGCTTAAATGCACGTACTCCAACTATATGGGTGTAATGTCATGTTCCCCATAATCCTCTGCTTCACAGGTCTCCATTTTAATTTCACAACTCTGCCATAACTTAAGTGGCGTGTGGACTCTGCCCACACCCTCCTGGCAGCTGGCCTTCAGAGACCCACTGCCTCCTATGGGTCTCATCCCTGAACTCACATGGTCAACATGAATGATAACCCTGAATGTGCCCCTGTGAAGAAGAGGAGGGTGCAGAAAAGGGCAATCGGGAGGGTCAAGGGACTCGATCGCCTCCCTTAAGAAACCAGGCTGCAACGTCTGGGAGCAGGTTAGATAAATTCATGGACGGCAGGTGTATCAATAGCTACTAAAGTGGATGCCTGGTACTGCTTCCAGGTTGGAGAGACAGGCAGGCAGGAGGCCCCCTGAAGGCCATTTGCTGAGATCTGAGAACAGACAGACGTTTTGCCTTCATCTTCCGCTTGAGGTGCCCGGAAGCAACTGGTGGCCCACTGTGTGAGACAGGAGGCCGGACGAGACCGGCCGTGGCCTGATGCAGCAGGGCTCCTCTTGCGTTCTTAGGAGGCCGAGCAGCCTTTGGGCGTAATTCCTGTTTCTTCCTTGACAAAACCGTTCCCCAGGTCTCAGATGGAGTGCATAGCAAGGGAAGGGGGCCGTGTTTCCTCTGTCAGCAGGGGAGGCAACGGTTAGGGGGGGACAACAGTGCCAGCCCCCCACCCCACCTCCGGGGTCTGATTGCTTCCAGCTGTGGCTCTCCTTGATCGGCTGGCCAAAGAAAGCCTCCTGGTCCTCATACCAAGCCCTAGTGGGGGCTGTCTGCTCCCTCCCCTGCCCTGCCATCTCATAATCTCACTTGCTGCCTTTCTTAACTTGGATTTTCTTGTTTTCTTCCCTTTGCCACCCCCACCCACCCCCCATCCCTCCCCCGCCTGCAGTGACACCGAAGCCCAGTGTGAGGTCATGCAGGAAATCGTCGACCAGGTCCTGGAGGTAAGAGGCCTCCGCTCAGAAACATCTGCGTGCCGCCATGCAGTGAGGAGGGGGTCTTGGCATGGTGGGGGGCTTGGGGGGGGCAGAGTCGTACTCTACACTAGAGTTAGCACAAGCCTTCTTAGTCATTTGCCTTCCATAGTGGAGTAAAATTCCTTATTTTGTCTCCAGGGTCTTCCCAAATTGGCTTTTGGGGGGAGGGTAGCTTTTGCCCCGAGCAATGAGGAGGGCCTTTGAAAAATGGAGGTGCAGAGAGATGGTGATGTCTGGAAGGGAGTCGGACACAAAAGAGAGAGTAGAAATCATTTGAAGAAACAAAGGAAGCATCCTGACTTGTGGAATGAATCTTCAGGTACAGGTCAAAGTGCAGCTTACCTGCTGCGCAGTGACGACCAGCCGTCCCAACTCGGGAAAGCAGCTCTGTAGCTCCCCATCAGAATCTGAGAGATCTGAGTTGGCACGTGCGGTCACATGGGTGGAGGCAGCCAATCCCATTTGAGCTGTCCTCCTGCTCTCACCCTGCTCTTCTCCCCGTTCTATCTGGACTGGCGGGAAAATTCAAATTTTGTTTCCACTGCGCAGTGAGTGTCCTTAGATCAGCATTAAGGTAAGTGCGCAGTGGCGATCAGATTCTGCGACTCCACGATGATGCATCGATCATCATGTGTGCGACGCCCCGATCGCAACTGCGCATTCCGTTGCGCAGTGTAAACAAGTCTGGACGCAGCCAAAGAGCTGTTGGGCCCTTCAGGACGATTGTGGCTACATCCGTATAATGCTGACTTATTTCTCTATTTTTGAATAGAGAGGTGGTTGGTTCCCCTTCGATGGAGGTCTTCAAGCAGAGACTGGACGGCCATCTGTCTGAGATGGTTTAGGAGATCCTGCCTTGAGCAGGGGGTTGGACTCGATGACCCAGGAGGTCCCCTCCAACTCTACCATTCTATGATTCTATGATTCTATGAATATTCCGGAATAAAACATGGGTATTCTAGAATAAAGCACTCCCAGGAGTGCGTTATTCTGGAATATCCAGAAACTGGAATAAGTAAGTGACGTCTGGATGGAGCCAGTGCTGTAGCTCAGCGCAGGCTTATGCCCTGCTAAATTGTTGTGTGGTGCCGTTGTTCCATGCAGTGTGCAGGCAGGGTGACCCAGCCGTGTGTTTGCTGCTATACACATACACGAGGCTGTTGTTCCCTCTGGATGAAAATCGGAGTTTAATTCTGTCCCCGTCTTTGGCAGGAGGACTTTGACCAGGAGCAGCTCTCAGTCTTGGCTTCCTGCTTGCAGGAACTCTTCAAAATCCACTTCCGCGGGGAGGTTCTTCCGGAAGAAATCACAGAAGAGTAAGCGGTTGGCATTTTTGGGTCTGGGTGGCTTTCCCTTTGGCCATTCACACGGGGTCACGGGCTTTCTGGCTCAGTTTCCCCACTCTGGCAGCGTCCAGAGGAGTTTCTTAAAGTCCAGAGAGATCTGGTGGTTCTTGGAAAGATAGCTGTCGCTTCAGGCGTCTGGTTGGCTGTGATGGCACACCTGTACCTGGTCTGTACCGTTTTAGATTGGAGGTAGAAGAGACTTGTTTCCTTTGCCTAGAGAAAATTTCAAGACTTCTTCTAAGCAAGCCTTCTGTTCCTGACGTTCTAGCTTTCTGTGTTTTGTTTTGCTTTGCCCTAATGAAATGACACAGCCTGGCTGAGCCTGGGTTTTTTGGCCTATAACTCATGTACGCTGTCACTTTCTAGATAATTTGAACTTCAGTTCCTATCAGCGCTAGGCAGTGCAGGGCTCCCAACTGTGGCCGTTGAAGTTTCTGAATAGTTTCCAAGGGCAGCCCCACATAGAGCGCATTACTGTAGTCCAAACAGGATGTAATTGAGGCATGCGTCACCATAGCCAGATCTGACATCTCAAGATGGCAGTGAAGGTTGATTTGGGGGATTTGTGGACTATGGGTCTGGTTAATTCATAATGTGTCACAGCTTCTCAGTAAATTGTATACTGCTGATGCCCCTTTTTCTGTCTTTCTTGGAATACAGGTCACTAGAAGAATCTGTGGGGAAGCCACTTTACCTAATATTTAGGTGAGCTCCGGAGCTATAACCTTTTGTCAACTCCGCTGTTAACCTGAGCTTCTGCAGTAGGTGGAAAGGGGCCCCAAACCTGAGCATTATCTGCCCCTCGTTCTGAGGGCAGAGGGAAAAAGCATTGCTTGGAAGATGTGAGATTCACAGCACACGGCTCTTCCGGCTCTACAGCGAACACGTGCAAGAGTCAGCTGTCGGTGCCGAATGACCCCCTGTCCTGTTTCTCTCCCTCCCTGTTTCCTTCTAGGAATCTCTGTCAGATGCAAGAAGACAATAGCAGTTTCTCTGTACTCCTGGATCTTCTCTCTGAGCTTTACCAGAAGCAGCCGAAGATTGGTTATCACCTCCTCTATTATTTAAAAGCCAGGTGAGCTTCAAGGTGGGCTAGGCGCATACAAGGAGCAAAGTTGTGGAGAAGCAAAGCCATAAGAGGTGGGTTTGGTCAGGTTCTCCTGAGTAGGGGTAGATGGGCATGAAAGCAGCAGCAACCACGTTTGTTTCGCTCTTGAATCGAATATCCGGAAACTCTGTTCGCTGCAGATTTGCTAAACTGAACATTTCCACCCCAGAGCCAACGGTAAAGCACTGTCAGTTCTGAAATGTGCAACTGAAATCATCTCAGCAGATCTGTGTGGGTTTTTTTCCCCCCCCAGCAGATCAAAGCTGCTTCCTTTACTTTGGCCTGGGAAACGGCTGGCCTTCCATGCGCTCTTGGCCGGTAGCTTCACAGGCTCTGCTGGCAGGGGCTGCTGAAAATGGGAGCCCTGAAGGCGCTGGATGGCCAAGAAATTCCACCATCGGTGGCTGCCTTCTCAAACAACCCTGTAAGCAGGACCCAGGATTTATCCACCCCACCCCACGCCCCCAATTGCAGATGAGGAAGCACAAAGCCAAGACATTGTCATAATGACATCTAGTACAGCAGAGGCAGTTTGAGACGAACTTAAGAGCGTAAGAGAACATAAGAGGAGTCCTGCTGGATCTGGCTATAGGCCATCAGGTCCAACATCTTCCCTGTCTCTCCACCTGGGCATTGATTCTGGTAGCTATTGATACACCCGTCCTCCATGAATTGATTCAAACCCTGCTGGATCCGGCCTCGGCCCATCTAGTCCAGCATCCTGTCTTGCACAGTGGCCCGCCAACTGTTCCTGGGCATCTCAAGCAGAAGATGAAGCCAGAACCTTCACCTGCTCTCAACACCTTGGAAATGGCCTTTGGAAGCATCCTGTCTGTCTTTCCATCCTGGAGGTGGTACCCGGCAGGTTGCCAGATTTGGCAAAAAATAAGCCAGTGCATAAGACACATACCTGGCTTTTTTAGGTCAGGTTGTATGTAAGGAATAATTAGTCCAGCTGAGGAATCTGGCCAGGCTGGTACCTGGGCATTCATTGATACACCTGTGTTTGTCTATAAGAACATAAGAGGAGCCCTGCTGGATCAGGCCTCGGGCCATCTAGTCCAGCATCCTGTCTTGCACAGTGGCCCACCAGTTGCCCATGGGCACCTCAAGCAGTAGATGAAGGCAAAACCATCACCTTCTCTCGACTCCTTGCATTCGGCGCGTAGAGGCATCCTGTCTGTCTCTCCACCCTGGAGGTGGTACCTGGGGCATCAATTCTAGTAGCCAACAGCTGTGCAGCTTTTTGCAGCCGGGCATTATAATCAAATCCTAGGGGAATTTCATTAGAATGACTTTGCATGGTGTGAGGTCTTCTGAAACAGATCCGCGGTCCTTCCGCTCATTGGGCTGTGCGCGCTTTCCTTCCGTTCCAGCAAAGCGGCGGCCGGGAAGATGAACCTCTACGAGTCGTTTGCCCAGGCGACGCAGCTGGGCGACCTGCATACTTGCCTGATGATGGACATGAAGGCTTGTCAGGAAGATGACGTCCGGCTTCTCTGCTACCTCACACCTTCCATATATACGGAGGTGAGAACCTGAAGGAAGGGGTGTTAACAGCCGAGGAAGCCTCTGTAGGGCAGGGGTTGGAGGTCAGAGGATGGGTGTGCCAACCTGGTATCTTTGAGATCCGTCTGGTCCCACTCCATTGCTTTCTTCTTCCAATAAGAGTCCTTGGACCTTTACAGACACACACACCCCTTTTTTCCTGGAAGGGCTACCAGTAAACTATCTGTATGTACACACTGCTGTCTCCGGTGGGCCCTTGGAGTTTGCCCTGAGGCTTCAGAGGCCCAGAACAAAAGTTCCTGGACTTCAGAGTTTCTGGTTTGGCTGGTTTGGGGGCAGACGGAATTCCGTTGGTGCTCACTGGAATACGATCCGCCATGAGGGGGTGTTCCATCCACACGCTTCTGCCACTGGGCTGGTTATAGATCTCTTTAAAGAGCTCCCCACCTCGGTGGAGTTTGGCCTCGGGTGCCATTTTGGGTGCCCTAGTCTGACCTTCACTCCGTCCAATGAGTACCCAGCAAGACTGGAGTGAGCGGGGCTTGGCCTAGTCAGCCCTGAGGATCAGTTTGCTGCCCCAGATTCCAGGATTTGTTTCTGGAGCAAAGGGCCATGCCAAAAGGGCCCTTGTTTTCCCCTTGCCCTACCTCTTCATTCTGCTGCCCATTTTGTTTTCCTCTCATGCCCTGGCAATGTGCGGCCTCTGGCCTCTGAGTCATCTCTGGAAGCAGCCGGCTCTGGGGAGGCGTTAGCTGCATGTTTTGGGGGCTGTTAGGTTTAACGAAACGTTTTACGACTTCCATCGCCCGGCAGGCTTGCCAGGTGGGCGAGGCCCCGTTGGCGGCCAGCCGGCCTTCCACCAGCATCCCGCCGTCCCCCTCAGCTGCCACACCGATGAAACCATTTGGCGCGGGGATGAACCTCCTGCCTGGGGAGCTCTTCTAGAAACCACTAATCTATTTATTTATGTGTTTGTTTATTTGCGTTCTTATCCTGCCCAATACCCGAAGGTCTCAGGGCGGGTAACGGTATTAAAACCAAGTGTAAAAATGAGCACATTAAAACAGTGACAGTGTCCAGAATTGGGGAGATAAGAGCAGTTTCCCCATTGAGCCCTTAGCCAGCGCAAAGAGGCATATTCTCAGTGCCTTCCTAAATATGTAAAGTGAAGGTGCCTGGCACACCTCACGGCAGAGAATATTCTATCGTCCAGGAGCCACCACTGAGAAGGCCCTATTGAGGGTGGTGGTATAAACAGGAGGGCCTCCCCTGCAGATCTTAAAGCATGGGCAGAGTGGACTGAAGTTTGTGAGCAGAGTGAGGTTTCCTTGTCCCTCCACTGGAAGCCCAAATCATTCATCTGTTTGGGGCCCAATCTGGTGTTGGAGGGGGCCGCCTGAGGGAGGTCGTCTGTCCCCCCCCCCCCATTTTGATGGATCGGTTATTTCCAGGTAGGTTCTTCCTGAGTGCCATGGCTCCTTCCTCTGTGCCCAGCATTTGGGGGTCTGTGAGCCCTTCTGAAACGTTGACAGCAGATGCCATTCCCTCCGGTTGCCTTTACAGTGCTGCACAGTAGTGACCCTTGCCTTAGAGGCCACACTGCCCTCCTGGAGTTTCTCTGGCAAGGAGACAGAAGTGGTTTTCCATTCCTTTCCCCCAGGGGGACACACACCAGGGATTGAACCTGCAGCGGCTTGCTTTCTAGGAAGTTGCATTGCCTCTGATATTTGCTTGCTTGCTTGCTTGCTTGCTTGCTTGCTTGCTTGCTTGCTTGATTGATTGATTGATTGATTGATTGATTGATTATGTGTGTACCCCGCCTTTCGCCCAAAAGTCCCAGGACAGATCAGTGCATTCAGTAAAAATGTAAACGAAAACCAGATAAAAATGCATTGAAATAGGATTCTCCCCACACACTGCCTGGCAGGACTACAGTCAGAGGAATCTAAGCGTGCAGTGAGCCCTTTCTCCCTTGAGCATGAAGGACTGGTCCATTGACTACCTTGATATGTCGATGAGCTGCCCGTCCAGGTGGGCTGCAGGTAGCCTCAGAGCCTCCATATGCATCTGGAAGAATGACGGAGGAGGACATTTAAGCATGCCTCCGCTAGTTAGCTTTGGGCAAGAATTCAACCCACACTGGCGTCCTTTGCCTTGCGTGGCTCTGCGAGGAGGAGGAAGCCGCCGTGTCTTTCGTCTGGGAAGACTTTCCAACTGACGCTTGCCCTCCCCAGGACGTTCAGGGAGCTGCGGAAATAGGTTGTGGTGTATGCGCAGAGCGTTGTCAAGGGTTCACCTGTGGCCATTTGTCTGGAGGAGTTTTTAATGCAGAAATAGTTCCTTCCCTGGTGTCTCTCTGAGCCAAATGTGGAGCTCAAAGAACGGCTGCCAAATCTCCAGCAGCTATCTCTTGTTTTGCGTTTGCCTCTCTGATTCCGAACAGAAGGGCTAGGGGTTAAGGTTAGGTTCTTTTGTGCCTTGCACAGCAAAATCAGCTAATGTTCATGCTGCCTTTGACTCTGGGCTTCCTGTTGATTCTTTCTGAGCGTATTTTGCAAACCTAGCTGGGCGCAGGTCGCTTCTCCTGCCAACCAGCCAGCTGTGTTCAGCCTCTAGCACCCTCTGCTGTATACTGGGGGTTAAAACTGAGGGCATTTTGTTTGCCCAGGGAGAGACACTCTTTATTTTGTCTAGTATATGTGTAAAAGAGTGTGTAGCTGTGGCTTAGTGGTAGAGCAAAGTGCCTGGAAAGCAGAGGGTCACCAGTTCGATCCCCGGTCTCTCCTCAGAAGTAGGCAATGGCAAACCACTTCTGTACCACTGCCAAGAAAACTGCATAGAGGGGCCCATGGAGTCTGCGAGTGTCTGTAGCTCAGTGGTAGAGGAAACTGTCTGGAAAGCAGAGGGTTGCCTTTTTGATCGCCAGTCTTGACTCAGAAGTGGGCAATGGCAAACCATTTCTGTACCACTGCCAAGAAAACTGCGTAGAGGGGCCCATGGAGGGGCCCGTGCAATCAACCAGGATTCAGTCATGACCAGGATTCAGTCACAACTCGATGGTACCCAGCAATAACAACGTGTGTTCAGTCATCCCTTGAAGAGTGCTGTCAATTATTTCCCAGAAGCCATCACTGCAGTGGAAAACCAGATTATGCAAGTAACTGCCGTCCGTGGAAAGCTGAGCCCTAGACAGACAGCAGAGGCTGCCTCTGTGCATTTAAGACAGTGGTGCCATGAAGGGGAGGCCTAGTGGGCTAGGGTAAGGCCTAGTCTTACTGAGCACTTCCAGAATTGTACTAAAAATGCAATTTTTGTCTGCCGATGATGCCTGCTTTCAACTCAAACAACTCCAGGCTGGCCTGGGCCTGCTGAACTGGGCCAGAATTGTAAGTGTGGAGATGCCCCGCGTCTTTCTTGCCTCCTCTTTAACTTGCTCCCTGTGCCTCAGTTTCCAGATGAGACTTTGCGGAGTGGTGAATTGCTGAACATGATTGTGGCCGTCATTGACTCAGCACAGGTAAGCCTCACCTTGGCGGCTTGGAGCCTGCCCTTGGGTTTCGTCGTTGTCCTCCAGGGTTGGCCTAGGCTAATCTTAGCTGAGGAGTTTCAGAAGTTCCCCAGTGCAGCTGGTATTCCCCCACCTGTGACACTTCCCCGGCCATTTTCACAATCCCTGGCTGATGGTCAGTGTGGCTTCGGACGGCTGGTGGGCAGTCAAGGGCAGAGGGAAGCCCAACGGGAAGGGAGAAGGGTCTGGATGCAAGATTAGTGCGCCTGGCTTTGTTTGGTCCTGTGGTTAAGAGTGTTGGGCTCTTATCTGGTAGTCTCCCGGTCGTATTCTGCACTCCTCCACGAAGCCAGCTGGGTGGCCTTGGGCTAGTCCCAACATTCCACGCAAATGTTGTCGACATTTGCACGGGCAGGTTCGAATTAAGATTTTGAATAGATTCGAACTTTGTAAATTCGAATCAAATCAAATCTTGTTAAATTCGAATTTAAAAGATTCGATTTAAATAGAACGTAAAATAAAATTGTGCCCATCTCTAGCTATGGCTCTTAAAAGATGAAGAAATACAGCATCCTCAGGTGACATGGGGCTTACTCTACTTTAAGAATTTAACTGCGCCATTTGTACTTTTCCTCAAATCTGTCTTATCTCATTTTATTTTGGTCCGTGAGCCACAAATCAAATGACTTATTGGATCTCTTTGGGTAGTTTTCCTTGGCAGGCTGGCCAGCAAGATTGTATCTTGTGTGGGAAAAGCCTGAAATGCCAGGGCCAGGGAAAGGGAAGCTACCCCACCTATGGGCCACTCAGAATACACCCAGTGTAGACGCTCTTATCCCTTCCTTTCTCTCTTTGCTGCCTACTGCCTTTGTTCCCTGACCGCGCTGAGGCTGATGGGAAAAACATGGGTCCCTTACTCCAGCGTGTGTCCTTTCCATGGATTCCTTTCTTGCTCCACTTCTGAACTTAAAACTCTCAGCCTCACTGGCGAGGAACATATGTAAAGGGTCAGAGTGGCTGGCATTCTGGTTTCCTTGCAGGCTTCAGGATCAGCATGCAGGGTATATAATTTCTTTCCTAAACACCTGTCAATCCATCTCACCTGTTGCCACGTTCGGGTTGTTACGCCCTGTGCCATAGTTCTTCCACGAACCTGGCCTTTTGGGTACAGCTGCAATATCCATCTTCAGAGGATCTGTTGTCTGGAAGAATCAAATGCAACTGATGGTCTCCTAGATCTTGTTACCCTTCTTATCAATGTCTGCTGTTTGTGTCCCCTTGTGGTGTTGATCTAGAAGGTCAGTTCATCCAGGTTCACAGAAGAAGAAGAAAAAGAAGAAGAAGAGCTGGCTTTTCTATCCCTTTTCTCACCCATTTAAGGGGACTCAAAGCGGCTGACAAACCTTCTGTTCTTCTCCCCACAACAGACACCCTGTTAAAGATAAAGTTTCTTTTCAGTTGGCTAAACCAGCACATTTTAATAACACACCAGAATCATTTAAAAAGACTCTTGGAGTGAATCGGACGTTCCCTGTGAATGATCCGTCAGCAAAGTTTTGCGCAATCCTGCCTATATGGTACCACATCATATTGTATCATGTTAGATGCTCAAGGGGAGAGGAGGGGGATTGTGTTGCGACAAAAATGAGAATGCCATGCAGAATTAGGTCTCCGGAGAGGAGACATCAGAAAGGTCAGCGTCCCCTGAGAGGGTCAGGATCAGCCACACAGAGATTAAGTGGGAGGAAGTGGTTCCTTCAAAATGGCGGCCGGAGGCCTAGGTTGTCTGCGTCAGGAGGCCAACTGGAAGGGAAGGTCTCTCTTCTCTCTTCCCTGCTTCAGAAATTAGAGGAGGTCCACCTTTCGAAACACAACATTCTCCATGGCCGTCGGTCGCTCTGTGTGTGGTTCCTACAAGGCAGCGTCCTCAGGCCCTTGGCTCAGTCCCTCCCGACCCGCCTTGCTTTCTTTTTCCCAGCTTCAGGAACTGGTGTGCCACGTGATGATGGGGAACCTGGTGATGTTCCGGAAGGATTCGGTCCTTAACATCCTGAGTGAGTTGGGCTTGGGGGGGGGGGGCTTTGGGGTCAAGCTCTGTGCCCCTCTCTTCCTAAAACACAAGATCACCCTGGTTTAAAAATCCAAAGAGAGGGAGACAGTGTGTATGTGTTATCAAGATCTCCCTCATACCCCACTCCATCACTCCATCCATCCATCCATCACTCCATCCATCACTCCATCACTCCATCACTCCATCACTCCATCCATCCATCCATCCATCCATCCATCCATCCATCTATCTATCTATCTATCTATCTATCTATCTATCTATCTATCTATCTATCTATCTATCTATCTATCTATCTATCTATCCATCCATCCATCCATCCATCCATCCATCCATCCATCCATCCATCCATCCATCCATCCATCCATCCATCCATCCATCCATCCATCCATCCATCCATCATCTGATTGATTGATCTGCATTTTTATCCCACCTTATACCCAAGGGTCTCAGGGTGGGTCATAATATATAAAATGAACACCTTAAAATCCAATAACATATTCAACCTATTAAAACCATGGCGGTGTCTGAATGTGGGGAGGAAAGGGCTGTTGCTTTGCTTAGCCAAAGACCAGGGTAAAGAGGTGCGTCTTCACAGCTCATCTAAACACGTAGAGCGAAGGTGCCTGATGCACAGTCTGGAGCCAATTCCGCAGTCTGGGAGCCACCACTGAAAAGGCCCTATCCTGGGTGCCCACCCTTTTTGCTTCTGTGAGTGGCGGTACAGCCAGGAGGGCCTCCCCTCCGGATCTTAGGGCGTGGGCAGGTCGATATGGAAGAAGGCCTTCCTTACTTAGAAGCCTCTCCTCTTGTTGGTCACTGTTGCTAAAGGTTCTGAACATGGTCAACCTGTCTGTGGTGGTTTTAGCCAGCCCAGGTGTCTTCTCACTTGCTTCTTTGCCTCCTTCCTCCAGTCCAGAGCTTGGAATGGGAGACCTTTGAGCAATACTGCACTTGGCAACTGTTCCTCGCCCACAACATCCCCTTGGAGACGATCATCCCTATCCTTCAGCACCTGAAGTATAAAGGTGAGACGCAAGTGGAAGAAGCAAGTAGGAAACACCGAGGAAGGCAGAGATGCTGGTGGGAGAGAGGGGGACAGGCCAGGGGGATGCTAGCATAGGCTTCAGGGCTGGGGGGCGCAGGGACTTCCTAGCAGCAGTGGGCGAAGCCTACCTTCCACCTTCACAGCTGAGTCAAAAATATCAGCGTAGCTGATCAAGCCCCTGTTAAAGTTTGAGGGAGGAGGAGCTGAGGCTGTATGTTTCCAGGAGGGCTGGACCGGCCACGCTTTGCCTCTGGCCCCATACTTCTCTGTATGCGCCCGCGTGTCATCAAAAATGGCTACGCGTGTCAGTGCTGACACGCGTATCATAGGTGAGCCGTCACTGCTATAGGATATGTATCTGATATGTATGCATTTGTACAGGATATGCATGCATTCGTATCACATATTCATATGAATTCATACAAATGCATTTGTATCGAATAGAATCCTGCCCCCAAACCCATCTAGAACAACTAGCCTTCTTTGTATGAATTGTTAGGGGGAAGAACCTTAATCGTTTATCTGGACGAGGGCCAATCTCCCACCCGAAGCGAGGCGACCTGAACAGAGGCCAACTGCCTTAGCTTGTCCTTATTAGAGCCATGCACAGAACGCCCCTTGGGCATGCGCTCGATCTGCCTTGGAAGCGCTTTAGCAGATGGAGATCTGTTAACAAGCCTTGTTTTCCATTTCAGAACACCCTGAGGCACTTTCTTGTTTATTGCTCCAGCTGAGGCGAGAAAAGTACGTATCCGAATTTCTTTTTCCCTTCTCTGGCTGGCTGCCTAAAATGGCCCTTTAGCAGAATTCTCCTTGCTCCAGGGACCAGCGCAAGATGGGTTTCTAGGAAAGGGCCTGGGCCTCCTAAAACAATACCGGGGAAGGCTGATGTGTGTGTAGAGTTGGACAGAAAGTTCTCAGCTGTCCTGTTTGTGGTTTCCCGATGGAAAAAAAGAAAAACCAGCCGAGAGACGTGAGGCATTTTGAGATTATGGGGACCTACTGTGCATGCGCTGGTGGAAATCTTCAACAGGCAGAAATTTCTTCCCCTGAGCCTCTTTGCCGCACTGGAGTCTGAAATGGGGGTCAGGGTGGTGGACTAAACCAACACAAGTCCCTATAGCCAAAACCCCCAAGATATAAAACCAAAAAACCAAGCAAGAGGGTTCTGCCAAAAAAAAAAAAAAAGTTAATAAACAGGATAAAATATGTCCCACTTCCAAATATAAATAATAAAAAGGCAAATATGTGAAGAAATAAAGAAATAACTGAACTCTGGAGCAGAAAGGCCAGTATAATTTCTAAAAGGGTAGCAATACCCCTAGCAGAAGAGCCAGCATAATTTCTAAAAGAGCCGATACGTAGGCGATTCATAGCAGGGATTTGAATCGGAGTGGAATCGAACATTTGTATCACATTTGAGTCTTACCACATCCGAAGGGATCTGTTCACACAAATTGGATTTTCTTGCGTTTTGATTCGATGTGAATCGAACATGGAAAAAACGTTCGTGCGCGGCCGAATGGGGAAGTGACTGAGGCAAGCGCAAGAGACATGCGCTCAAACCAATATGTGTCAAATCTGCTCTCAGTCTGCTTTGAATCCACTTTGGATCTGTTGCAGGTGTGACTGCCCAGCCGCTTTTAAGGCCGGGTGATCGCTGACTGCAAAAACATGCACTGTCCCCCTGGGGAGGTTGCGCATTCGCACATCAAGGAAAGCAGATTCCCTGTGCAGCCAGCAATCCCATGGGTGGTGCCTGCCTTAACGCTGTGAGCCGCCCCCCTGTGGGGCTGAGGCCTGTAGACTTCAACATGGGATGGAGTCATTATTACTGGATGTGGAAGAGAACAGCATGAACTGACCCATTGGGGCCTTCTTTACCTCCTGTTACCTGTGCAATTGGTCTCTGAACTGCTCCTGATCTAGAGCCCCTTCCTGGTAATCCACAGGGCGCCTGCAGAATTCCAGCCCGAGCCTGCTGCCTGCCTCCAATGCTTCTTGGGGGGGGGGTGTCATTTCTGCTCAGAAGGAAAAGGGCGGGGGACAGATTCCCCCCTCTGGCATGAAACATCATGCAATTAGCGGAGAACACCCGGGACGTAACACTCTGGGAAAGGAAGGCCTCTTTCCAAGCGTCCAGCGCGTCACGCTGGGTGCTAATTGCGCGGCATGCTGGGGGAATCAGCTTCCTTTGAAGCAGGCCTCAGGGATTTAGAGCAGTCTCCTGCGGCTCGCCGCTGGCGCATGGCTATGAGAGAGGACCTCCCTCCACGGTGGTCTGGTGTGTGCATGCCTGACGGCCCTCCGTGCAGTGGAAGTGAACGCAAAGCAAGAGGCAGCGGATGTGAATAGTCAACAAGCGTGTACAGAACCCACGGAAGGACCGAGGTGTGCCGTCGTGTCCGGAGCAGGCGGTAACAGTGAACCACTTGCACATGCGGCAGCGAAACGCCAAGCCAGTTACCAGAGTTCTCAGGGATATAGAGTACGGTGGAGTCAAACAGGCCAGGAGTCCGGGTTCCAGAGAGTTGTCATAAGTTCGGGAAGTCGGTCAGGGGTCCACACGAGTCGGGGGTCGCCAGGGAGATTCCGTGTTTGCAGCGGCGGGCGCAGAGTTGGACATTTCCTAAGTAGGACTCGGGGACTCACGCCCCTGCCGGCACACCTGCTTCGCATGGAGGCGAGCCGACTGGCGCAGCTGATGTCGCTCTCTCCGGAGAGAACCCGGCTCTGGGCGTTGCGTATCGTCTGAGCCTGAACTTGACCGTCCTGGTGTATTTTTGCATCTCCCTGCCCTGCTGCTTTGGTGTTTCCCCATGTGAAAACCGTGCAGTAACGCTCTTTTTTTGCTTTAGGCCGAGCGAAGAGATGGTGAAAATGGTGCTGAGCCGGCCCTGTCACCCGGATGACCAGTTTACCACCAGCATCCTCCGGCACTGGTGCATTAAACACGATGACCTGTTGGCTGAGCACATCAAATCCCTCCTGATCAAGAACAACAGCCTGCCCCGGAAACGCCAAAGGTGAGGCAAGGTCATCTCCTGCCTCGGCTTGTCCTTCAGGCGGCAGACGCAATAAGTGTATTTTTTTTAAATTTACAGCCAACATAGACCCATAAGGGAGCACAAAGTTACCACAACAAATCGAAAAACAACAGAGAAGGGATGTTCATGAGTATTCATAACTTTTGTTTTTCCTCCACATTCAGACATGAATTCAGTGGTTGCAATATTCGGACGTTAACATTCGTTTGAATACAAATGTTCCGGACATTCGTACAGATGTTTCTGACATTCATCTGAATAGTTCAGACATTAAGCTAGGGGTGTGGAAAAACTGAGTGCCAATCACATCCACAGTGGATCCAGATCGAAAGTGGATTCAGGTTGGGTTTGACGCTTTCAGAGTGTGGATGCATTATGGATACGTATTCGTTCAAAAATGAATGCAGACCATTGTTTGTTTAACCAGCTAGCTGTCAAACTGGGCGTTTGGTTTGAGGGCGAATGGAGCATGCAATTTTTGCTTGTACAGTGTCCTAAAATCCTTCCTTCCTTCCCTTGCTGGCTCCTTTATTTACTTTTATCAGCTCTTCCAGAGGGGCGGTAAGAAGAGCGATTTCTCTTGTGCCAATTGGACCTGCTTCCTTTTGCCCTTTCCTCTGCATTGCAAATTTGGGGGGCGATTTATCTGGGAGTTTTCCTGAAAACCAAAACAGCAAGCTGACAAGCACCTGAGGCCAACGCGAGCCGAATGCCAGATTCTTGCCTTTTCTTCCATGCTGAGCTGGAGAGAGGCAGACGGCAGCCTGCTCATACTTGCTGGAAATCCTTTGATCAGCTTTGGGCAGGTCTCTTCTTTGGGTCTGAAGCGTCCTGAAGGCAAGGCAAAAACAGTTTCCTCACTGGGAGCCCGTTGTCGGTGCTGCACCCGGTGTTGTAGACGTGGCCCGCTGCACTTTCCAGGATGGGCTGGAAGGAGGGATTGTTGATATGCCGCCCCATACCCGAAGGTCTCTGGGCGGCTCACAGCATTTAAAAAACAAATGTATAAAAACAATATCAAAACAAGTTTAAAAATGCTGTGTTAAAAGCACAAGAATTGTTAAAAACAGCAGTAATTTTCAGTGGGGGAAGTGTGGGGGACATTTAACCAAAGGCCTGCATGAAGAGGAACGTTTTCACCGCCTTCCTAAATAGGAACAAAGAAGGGGCCTGATGCAGCCCGAGGGCGAGACCATTCCATAGCCTAGGGGCCACTACTGAGAAGGCCCTCTCCCGGGTGCCCACCCGCCTAGCTACTGAAGGCAGAGGGATCACCAGAAGGGCCTCCCCTCCAGATCTTAAAACACGGGCAGGTCGATATGGGAGAAGGCGCTCCTTTAGATATGTGGGGGTTTTTCACGCGAATGCCGCTGGCCCTTGAATCTGAGAGGAGCAGGCTGGGCTTGACCCCCGGAGTAGCTTATTTCTCCCTAAACCGGAGCAAAAACTAAACATCCGATCCTGACAATGAAGGGAGTAGTTTGGCTTGGGAAAAGACCCAGTGGCAGCTTCCATGCCATTGCAAATCGGTGACTTCAGAGAAAGAGGGTGAGCTGGAACCGTGGTGTGAGCTGGACTTGCAAAGGTGGAAGAATCGATGTACAGCCATCTGTTCCTTGGCCCAGCCTAATCAGGTTTGCTGCAGAGCTAGCAGCAGGCTTTCCTTGCTCCTGTTTCCAGAACAAAAGCACCATCTAGCGGCGTCCCTTGTCTCTCTTTCAATGTTGAATGAGCATAAATGCTCCCTCTGTTTTCTCCTCTAGCGTCTCTTCATGCTTAAAGCCAGCCCAAGAAGTTGTATGTTTTATTTTTAAAAGGAAAAGTAGACTCCGAAGGTGGAGAGGCTTAGGAAACAAATCCTGAATAGCAGAGCCATAGTTCTAGGAAGGAGAGAGAGAGACAGAGAGAATGCAAACCTTCATTACCACTTGCAGGAAACGGGATGTTTGGATAGCGGGTAGGAGAGAGCAGGCCTCTCTGTACCTTTGCACTGAAGTTTTGGTGTATTATTATGTTAGGCCCACTTTGTACTTCCTGAGGTGCCTCCAATGAAAGGAGAAGCCATGTAGGAGAAAGGGAAAAGTCATGTAGGAGGAAAGGAAAGGCCACTAGGAAAAAGAACAGGCCATGTAGGAGAAAGGAGACGCTGTGCAGGAGAAAAAGAAAAGCCACGTAGGAAAAAAGAAGGAGAAGCCATGTAGGACAGAAGGGCATGCAGGGGAAAAGGAGAGGCCATGTAAGAAAAAAGGACAAGCCATGTAGGAGAAAAGGACAAGCCATGTAAGAAAAAAGGAGAAGCCATGTAGGACAGAAGGAAAGGGCATGCATGAGAAAAGGAGAGGCCATGTAAGAAAAAAGGACAAGCCATGTGAGAAAAAAGGACAAGCCATGTAGGAGAAAAGGACAAGCCATGTAAGAAAAAAGGACAAGCCATGTAGGACAGAAGGAAAGGGCATGCATGAGAAAAGGAGAGGCCATGTAAGAAAAAAGGACAAGCCATGTAGGAGAAAAGGACAAGCCATGTAAGAAAAAAGGACAAGCCTTTTTTCTGTGGTATATTGTTTTATATGTACTGAATTTTTAACGTCTTTTAATGTGCATTCTGTTGTAATCTGTTGTTTTAATGTTGTAACCCGCCCAGAGACCTTCGGGTATGGGGCGGGATATAAATGTAAATAATAAATAAATAAATAAATAAATAAATAAATAAATAAATAAATAAATAAATAAATAAATAAATAAAAAGCCATGTAGGAGAAAAGGACAAGCTATGTAAGAAAAAAGGACAAGCCATGTAGGAGAAAAGGACAAGCCATGCTTGAGAAAAGGAGAGGCCATGTAAGAAAAAAGGACAAGCCATGTAGGACAAGCCATGCAGGAGAAAAGGAGAGGCCATGTAAGAAAGAAGGACAAGCCATGCAGGAGAAAAGGACAAGCCATGCTTGAGAAAAGGAGAGGCCATGTAAGAAAAAAGGACAAGCCATGTAGGACAAGCCATGCAGGAGAAAAGGAGAGGCCATGTAAGAAAGAAGGACAAGCCATGCAGGAGAAAAGGACAAGCCATATAGGAGAAAAGGAAAGGCCATTATGAGAAAGGAGAAGCCATGCAGGAGAAAAAGCCATGTGGGAATTCAAAAAGCCAGTCAAGATGTTCAAGGGCTCTCTTTTGCCTTGCTTTTAACCCTTCTCTCCCCCCCCCTCTTTTCTCAGCCTACGGAGTTCCAGCAGCAAGCTTGCCCAGCTGACCTTGGAACAGATCCTCGAACACCTGGATAACTTGCGCCTGAACCTCACCAACACCAAACAGAACTGTAGGTACCCTCCCCTGCCCTCCCCCCGCAGATGGGCCTCCCCCTCAGTGTTGAGTCTCCTGGGTGTGGACGTGAACGAGCAAATGATGTTGGTTCCAGTGGAAACATTTGCACGGCTAAGCCTGAATTTGGGGCAGGGCCCTTTCTGTACTTAGCAGCTGTAGATCCAGATCAGTAGCTCTGGATTTGCTGGATCGACTGTTTCTGATCATGGGTAAGCAAGGGCACTGACAGCACTAATCCAGTTCAAGGCTCCTCGAGGTTGCAAAGTTCACACAAAGTACTTACTTCCAGATCACAGGGGCATGTTGTCTGCACCCTTCCATCATCTGGATTACAGCCTTTAGTCCAATTGTAGACCTGGGATATCCAGATTAAGGATATGCTTTAATCCGGATCTGAGACGTTTTCGCACGGGGCTGAACAGGACGCGTGGGAGACAGCTGCGGACACGGCATCCGCATTGCCCGAGCGGGGCTTGCGCTCCGACGTGTCCGCAGCTGTCTTTCTCGCGTTCGAAATGTAGAGAAGCATTCGCGCCTGCTTCTGTCTCCCGAACAGCTGCGGGCTTGCCTCCGACGCCGGCGCGGCTTTGACAATCAGCTGTTTGACAATCAGCTGATTGCCGATCTGCCTCCGCGGCTGTCTCCGCGCCCCTGGCCGGCCTTTGCCGGCTAAGACAGCTCCCGGCGCTTTGAGCATTCGCACACAGACGCGCCGGAACGCGTTTACACGCGTTCTGGCGCGTCTGTGTGTGAAAGGTGAAAGCGCCGGGAGCTGTCTTAAGCTTTCCGCCTGAACGCGTTCCGTTTGGAACGCGTTGCAGTGTGGAAATCCCTCTGGTTCCATCTTGTGCAGGGGCAGCTGGGCTAATGGGGGCAGGGCCTCCTTGATCTGGATTAGCATGCGGATCAGGAGGCCCCAGGATCTCGATCAAGAGGCCTGTGCGGAAAGGTGTGCCCAGATGTTGAACGTTGGGAGCCGTCCTAAATTTTCATTTCATTTCATTTCCATTTTATTTGTAGACTGCCTTTCCAAAAGAAGATGTGCCCAAGGCCGTTTACGGCGAACAGAAAATACGCAATGAAAACTAACCATCAACACTTTATAATAAAAATACATTATAAAAATTGCACATCGTACAAAACTTTGCAAAGTAAAGTAAGCCAAAACACACACAAGCACACAGGGAGGCAGCTGAGACCAGGTGGAATCAGTCCCAAATAATCTCCTCCTCCAAGATGTCCGTGCCCAGCCAGGCTGGAGTGTCACCCAGAGGGCAGAGGGGTCTAGGCTGCCACCCTTACACCACCCCCAGGAGGGATGGCATAAGCAGTTGTCCTTTGTGGTCTCTGGCGTAGCTGAGACCAGGTGGAGTCCAGAGCAGCTGATGAGAGGGGCCCAGTCCTGCAAGGAAGCAGCTCCAAATGACCAGGGTCCAGCCAGGCTGGAGAGTCACCCAGAGAGCAGAGGGGTCTAGGCTGCCACCACTGGACCACCACCCCTGGAGATGGCTAGGATTTCCTCCTCTTCAAGCAGTCTTTCCAGCTGAATTAACTGGTCTCATTTAAAACAGAGAGAACAAAACACCGTTCTGTCTGCCTTAATTTCCCAGCACTCTGTTCTGGGAAAGCCACATAGACGTTAAAACCCACGAGTAAGGAGTACGGCAGAAATTTGTCCCGTTAAAATTTCGCGGCTGCAGCGGCGAAAACGGTTCCTCCTTTGCTGGTTTATCCTTCACTCAGAGATGAAAGAGACTCGCCTACCTTTTTGATACCTTAAGGCGTGAAACAGTGCAAGATCAAAGGAAAATCTTTTCCTCTTTCCTCTGTTTCTCACCGTTTTGAACCAGGCAGCCCAACAATAAACCAGGGACCGCCAAACGCTTGGGGGACCACCCATGATATTTGGACCCACGGGCCACAGCAGTTTAAGTTCTGTCTTTCTCCCAAGCAGAATGGAAGTTTTCATTTTTCTCCTCCAGAGCTGAAGCGTGGGGCATGTATCCTCTTGTCTTGCTTCCTCGCCCCGCCGTTGGACTGCTAGTAAATAGCTCACCCAGCCCTGTTCCCTCGCCAGTGATCTCTTTTCTTTTTACTTCCCTGGTAGTTTTCAGCCAAACGCCAATCCTTCAGGCTCTGCAGCATGTCCAGGCCAGCTGTGATGAAGTTCACAAAATGAAGTAAGTAGCCTCCTACCTGCCTTTACTTGCCGCTCTAGGGCTGTGCAGGAATGCAGTTTTTTAACATTTGATTGGATTTGAATTGAATACTCGGATATCTGAATTTGTACGAATGGAGAAAAATGAGTGTCTGGACATTCGAACCAGTCCGAATACGTGGGCAATGGGTGGGCCACTGGGTACGACAGGATGCTGGACTAGATGGGCTGTGGCCTGATCCAGCAGGGCTCCTCTTAGGTTCTGATGGACCAGATGGGCTGTGGCCTGATCCAGCGGGGCTCCTCTTAGGTTCTGATGGACTAGATGGGCTGTGGGCTGATCCAGCGGGGCTCCTCTTAGGTTCTGATGGACTAGATGGGCTGTGGGCTGATCCAGTGGGGCTCCTCTTAGGTCCTTATGGACCAGATGGGCTGTGGGCTGATCCAGCAGGGCTCGTCTTAGGTTCTTAGGGACCAGATGGGCTGTGGCCTGATCCAGCGGGGCTCCTCTTAGGTCCTTATGGACCAGATGGGCTGTGGGCTGATCCAGCGGGGCTCCTCTTAGGTTCTTATGGACCAGATGGGCTGTGGGCTGATCCAGCAGGGCTCCTCTTAGGTTCTGATGGACTAGATGGGCTGTGGCCTGATCCTGCAGGGCTCCTCTGAGGTTCTTATGTATCTATTCATACGAATATTCAATACTCATCCAGTTATACGAATCTCATACGCATCTGTATGCATCCCGTTTTTATCCCATACATATCTGTACGGTTGTGTATCTGTGCACATACAAATATCCAAATTATTCATATGAATAATTCAAAATACTCATCTTTGAATACTAAAAAACACATATCTGGACATTCAGTTTGAGTTTGAGTGTTTGAAATCCTCCAGATTTGATCGAATAGCAAATATCTTCTAGGCACTACCTTCTTGACAGATTCCAATCAGCAGAGGCAACCGTGGGAGAGGAATGATCCTGCACATGGTAGTGTCATCCCTCTTTCCTACTGTGTTTTAGTACATCCAGGTGCCCACCCGCCTAGCTGCTGAAGGCGGTGGGATAACCAGGAGGGCCTCCCCTCCAGAGCTTAAGACGCGGGCAGGTCGATATGGGAGAAGGCGCTCCTTTAGATATCTGGGGCCCAAGTCATTTAGGGCCTTATAAGTCAGAGTTAGCACCTTGAATTGGGCTCGCTAGTGAATTGGCAGCCAGTGCAATTCTTTTAGAACCGCTGTGATGTGTGTCCGGCTAGTTGTTCCATTCAGCACTCTGGCGGCTGCGTTTTGCACCAGCTGCAACTTCCAAACCGTCTTCAAGGGAAGCCCCATGTAGAGCGTGTTACAGTAGTCCAAACTGGAGGTTACCAGAGCGTGGATAACTGTGGCCACGTCATCTCTGTCCAAAAAAGGTTTCAGTTGACGCGCCAACCATAGTTGGGAGTAGGCACTCCTGGCCACGGCCTCCACCTGAGCTTCAAGTGTTAGCGCAGAGTCCAGGAGTACCCCCAAATTTCGCACCTGTCCCTTCCCGGATATTGCAACCCCATCAAGGACAGGGTATCTCCCAACTACTTGGACCCGAGAGCCTGTAACACAGAGCACCTCTGTCTTGTCTGGATTCAGCTTCAATTTATTGGCCGTCATCCAGCCCATTACCGCCTCCAGGCACCTGTCAAGCACCTCTCCTGATTCAGACGGCACAGAGAGATAGAGCAGGGTATCATCTGCATATCGATGACACCTCACTCCAAATCTCCTGACGATCTCTCCCAGTGGCTTCATGTAGACATTATTTTTTCTGGATCCCAGTGCACAGATGCACAGGATTTTGTGCATTTTTGTGTAGGTGCGTAACAAGGGAGTACCACAATCACTCCTGCATAAACACGTGGAACTTACAAGTACGAGATCTATAATGAGAGTTCTCTGTATCAAGGTATGCAGTTGCCTGCAGTCTCCAACCCTTGCTTTCGGTTCCCACGGCTTTTTTTTTCTTCGGCTCCCAGGTTCAGTGACCTTTTCTCCTTGGCCGAGGAGTATGAAGACTCCTCCAGCAAGCCGCCCAAGAGCCGTCGGAAAGCCACCATCTCCAGCCCACGCAGCCGTAAGAATGCGGCCCAACCTGCCAACAATGAAGAGGAATCTGCCTCTAGCAGTGCCTCGGTGAGAGAGGTGGGGGTTATGTCTAGTGATGGTCCAAATCTTTTAGGGGGGGGTCGACGCCGTCCAGAAGTCAGAAGTAATAGGGAACGGAACATATCCAAAACCCTGAGGGCCCTGATGGGCGGAGAGTTATTCCAACGGGACCATCCGGCCGGCACTACCGTTTGTAATTGTTTCTTTTTCCCTCGCTACCACATCCGTGTCCCCGCCCCTGAATCTTCCAAACCCCCAGAAATCAGAAGGAGAAAGGTACATATGTAAGGTTACGCCGTCTTATCTTTTCATACTTGGAAATCCTCATGGGGGATCAGTCAAGGACCAGAAATACTATTCAGAGGAAGACTTACTATCTGGGATACAGTTGGACCTTGTATCCACTGGGGATTAGTTTCACGTCCTACCGTGGTTACTGGAAACCATGGATATTTGAAAATTCCACGTGATTTCCCAGGAATCATGGGACACTGAGTGCAATTTGATGGGATTTCGCAACTACCCCAGGGCTCCGGGAAGCCTCCGGTAGGCCTAATGGTTACCTAATGGTTACTATTGTAGTTACCGGATCAGTGGATACAAGAATCCAACTGTGCCCAGATCTCGTTTTCTCACAGTTTGACCGCTCCCCTATTTTGAACAGAGAAAGCCACCCCCCCAAGCGCTTTCAACTGCTACATATAAATGTTTCCTTCATTCTCAGGAGGAGGAAGATACCAAACCGAAACCAACCAAGCGGAAGCGGAAAGGTTCCTCAGCGGTCGGCTCGGACAGTGACTGAGGGGCGGCGGCGGCAGTGGGTGGGTGGGCCTCAGCGGTGCGGCCCTCCTGCCATCCATCTGCCTCACTTCCAGCAGCTCACGGCGTAGCGACACCGGCTGGCGGCAGCAGAGGGTGAATCCGGAGCGGCCCAACGGACGGTATTGGCAGCACGAACGGCGCTCCGGATGAAGCCTCTTTGGGATCGAAACGCTCCGGCGGCCCTTCTCCCAAGCCAGCTACCCAGCCGCTGCTCCTTCCTCGTCTTCGCGAGCTGCGATCCACCTCTCAGGCGTCAAAACCCCTCCTCGCCTGTCCGCCTCTGTGGGGCTGCCACAGGGGAAAGAGCCATTTCTTACTACGTCTGCCAGGACAAGGAATCGGAAAGACCACCGGCCCCCTCGGCCAAGGGGTTCAGAAAAATTTAAAAAGTGACCTAGGGCCAGAAAGAGGTAGAGAACGAGAGAGAGAGAGTACTATCTTCCTTCTCTTCGAAATGTAAATAAACGGTGTGAACTGATCTCCTACTCCATTGGTGCTTCTGACGAGAGGGATTCGCGAGCAGGACGGGTGGGGAAAAAAAAGACGGGATCTTTTGGGAAGGGCTGCCCGGCCAGGTCTCTCTCTTCCCGGCTTTCCAGCGTTTCCATCACCGGTAAACGGCGGCGTCCAACTTCTCTCGTTTCCAGCAACAGGGGTGGTAGGAAACCCTCGCTGTTTTCTCCGTGAAGAGAACATTCCGGTAACTCTCCTACCCTCGCGTGACCCTCCTCGTACCACACGTCCTCCTCCGCTTTCTAGGATCGCTTTGGCACTCCGTGGCCGGAGAATCTTAGCCGCCTTGCTCCCGTGCCTGCCTCAGCCCCCTTCCCCCCGACCATACAGCCACGCGGGGGGCTCACGGCCCGAAGGAAGACGCCTCGAAACCCCTCTGGCCGGCTTTTGAGAAGGCCTCTGACCTCCTTGTTGGCAAGCCTTTTCTCTCGCTTGTACGTGGGGAGGAAAAACTGTCAAGAGTGACGGGCAAACCAGACGAAACGATAGCTATATTTTTAATTCCCCGCTTGGCCACTGATAAATTATCGTTTTTAAAGTGGTTTTTAAAAAAGAGACAATAAAAACTGTCAACATGTTTTTGTACAAGTTACCTGAATTTCTCATGTGTCTGTGTGCCAGTCTGTGGGGCAGGTGGAGATCCTAGAGGTTTTCAGTAGGAGGGCGGGGATCGGTGGGGGATAAAAGAGCCTGATATACCGCTTTCAGGGTGAATACATTCCTTCTTCCCTGAATCATTTAGCCTTTCAGGTCTCCAAAGAGTGGTTTGTGGAATGGGTTTTAGTATATATTGAGTGGCCATTGAGACATGGCCAATTCCTGGTGGCTACAGTTTTCTTGGCAGGGATACAGAAGTGGTTTGCCATTCCCTATTTTTGGAGAAAGACTGGGGATCGAATCGACAAGCATCTGCTTTCCAGGCAGTTTACTCTGCCACTGAGTGAGGAACACTCCATGAACACGCAGTTTTCTTGGCAGGGAGACAGAAGTGGTTTGCCATGGCGTACGTCTAGGGAAAGCCTGGGGATTGGACCTGCATCCCCTAGAGCACGAACACAGCCACCTAAGGGTCGGACCTTACATTGCTCAACGTGCCCTTGTATACCGGACACAACACACTATCGACCCCCCCCCCGCCCCCCGCCCCCCATGCACATACGCATGGATGCTGCTGCTAATTCTCTGCTGGGCAGCATCAGTTAAGGCAGGAGCCAGATCCTCAGAGAGAAACTTCAGGCCAGCTGATCTGCCTCCCGGGACGCGACACCCTCTAGCGCCTTGCCACATCTGCTTCCAAAGCATCTCCAGCCCCCAGGGCCGCAAGCGCATCTTTTGTGGGCAGAGGCAGCAGCATCCGGCGCATAGCGGCAGCCGCCCTAACCTTTCCCCTACATTTTGCAGCTGGGTCTCTTGCCCAGGGAAACGATTTCTACCCTATGAGTTGCAGATGTCTGGGAAAAAGGATCTGACACCTCTTTTTTTTTTTCCAGTCTTTCCAGCGGTGGTTTCCCTTCCAGAACCCACAGGCAGGCGCACGTCGTGGTTTCATGCAAGCCAACGCTTGCTGGAAATTGGGGAGCCCGGACAAGGGGAGAGAAATGGAAATGGAGTTATCCTTCCCTGCTACAGTCTTATTTGTTGCTGCAAGAAGTTCAGGAAAAAGCATTCTTGCAAAGATACAGTTGGGCCTTGAGATGTTGCCCGTCGGGCCTTGACCTAGAACCGTTCTCCACTCCTTGGTGGAATTTTTTGCAGGGCAGGCGGCCAGACAGTGGCCGGGGAAAGGAAGAAATCCAAGATTCAGTCCACCTTCGGAGTGAGAGAAGACACCAGCAAAGCGATGAGCTGTTTTCTTTCAGGGTCAAATGACTCAGAACATTCACCTTCGGGAGAGATCATGTGGAAAGAGAATTACTGGTCACTTTGGCTGCGGTCACACTCAAGGCTTAATCCAGCTTCAGTCCACTTTCAGAGTGAGAGAATGCATCAGCAAAGCGACAAGCTGTTTCCTTTCCATCTTAAATAACTCAAGAGAATTCACCTTTGGGGTAGATAATGGGGAAAGAAAGTTACTGGTCACTTTGCCGATGTGTTCTCTTGCTCTGAAGGTGGACCGAAGCCAGATTTAAAAAATGTATGGCAGTGTGGTCACACTTAAGGTTTGGTCCAGTTTCAGTCCGTCTTCAGAGCGAGAGAACCCGTTGTCAAAGTGACCAGTAATTTTCTTTCCGCATTATCCATCCCAAAAGTGAATTTTCTTTTAAGCCTGAAAGAAAACATCTGGTCACTTTGCTGATGTGTTCTCCCACTCCGAAAGTGATAACTAGATTAAACCTAGGGTGTGACCACAGCCTTGGAGGAGCCAAACTAACATTGTCCACTCTGTCACAGGATAAAAGACGAGCAAACGTCCGCAGAAAGGGCCACAAACAGGACAGCCAACTCGCCTTGCTCTTAAGTCTCCCAGCAACTGACCTCCTATGCTAGCCAGCAGAAGAGTTGTTTTTGTAGTCCGCTTTTCTCACCCTTAAGGGGACTCAAAGCTGCTGGCAAATCTTCCGTTCTTCTCTCCACCCTTTTGATCAGTGGGGCAGTGAGAGCTCAGAAGTGCAACTAGGCCAAGGTCACCCAGCTGGCTTCATGTAGGAGTACAGAAGCAAACCGGGAGACTACCAGGTAAGAGCTGGAGACTCTAATAGCCAGACCAAACTGGCTAACTGCTTTCCCTGAATCCATCCATGCTTATATATATACAAATATATACCATAATTATGTCATTACATTTGAGTAAACATTTCAAATACATATAAAAACACATATTCCTTTTCCTCTTATTTGCCCACCCCCCCACCCCCAACTTCTATCAGGTCACCGGAAGCTGGAATCCATCCATGCTGGTGGCTTATTTGGTGAGCCAGTTTGGTTTCGTGGTCTAGTTAGGGAGCTGGACTCTCATCTGGCGATACTGGGTTTGATTCTGCAATCTTCCACAAAGCCAACTGGGTGACCTTGGGCTAGTCACAGCTCTCTTCTGAGCCCTCACAGCCTCACCCACCTCACAGGGTGACCTGTTGTTTTGAGAAGAACAGAAGGTTTGTCAGCCGCTTTGAGTCCCCTTAAGTGGATGAGAAAAGCGGGGTAGAAAAGCCAACTCTTCTTCTTAAAGGTTGCCAGTTCGATCCTCACACTGCTCCTGGAAACAGGCAGTGGCAAAGCACTGCTGTATCTCTGACACGAAATGGAATAGGTTGTCACAGGTGGTGCTGAGCTCATCCTTGGAGGCCTTCAAGCAGAGGCTGGACTGACATCTGTCTGGGATGGTTTAGGGAATCCTGCATTGAGCAGAGGGTTGGACTGGATGATCCTGGAGGTCCCTTCCAGCCCTGTGATTCTTATGGCTCCCTGATTTGCACACCTGATCCAATACGTCGTGGTGAACACTGTACTGCCATTCATAGTTTGAGAGTGGTTGTTATTATTATTGATGTTGTTCATCATCATCATCATCATCATCATCATCATCATCATCATCATCATCATCATCTCTTTTAAAGTACAGGCAGCCAAGCATTATGCACAGACAACGGAGAAATGCCCCCAGGTAAAGCCAAGTTGGATGCTGCAATTGAGCCACACCCAGTACTGCCCTGTGAAATAGAGATGGCAAACTACGACCTTATCTCCGCCAAGAGTGCGTCATGGGTGCGCCCATGTGGTCAGCCCGCCCTATTTCGAGGCCAGTGAAAGTTCCCCTTTCATCACCGGTGCATTTCCAAGCGACGCTCCGTCTTCGTGGCTTGCCTGACAAAGGAGATAACGCAGAATGCGTCCTATCGGTGCAAATGCCTTGAGATCCATCACGCAGATACTCTTTCCTGCCTCCCTTGGCCTCTTTGTGCTGCTACAGTATAGGGCTTTCTGAGCCCACGTATTTTTAAATGCCCCAGCCAAGGAGACTGGGCGCAGAGGCGGTAGAAATAATAACAGTAATTTTTATTGCAGCCGTTGGCGAGTCAACAAAAGAAAACACGTGAAAGCCAGCAAGTAGCTTGAGCACACAGAATAACAAAACAAATACGATATACAGATCTCCTTTGTAAAGTAGATCTCAAAAGCTAAGCAGACTCGGAACTAGCTATTGGATGCTTGGAAGACCATCAGGAAATTCTAGATCTGTAAGCTAGTCCAGGAAGTCAAATATCTCACAGAAGGAGGCAATGGCAAACCACTCCTGTATTACTGCCAATAAACCTGCACAGATGTAGGCTAGGGATAAACCTGAGCTAAGGTTTAGCTTCAAGAAGAGGAGTGTATTACGGATGTCACCATCTGGGATGGACCTCAACAGGGTGCAAATGGCACCAGTTCCCATTTATACTTGTCCCATGTATGACATGGTTTTGCTGTTAAGAGAGTAGGTGAAACTTAACACCCCCCATTTAATGCAGTCCTGGAAGCCTGCAACAATGCAATTCGGGCCCAGGGCACCATCATCTTACACTGGGAGACTGGATCTCTAGGGTCCCCTTAAACCTCAGGTTTCCACACACGGTGATAACCTGCATAACTTGCTTTCGTGCAACAGGGAGCTTTGTGGGGACCAGACCACAGTACTATACATGGGACAGCTGTACTTAATTTGGAACTCCTGGATTAGGATTGGCATCTGGAAATCATTGATGGAATAGCTTGTCACAGGATCTGCTTGTTTCCAGAAAGCTTGCACAACATTCCCTGGTGGGTTAAGTTCCCTAGCTGCAGAACGCCACAGTGGTGACTGTGAGCTAAGCTTGGCAATCAAAGGGTTTTTGTGGACACCACAGCAATGCCTGGGTTTCATCTATGTGAAGGAGACTGCCTCGTAGGCAATGCCAACTGCGAGATCAAACTGAGGGTGCCTTGGAGGAGATGGCATTGCGGGCAACGTCAACTGCGAGATCAAATGGCATCATGGACAATGTCAACTGCGAGATCAAACTGAGGGTGCCATGGAGGAGATGGCATTGCGGGCAACGTCAACTGCGAGATCAAACTGAGGGTGCCATGGAGGAGATGGCATCGCGGGCAACGTCAACTGCGAGATCAAACTGAGGGTGCCATGGAGGAGATGGCATTGCGGGCAACGTCAACTGCGAGATCAAACTGAGGGTGCCATGGAGGAGATGGCATTGTGGGCAACGTCAACTGCGAGATCAAACTGAGGGTGCCATGGAGGAGATGGCATTGTGGGCAACATTAACTGCGAGATCAAACTGAGGGTGCCATGGAGGAGATGGCATTGCGGGCAACGTCAACTGCAAGATCAAATAGCATCATGGGCAATGTCAACGTCAACTGCGAAATCAAACTGAGGGTGCCATGGAGGAGATGGCATTGCGGGCAATGTCAACTGCAAGATCAAATAGCATCATGGGCAACGTCAACTGTGAGATCAAATGACATCATGGGCAACGTCAACTGCGAGATCTTTTATGGGAAGCTGTTCCAGAATCGGAGGCCACCACAGGAAAGGCTCTGTTGCACGCTGCAACCACTTGCATCCATCCAGGTCCTCACTTTGCACTCTTCAGACACTTCTTTGCATCACCAACAATTTTGTGGCACAGCCAAAGCCCCCCCCCCCGCCCTGTTCTTTTATCTTTATCAGTTGACCAGAGCCACACCTTGGTCACCAAACCCTGCCGCTTGGAAACATTGCGGTATGGTATGTTTTGGTACCGCTGAGTGATGGCCGACTCCTGGCATCTCCACGGACATCTCTGTGGGGCTTTCTTGGCGGTTACGGAACCGGTTTGCCCTGATAATCCTCTTCTTCTGGAGAGATGCTGGAGATCAGACCTCTGACCCCCAGCAATCTGGGCAGCTGCCCTGGCACTGAGCTATGTAGCCCCTCCTGGGAAATGCATGCGCCACACAAGGCTGGAGGTCCCCAGATGGTCCCTGGACGGCGACCACCGTGTCCCATGCAATGCTGGGCGCCCGGCGAGCTTGCGACCTAGAGAGGGCTGGTCAAGTTCTGCCCCTCCAGATCTCGCTGCAACCCTCATGCATTCTCACTCTGAAAGTGGCTTGAAGCTGGATTAAAACTTGGGTGCCTCTGGTCCCTTAAGTCTCCTTTGCCATCATCTAGATTCATGCAATTCTCCTGGTTCTTGCTATTTTTTTTTCTCTTTCAAATTATACCTCCGACTTTTGTTTGCATCCTTCCCAGCCTATAATAAGCAACCAGCGGACTGGCGACCTTTCCATCCACACCACCGATGAACCGATCCATGCCCTATATTTTATTCTGATTCGATTTGTATACAAAGTATCAGGGCAAAGAGCAAGGGAACAAATAGCAAGAAACAAACTAGTTAAAGTCTCCCAAACCCTAGCTGGAAATAATGCCTTTTTCCAGGCGCCAAAAGAATGTGACGGGTGTGCAAGCGCCGTGCGTTATTTCCAGAAATGATTCCAAGGTCTGGGGCCACCACGGCGAAGGCCCTCCTCCGAGCCCAGGAGCCAGAAACCTCAGGCACGCGTCAACCCGTGGAGGGCTCGCCCAGCGGGATCCCGTCTCCAGCTCTCCGCAGGTCGCCGGCCCCGATCTGTCTGCGCGTGGCTGAAGCGATTTGGATGCGGATCGCCTTTCTCCCCAATCCACCGGTGTGGTCTCTCTCTTGCCCCTCCCGCCTCCCGTCTCCCATCTCCCCAATCCAGGGCGCGCCAGAGAGACGCCCTCCTTCTCCCCTCCCTCCCTCCCTGCCAGGGCTCCACCCCTCCCCTCCCCTGTCTCCCCCCTCGCCCCTTCCTCCTCCTCCTCCTCCTCGGGCGGGCCAGAGGCGGAGCCGTCCGGGCGCCTGGATCGCGCTGGCTGGCTGGCCGGGTCGCCCTCCCTCCCTCCTCCCGGCATCGCTGCTGCGCCTCTCGGCCGGTGCGCCGCTCTGCCGTCGGGGGGTCTCCGGTCCCGTCCCGTCCCGCCGCCCGCATGTGGTCGGCGGCGGTGGCGGCGCTGCTGGCGCTGCTGGCGCTGCTGGCGGCGCGTCCGCTGCGCGCGATCCTGCGGTGCGCCTGGGCCGACGCGGCGTTCCTGGTGCGCGCGGGGCGCGTCCGGCGGCGCCTGCTGCGCGATCCGGGCGCCGGGCTGGCGCAGCGGCTGTCGGCGCTGGCGCGGGGCGGCCGGGGCTCGCGGCCCTTCCTGCGCTTCGCCGAGCGCACCTTCAGCTACGCGCAGGCGGAGCGCGAGAGCAACCGCGTGGCGCGGGCCGTGCGCGCCCTGCCGCCCTCGCGGGCGCCGCCGATCCTGCCCGGGCGCACGGCGGTGGCGATGCTGGTGGGCAACGAGCCCGCCTTCGTCTGGGCGTGGCTCGGGCTGGCCAAGCTGGGCGCCGTGCCCGCCTTCCTGGGCACGGCGCTGAGACGGGGCGCCCTCCTGCACTGCCTGCGCGCCTGCGACGCCCGCGCCCTCCTGGCGGCTCACGGTGAGTAGCGGCGGGGCGGCGGGGCGGGCAGGGCCTGGGAGGTGTTGGCCCCTCCGGTGATGGGGAGTCAGCTGCTCAGGGTGGGGGAGCAAATGAGTGACGAGCTGGGAGGAGGGGCGGCAGGGCCTGGGAGGTGTTGGCCCCTCTGTTTATGGGGAGGGGGAGACGGCTGCTCAGGGTGGGGGAGCAAATGAGTGACGAGCTGGGAGGGGGGCGGCAGGGCCTGGGAGGTGTTGGCCCCTCCGGTTATGGGCAGGAGGAGGAGGCTGCTCAGGGCAGGGGAGCCAACAAGTGAGGAGGAGTTGGGGGCGCCAGTCAGAGCCGCTCTGGGATCTAAAGGAGGCAGGTGCCCGTTTCCCGTATGCCACATCCCTGCAGCCCGATATCCACCCGGTATAGCTCACCATCCCCTCCCGACGCTCTCGGTCCCCAAAGGGGATGGACAGAGGTCCAGATGGGGTACGGTGCGTGTGTGTGGATGCCGAGGGTGGGGCAGGTGACCCTGGCCTTGGGCTTCCACCCACAGGTTGGCCTCCGTCTAGGATATCCATCCGTTTGGCCCGGCTTGTTGCTCTTCCCGGACTCTCTTGGCAGGGAGGTGCGCGGGCCTTCCATCCCTGGCCCCTGGCCTTCCTCTTTCGTAATCAAGTCCCTAGTCCTCATGGTCCAGATTGCAATTGGAAGCTGCCTTGGGTGAGCCGGTTCCCTGCAATTATCCCTGGCTGGCAGCAACGGTTCGGGGTTCGGTCTCCGAGCCGGAGACGGTGAGAACCAAAACGTGCCCCCAAACGGTCTCTCTTCCCCGTGGAAAACGCTGGGACCGGACAATCACGTGAGCCCCCATGGGCTCCTTGCGCTGCCCCTTGTTGGACAGGCAGCTCTCAGAGCTGTGCTGGTACCACTTGTTTCCACCTCTGGCTTCTGCTGTGGCCGTTGCTACGCTTGTGGGTTACACAGTCCTCCGACTGATGCGCCTGGAATCGTGCGCCATCCTCAGCCCAAACCCTCGCCCGGTTCCCGGAATCAGTGCAGAATCCTCAAAGAAAGGGGCCAATTCCTTTCATGGTGGGAGTTTTATTTATCTTAATAATCCAGCTGTTTTATCTTTTATTTATCTTATTTATCCAGCTGTTTTTCCTGCCCCTTCTGTGTTTCCCTGACATGCCTTTTCCCCTCCAGAGGTGCAAGATTTCCGTTCCCAAGTTCAGCATTTGGGGTTCTTTCTTCCGCAGCCATAGGTTTCTGCATCTATTACCGTAGCTTCCTTTGTCTCCTCTTAGGCTTGTGCTTTAATCCGGCTTCGTTCCACTTTCATAGCGGGAGAACGTATCAGCAAAGTGACCAGTCCTTTTCTTTCCGCCTCATCTATCCCAAAGGTGGATTTTCTGCATTGGATAATGCCAAAAGAGAACAGCTTGCCGCTTTGCTGATGTGTTCTTTCGCTCTGAAAGTGGACTGAAGCTGGATTAAACTTTCAGTGTGACCACAGCTGGAGGGCACCTCCAGATGTGGACTGAAACCAGTGGTTTCCCCTCCCCCTCCCCAAGACTATAGGGAGGATGGCGGAGAGAATTGTGACATTCCCACTGGTGTATGAAATGTTATTCTTATTAGGGGGATCCAGCAGTGATGGTGGGTTTCCCATAATAGTTACCCGTTCCTAAGCCATGTTCACACCAAACTTTCCATCCAGCTTGAGTCCACTTTCAGAGCAGAAGAAAGACACCAGCAAAGTGACTGGTCATTTTCCTTCTGCGTTATCTTGCCCAAAGGTGGATTTGGGTAGATAAAGCCAAAAGTGAAGAGCTTGGTCACTTCCCAAGTGGGTTTCCCCACCTTGGAAGAGGGACAGAATCTGGATTAAAATTGGAGTGTGAGGGCAGACCTAGTGTCTGCCTGCCACCTTACTTCCTTATATGAACATAAGAGAAGCCCTGCTGGATCAGGCCACAGCCCATCTGGTCCATAAGAACCTAAGAGGAGCCCTGCTGGATCAGGCCACAGCCCATCTGGTCCATAAGAACCTAAGAGGAGACCTGCTGGATCAGGCCATAGCCCATGTGGTCCATAAGAACCTCAGAGGAGCCCCGCTGGATCAGGCCACAGCCTATCTGGTCCATAAGAACCTAAGAGGAGACCTGCTGGATCAGGCCATAGCCCATCTGGTCCATAAGAACCTCAGAGGAGACCTGCTGGATCAGGCCACAGCCCATCCAGTCCATAAGAACCTAAGAGGAGCCCTGCTGGATCAGGCCACAGCCCATCCAGTCCATAAGAACCTAAGAGGAGCCCTGCTGGATCAGGCCACAGCCCATCTAGTCCGGCATCCTGGTGCACACAGTGGCCCACCAGTTGCCCATGGGCATCTCAGGCAGAGACAAGGACAAACCTTCTCCTGCTCTCGAATCCCAGCAAATGGCCTTAGAAGCATCCTGCTTGTCCCCATGGCCTGAAAGATGTACCTAGGTCGGTGATGGCCAACCTATGACACGCGTGTCACAAGTGACACGCCAAGCCCTTTTGGGTGACACATATGGCCACCCTGGCACCTGGGCGTGTAGTGCTTGCTTGTTCTTGAAGTATACGAAATACCAACTTTCAATTGAAGGTTTAGCAACAAAAGTCACTACTGTAAATAATTATTTGTTTTTGCTTTTAATAAAAAACATATATCAAAAATATAACTTTTTTACTAGAGCCACAAATATCACAAAATTATGGATATTTCTAGATGTGACACAGCACCTGAGTTAAGCTAGGTTTTCTTGCGAATTTTGACACATCGAGCTCAAAAGGTTCGCCATCACTGACCTAGGTGTCCATTCCCGCGGCCATTGATACATCTGTCATCCATAAATGTGTCCAACCCTTCCTTAAAGCCATCTAGGCTGGTTGCTGCCACCACCTCTTCTGGCAGCCAATTCCATGGACCGATGACCCTCCGGGTGAAGAAATCCTTCCCCTTGTCTGATCCGACTCTCCTACCCATCAGCTTCATAGATGCCCCCTGGTTCTAGTGTTGTGTGATCTATAGCCCTATTTAAAAAGCGGTAAAACCCAATAAGAACAGACATGCCTATATCACCAAATAAGCGCCACTGTGGGCATTTGGAGCAGTGACAGAAAGGATTTGTGGTGAGCATTGCTGCTTGGAGCAATGGCTAGAAGAAGAATTCCATTGCCGTTGCTGGAACCGCAGAACTATGGCTGATTCCTGGTTGTCTGTCTGTGCGCAGTTTTCTTGGCAGGGATACTGAGGTGGTTTGCCATTGCCTGCTTCTGGGGAGAGCCCGGGGATCGAACCAGCAATCCTCTGCTTTCCAAGCAGTGTGTTCTTCCACTGAGCTGTGCGGCTAATTTCCTTCTTTCTTTGTTGCTGTGGTGTTTCTGTATACGTGCACATATTTGCAAACCACAAAACTTTCTGCCCTCCTGACCTAATTTGCTGTTTCAAATCCTTTTCTCCAGAATTTCAGGCATCCTGGGGAGACCTTTTTTCCCTTTCAAAAATGGAAACATTCTTTCCAGTAACAACACATTTCTTTCCCTGCTGCAACAAAGATCTTGAGTTCAGAAAGGCTGAAGGGAACAGAAAGAATTAAGGAGTTTTAGCTGGGTTTTCTAGCCAAGAAATCAGTTAAGAGGAAGCCAGTTAGGGAGCTGGACTCTTATCTGGGAATACCGGGTCCGATTCCGCCCTTCCCCATGAAGCCAGCTGGGTGACCTTGGGCTAGTCACAGCTCTCTTCTGAGCTCTCCCAGCCCCACCTACCTCACAGGGTGTTCTGTTGTGGGGAGAAGAACAGACAGTTTGTCAGCCGCTTTGAGTCCCCTTAAAAGGGTGAGAAAAGCGGGGTAGAAAAGCCAGCTCTTCTCCTTCCTCCATGAATCCAGCTGGGTGACCTTGGGCTAGTCACAGCTCTCGTCTGAGCTCTCCCAGCCCCATCTACTTCACAGGGTGTTCTGTTGTGAGGAGAAGAACAGAAGGTTTGTCAGCCGCTTTGAGTCCCCTAAAATGGGTGAGAAAAGCGGGGTAGAAAAACCAACTCTTATTCTTCTTCCTCCATGAATCCAGCTGGGTGACCTTAGGCTAGTCACAGCTCTCTTCTGAGCTCTCCCAGCCCCATCTACTTCACAGGGTGTTCTGTTGTGAGGAGAAGAACAGAAGGTTTGTCAGCCGCTTTGAGTCCCCTAAAATGGGTGAGAAAAGCAGGGTAGAAAAGCCAACTCTTCTCCTTTTAAAAACAATAAAAACTGATGGAATGATTTAGCGTTGGGAAGGTGAGCTGCCTCGTTTCTGGTTTCCTTTGCACTTTTATGAATGGAAACTGTTCTAACCTGTTTCTGTTTAGCCGGCTAAGGAAAAAAACGACAAAGCGCTCAGTTTTAGGGGCCGCATTGCTTTAAAAATGCAAAGCAAAGATCGCTTTGGGTTGCCCAGCCTGAAAGAAAAAACGTTGGAACGTTTGCAGTGCTCCGCTTCGTTTTGTCTCTGATTAAGAACGAGGGTCGTTCTGAAGAGACTGCTTGTTCATTGTTCAGAGCTCTCAGCATGCTCTAAATTCAGAACTTCTCTTTCTTTTCCGGAGCCCCCGGAGATTCCTTCCTATCATGTTTTCCTTTTCTTACATTGGCAGCCTGGGACACAGGTTGGCACAGCATCCGGACAGGTCCCCCAGCCCCGATTCTCTGTTCGCTTGGGTTTCTTTTGGCTCGTGTTTGGTGCCGTTCCGTTGCACAAAGGTGTCGCTCCAAACAGAGCGCAACGTGCGCTCTGCCATCTTTTGGTGTGTGTGTGTGTGTTTTAATTAGATTGTAGGCCCCTGGCAGGGCTTGTCTGTTGCAAAAGTGTTGCTTCTTCTACCCCTGTGCCCTGTGGGATCCGAGATGCCCGCTTCTCTCTCATCTCATGCCGTTCTTCCGAAGATGGGCAGCTTTTGATCACTAATTAATGCCCCGTCCTGACGTCCAGCCGCCTGAATCCTAACGAACCGGAAAGCAATGTGGTAATGAATGCAAAGCCCGGCCTCCTGGCCGAGCCGCGTAGAACTGTGCCACGCTGACGGCAGAGATTAAACTGGGTCGCCCTGGCATGTCAGACCCCAGAGCCAACAGGCCGCTCCCAAGCGTGACCAACGGCCTCCCTTGTGAGGCTGTCGTTGGCCAGCGTGGAAGCCGGGTCTTCGTGCCGCTAAGAGGTGCACACATACCCACTGCCAATCTGTGATTTTTTTGGTGTGCTTGGTTGCCGCTAAAAATGGGCGCTGCGCAGGGTGGATTTGATTTAAATCAAACTGATTTAAATCACGATTTAAATCACGATTTAAATCACTAGTCAGTAAGGCTTGATTTAAATCATCGTTTCTACATAAACTAATTCTTGCTACTTTAATATGCAAGTAGATGAAGATTTTTAGAATAACAACTTTTCATATTAGTTTTCTTTATCCCCAGCTTAATAGTTTCATCATTCATATTTGGACACAACTTTTCTGTTGTACTTAGGAAGGAGAAAAACAATAATTACCGTAATAGTAACAGTTTAAATAGATTTATTCAAATGAAACAATAACATTACAGCATTTGTTATTTGCTTAAACAAACATCCATCTTTGTTAACTAATTTGGCTAAACAATATATATATATATATATATATATATATATATATATATATATATATATATATATATATATATATATATATATATTAAGAAACTTAGACTTTCAGCCCAGCCTACACATGAAAAACTTAAATATAGGGTGTTTTCCCACTGTCACTAGAAGTACCCGTTAAGTACCCATTAATGGGTGCGAAATGGCATTTTTGTACCCATTAATGGGTACTTAATGGGTTCTTCTAGTGACAGTGGAAAAACGCCCAATGGCAGAGAAACTGCCCAAAAATCTTACAAGAACCTCTGGAAGAGCATGGCATTGTGAATGGATTAATTGCAACAAAAAATTAAGCATATACAGCCTTATTCTACATAATTTAAAAAATAATCTTTATTTCATGATGGAATAACCTTTGGATGGTAATATATTTTCTGGAAAAAGCATTTTATTTTTTTAAAAAAATCTGATTTAAATAATAAAAAAATCCAATTTAAATAATAAAAAAATCCAATTTAAATAATAAAAAAATCCAATTTTTTAAAATTGCTTTTTAAAAAATGATTGATTTTTATCCACCCTGGCGGTGTGTGTGTGTCTTTATTTAGCGGAGGGGCTGCTCTTTCTGAGTCCCCTGTGATGTGGAATTTTGTGAAAGCCTTGGGAGCATCCCCCTGCCTGCAGCAAGAGGGATGGGAAGTCATGTGAATTTTCCAACCCCCAACAGGTCTCCTCGGAACGTTCTCCTCGGAACGTGCCCATCAGAACGACCGAGGAAGGGTTCCGGGCACGGGAAGGGGGCAAAAGAGAAACACTCCTGTGACTGATTTCCTTAGGGGTCTCAAGGCCCACGGTGGGCGCACGGGTGCCATGAGATGCCCCCTTGGGTGTTCTCAGACTTCTTGGAGGCCCCGTTCTGCTTCAGCTGAGAATTAGAACATGGGAACCGGCGCGTTGCCAATAGAGGCACTGGAACAGGGGAAGGGCGCTGTGGCCGAGATGCTTCTGTTCTGCCAGCGGCTGACGTGGCGGCCTTTGGAAGACGTTCGGCTTTTCTAAATAATTTGGCCTGTCTTCGGCAGGCGGCACTGAGTGCCCCGCCGGTGGGCGTTTGAAGGGGGCGCTTGGCTGCCCTTTGGAGCAGGGAATCCAAATTTGATGTGACCTCCTTTCCTCCCTTCCCGGAAATGGGAACAAACGTGACAAAAAGTTCAAGGGGGTATAGACGGTTTCAGCTGCAAAGAGAAGAGCTCCCTTGGTCAGTGAGGGTCTACCTGAGAAGTCCTGGACTACAAGGCAGCCTGGTGGTCCTGCAAAAGGGTTAGTGAGTGGCCAACTGGCGAATGAACAATCAGAATGGCCACCAGTCTGACAGTGGCTGCTATCTGAGCTCCGGAAATGGATGTCTTTGTTTTTCTGAAATCTGGGCTACTGGTTAAAATCATTGCTTCACTTTGCCTCTGTGGTTCCAGAGTCTTGGGCAAGTGAACAGATCTTTCATTAGCCGAATAAATGTCAGAATCACCACCCTGGGCCCAGGGTCACGAAAGAGGAAATGGGCCTGACAATTTGGTTTAGTGGTTAAGGAGCCGGACTCTTCTCCGGGTAGCCTTATACGCCAGAATATACTGTATATATATAAAAACGTTGATCTAGGCAATGCAGCTTCTCCATGGAGAATTCTCTTCCTGTGTGTCCTATGGACGGCTTTAGATCAAATTCCAAATCCGTGCTTTCGGTGTCAGTGAATTCTCCGCTTTTCCAAAAGCTGTAGCCGGTTTTTCCCGCCCACAGAAATTTCCTCGTGGCAAAAAAAAAAAGATCTCTTTAAAAAAGAGATCTTCTTGTTGGGGATCCAGAATTTTATTTTTATTTTTTATTTTCCTGCGGTGGGAAAAAATTGGCCGTCTTTGGCTTGCATTTCAGATATTTGGGCAGAAATGAGTATTTGGTCTGTTTTAAAGTTTTGGATTTCCGTTGGGGTGTTTTGAACAGCAATTTCTATTCCGTTCCTTCTTGGCTAGTTTACTGGAACTCCTTTAATGGTTATTTGAGAGATGAGAGCCGGGTTTTCCTGCTAGGATCATTCTCACTAGCAGGAGAGATTTGAAGCAGACCTCTGTAGGGATAGAGCAGGTTCAAAGTGGATTCAGGGCGGATTTGACGCTTCCGGAGCGGATATGTACTGAATACGTATTGGATATGTAATGGATATGTATAGGATATATATGCATTCATATGGGATATTCATACGAATTTGTATGAAGAAGAAGAGGCTTTTCTACCTTGCTTTTCTCATCCATTTAAGGGGACTCAAAGTGGCTGACAAAGCTTCTGTTCTTCTCCCCACAACAGAACACCCTGTGAGGTAGGTGGGGCTGTGAGAGCTCAGAAGAGAGCTGTGACTAGCCCAAGGTCACCCAGCTGGTTTCGTGGAGGAGGAAGAAGAGTTGGCTTTTCCACACCTGCTCTTCTCACCCATTTAAGGGGACTCAAAAGGGCTGATAAAGCTTCTGTTCTTCTCCCCACCACAGACACCCTGTGAGGGGGGTGGGGCTCAGAAGAGAGCTGTGACTAGCCCAAGGTCACCCAGCTGGCTTCACGGGGGAGGGCAGAATCGAACCTGGGATTCCCAGATTAGAGCCAAACTGGCTCACACGTTTGTCTGAAATAAAATCCTATGACATTCGAAGGGGATCTGTTCAAACAAATACAAATCTTCTTACATTTGATTAAATATGAATTAAATGCAAACCCCCCCCCCCCCAATTTGGCACATCGCTGGACCTGAGCCATCATTTATTTCGTTCTTTAAACCTTTCTGGCTTCTTAAGCACAGACTGATGGCAAAGTCTTGTGTGACCCTTTCCAGGTTCAGCTCCGGTATTCCAGAAGCAATTTCCCTTTTCCTTCTTTTCCTTTCTTTTAAAAATTTCTATTGCGGAATCGTACTGTTGCTGGTAAAGGAGAACCAAGTTTGTTCTAGATATTTTACTCTTGCTAATAAATTGCAACACTTGTCGTCGTCTTGATCTACGAGTTTACTTCCCGATTTTCTAGTTATTTTAGTAGTTGCATTGCGACATTCACTTCTGTGACACTCGCTGTGCTACCAGGTATCAATGGGGAGAGCAGGCAGCTGCGTCGCTTTGCGTAGCCCAGGGGATTCTGGGAAAGGAGCTGAGGGTCGGCCATATTCTCCATATATTGTTGACATTCCCACCGACATGCGGCCGGGTGTAGGGTTCCCCAAGCTTCTTCCACGACCCCTTGCCCCTGTCTGATCTCTTCTGCAAGCTACCGGCACGTTAGGGGTGTGAACAAAGGACGGTTGTGCGTTCGGTTCGCTATAGAACCAAACATGTGTTCGTCCGGTTTGGTGTTGGACCGGTTAATCTCCATGGGCCCTTCTAGGCAGCTCTCTTGCCGAGGGGAGGAATACAAATTCTTCAAAAAATAAATGTCAAGAGGTTTAATTAAGATTAACTTTATAAGTTTGATTGTATGTTTATTGCTTTCAGTAAATGAATCTAGTTTAACTTTTCATCTTTGTTTCACTTTCTTTTTCTTTCCTTCATTTCTTTTGACTCCTCCCTCCCTCCATGCCTCCCTTCCTCTTCCTTCCTTTTCATTTCTTCCTGAGTTTCTTCCTTCCTTCCCTCCTCCATTTGTTCCTTTCCTTCCTGGCTATTTCCTTCCTCTTTCCCTCCCTCCCTCCCTCCCTCCTTCCTTCCTTCCTTCCTTCCTTCCTTCCCTCCTCCCTCCCTCCCTTTCTCTTTTCTTCCTTCCTTCCCTCCTCCATTTGTTCCTTTCCTTCCTGGCTATTTCCTCCCTGGCTATATCCTTCCTCTTTCCCTCCTTCCTTCCTTCCCTCCTCCCTCCCTTCTTTCTCTTTCCTTCCTTCCTTCCTTCCTTCCTCCCTTGCTTTTCTCTTTCCTCCTCTCCCTTTTCCTGCAGAGCTCTTTGAGGCCGTGGAGCCCCTCCTCCCCACCCTGCAGGAGATGGGTGTGTCCGTGTGGGTGCTGGGCAAGGGCCCGTACCCCCCTGGGGTCGTCGCTCTCCAGGATTACTTGGATGAAGCTTCCGACGAACCGGTCCCTCTAGATCTCTCCACCCCTGCCGACTTATCGGACACCTGCCTCTACATCTTCACCTCCGGGACCACAGGTATTAGGATGCAATTTGACAGGTCTGTCTCCTGCCTTCCCTCCAAAGGGCCCAGGGTGGTACGGCCTGCTCTCTCCTTCCATCTGTCTGACCCTCACAGCAGCCCTGCGGGGTAGGCCAGGCTGACAGGCAGCAACGTGGGCCAGAATGGCGGGGGGGCTGGAGGAGAGCAGAGGGCTCCAGAAGGGGAACGTCTGAGATAAGGCAGGAAAGATCTTCCTCCTCTTCCCAAAACACCAGAACTGGAGGCCACTCAACGAACACAAATCTGGGAAGGGTCATCCAGACCACTTTTGGGTGGAAGAGGTGCGACCGGCAGTGCAGGCGCGATTACACGCTGCGCCACCAGGGGGCGGTCCTCCCTCTGGGTGCTGCCATTTTGGCTGTGGCACCCCCTGCAACTGTGCATGCATTGGCACCCTTGCCCTGACAACGCTGACACTTTGCAGGCCCGCAATTGCGTCTATGGCCGCACACAGTGGCCCACCAAATGCTCATGGGCATCTCAAGCAGAGACAAGGATGAACCTTTGCCTGCTCTCACATCCCAGCAAATGGCCTTAGAAGCATCCTGCTTCCCCCCACCCAGCCTGAAAGATGCACCTAGGTATTCATGAAGGTTTGGAAACCCTGAGTTGCGCGGGTTTCTCTTGGCCTTGCTGGCATGCTCCAAAGGACTGTAAAGTCACAAGGATTTCAGCTAAGAGACTCTTGGGTCCTCTTGCTCTTACCCACTGCGCCACTAGAGGGCGATAAAGACATACCCAAGTGGTCAACGGCTGGCAAAGGCTGTTTAAAATTGTAGAGTCTTTGGGGCAGAGATATCTGAGCTCTTCTGTTGGATGAAGCACCTGGCTCTTTGGGGGCCCTATAGAAGAACCTTAAACGCTAAGAATGTGAATGATAGATTATTTTCTTCTGTGCATGGATTAGAGACACGCACGGATAGTCATAATATTAGATATTCGTGCAAATTCATACAAACTCAGACATTCATAAACCGAATCGAATCTTATGACATTTGTATGAATAGGAATGTTGCACACTTATAATCCAAACAAGATTTAACCAAACCCAAAGCAAACAAAGACAGAACAGGTCTATCTGCAAAGGAAACAAGGTCCTGATAAATAGTAATAAACTCGAATCAAAATGTATACGATCAGACTGTCAGAGTAACTCAATATTTACTAAAAATAACATATGAAATTGCTTGTTATGAAATAGCCAATCAGAAAAAACAGTGTAGAATAACAAAATGGAAGAATATCATACATATAAATAATCAAAAAACAGAGTCCTTTACTAGACATTCCATGGGCTGATATCCTGGTGTATAAAGTTTCAGTCCAGTATAAATTTTTTTATAGGGAGCCAACAGTCAATTGTAGGCTACCAGAAGAATATTCATAATATTTGATATTCGTACAAATTCATACAAACTCAGACATTCATAAACCGAATCGAATCTTATGACATTTGTACAAATAGGAATGTTTCCAAACATTCCTATGAATGCTTCGGAACATTTGTGAAACGTGGCTGCAGCGGTCACATCTGCAACAGACCCAGTGTGAATTTGGCATGGTTTGAGAGCGGATTCAAAGTGAATTCAGGGTGGATTTGATGCTCTCAGGTTCTCTTCACCCCTGCTGACTTATCAGACGCCTACCTCTACATCCTCGGGATAGGTACGGATACATAGCAGATACGTATTAGATACATATGAGTTTATTGGATATTTGTACAGATACATTTGTAACTATCAGAATCCTACCACATTCAGAGGGGATCTATTCGAAGAGATATGAATTTTCTTACGTTCGGTTCGCTACGGATCGGATGCATAAAACCCATTTGTGCTCATCCTTAGCATGGATCCCTCTGGAGTCAGGTGGAACAGGATGGAGAGGGACCAGTGAGGTTCGTGAGCGAAGGGAGGAAAAAGGAAATTTAGGGAGAGAAAAATTTAAAAGTCTTAAACCCTGAGTGTTTTTTAAGGAAGGAACTGTCAGAGGAGATACAATGGAAGAGCATCCTTATGGAATGGATCATTCTGGCTGGCATCTGAAACAGGGGCATTCCAGACAGGGCGATTTTGGTTCAAGGACCAAGGTGGAATAGCATAATTCATTGTGTCCTCTGTATCAGGGTATCTGGGGATGTTTCCTCTATTGATTTATTCCCTAAAAAGCTGCACAAAGAGACTGGCACAGTAAGTCAGTTTGTTCTAGTGATTAAGGAGCCAGACTCTTACCTGGAAATAGCGGGTTCGATTCCGCACTCCTCCACAAAGTCAGCTGGGTGACCTTGGGCTAGTCATGGCTCTCTCCTGAGCTCTCACAGCCCCACCTACCTCGCAGGGTGTTCTGTTGTGGGGAGAATAGAAAAGCTTTGTCAGCTGCTTTGAGCCCCCTTAAACGGGTGAGAAAAGTGGGGTAGAAAAGCCAGCTCCTATTATTATTATTATTATTATTATTATTATTATTATTATTATTATTATTATTATTATTATTATTATTATTATTATTATTATTATTATTATTATTATTATTATTATTATTATTATTATTATTATTATCCATGTGTAAGATTAGCTCCCCCTGCCTTGACACTTGAAAGGGGTAGGGGACACAGCATTAGAGGAAAGAGGCTGGGGAGGGAAGAGGAAACAGGCAACCCAGGCAGGCTTGGCCAAAGAGGATCCCCACCTGACTTCCTGTTTTCAAAAATGTAGAACTGGCCTCAAGATTTATTTTTGTTTTGTTTTAGGAAGATGAGGGGAAGAAGGGGGGGGCACCTCACGGTTTTTGTTTTCAGGTTTCCCATCTCCTTTTCTTTCCCCCATCAGGCCTCCCCAAGGCAGCTCGGATCAGCCACCTCAAATCCATCCTGTGCCTGGGGTTTTATAGTTTGGTGGGAGCTTCCAGCTCGGATGTGATCTACGTCGCCCTTCCGCTGTATCACATGTCCGGAAGCCTCCTGGGTATCATTGGCACCATGGGCATTGGTAGGTTTTGGGGAGACGCTGGGTGTGGAGGTTGGGGGGGGGGCAGAACACTCACCGTCACGAAGGGGAGCTAAAGTGGAGGATGTGAGAAATAAAGGGCCTTCTCTGTGGTGGCCCCTGGGCTGTGGAAGGATCCCAGCTCCTTGCCAGAGGGTGGGGGAGGGAATTATTGATCTGGATGTGGACTTCAGCTTTGGAAAGTCCGTTCTCAGTGCTCCAGTTGCAATTGGACAGAAATGTATGATAGAAATGTTCACAGACACACACACTCACACACACACACACACACCACGTATAGGCAGCCTGTAATGCCACGTTCCATGTGGTCTTTCTCCATAACCGCTTCTTTCCTCCCAATGCCTCGCCAGGAGCCACGTGCGTGCTGAAGAAGAAGTTCTCCGCCAGCCAATTCTGGCCTGACTGCCGCCATTACGGCGTGACCGTCTTCCAGTACATTGGGGAGCTGTGCCGTTACCTGGTCAATCAGCCAGAGGTTAGGGTTGGGAAAGTGGGGTGGGGTGGGGCTACTGGTGGTGGTGGTGGTCAATGCAGGGAAGGGGCAGTTATGGTTGGTTGGATTTCCCATCACACTTGAGGAAACAGCCAGGAGTGGAGAGAGCATGGATCCTTTCATGCTCTTGGACCACTGGCCTGTCAAAGTGCTTTATGGCATCTTATGTTGCTGATGTCCTGCCTGAGGAGCCCCAGAGCAATTGGTGGGTCCCTGGGTGAGGTGGGGTGCTGGATTGGAGGGGCCTGGCCTGGCCCAGCAAGGCTCCTCTTAGGTTCCTATACACACATTCATGGACGACAGAAGCCTCAATGGCTGCTAGAAGGGATGCCCAGGTACCACCTCCAGGTTGGAGAGACAGGCAGGGGGCGGGAGGCCTCCAAGGGCCATTTGCAGGGAGTGGAGAGCAGGTGAAGGTTTTGCCCTCGCCTTCTGCTTGAGATGCCCAGAAGCCATCGGTGGGCCACGGGGTGAGACAGGATGCTGGACGAGATGGGAAGGAAGGAAGGAAGGAAGGTCCCATCGTTTCCCCTCAGGAGACATTTGTGGGGTTGTCTTGCAAGGTCTTCCCGCCTCCCTTCACCCAGAGGTCCAGATTGCCTCCCTCCCTCCTCCTGCTCTTTATTTTTAAGAAAAAAAGCATCTCAAGGGCCTTGTTGCAGCTCTTTGCAGCCTGTTACCCTCCTGTTCACTTTTTGCTCGCCCTTCCCCAGAGCCCTGGAGAGAGGGCGCATAGCCTGCGCATGGCGGTGGGAAGCGGGCTGAGGCCGGACGTCTGGCGCGAATTCCTCCGGCGATTTGGGAAGGTGAAGATTGTGGAGACATACGGCATGACGGAAGGCAACGTGACCCTCTTCAACTACACGGGAACCGTGGGGGCCGTGGGTCGGGCCTCCTGGCTTTACAAGGTGAGCACTGAAGGGCTGTGGCATGGGCTGGAGCTGCTGTGGTCTGAACTGAGCAAGTGTGGAACTGGGGCTCCCAACCTGCCTTGCATGGCTGGCTGAACTACAACTCCCAATATGCCTTGCATGGTGGTTGAACTACAACTCCCAATATGCCTTGCATGGACGGCTGAACTGCAACTCCCAATATGCCTTGCATGGTGGTTGAACTACAACTCCCAATATGCCTTGCATGGTGGTTGAACTGCAACTCCCAATATGCCTTGCATGGCCGGCTGAACTGCAACTCCCAATATGTCTTGCTTTGCTGGTTGAACTGCAACTCCCAATATGCCTTGCATGGTGGTTGAACTACAACTCCCAATATGCCTTGCATGGTGGTTGAACTACAACTCCCAATATGCCTTGCATGGCTTGCTGAACTGCAACTCCCAATATGTCTTGCTTTGCTGGTTGAACTGCAACTCCCAATATGCCTTGCATGGTGGTTGAACTACAACTCCCAATATGCTTTGCATGGTGGTTGAACTACAACTCCCAATATGCCTTGCTTGGCTGGGCTTCTGGGAGCTGTAGTCCACCAATATCTCTGTAACCTTGCTGCTCCCTGGGTGCCAGATTCCATCAAATGCATCCCCTAGGGCAGTGCCTGTCCTTCTTCCATGCTGTGCTCCTTTCCTCCGAACAAGGGCATGCGGACAGGCTTGTGATGTGGGCTGAATCCAGCATCCTTCCCACTGGGGGTGTCGCTGTCAGCAGGTGCTGTTGAGTCAGAGCTGGGGACCCCACAGGCAGGGAGCCTAAACGGAAGCTCTTCCTGTCCTCTTCCTCTGCAGCTCTTTTCCCCCTTTGAGCTGGTCAGCTATGACGTCTCCCAAGGAGCTCCGCTGAGGGACGAGGCTGGCCGGTGCCGGAGTGCAGCTCCAGGTGGGCAGAACAGGGGTTTGGGGTGGGGGAGCGTTCTGGATACTGACCTGCCCTTGCACTGACTTTTCAGAGAGAGGGCCCCCTGGTACTCCCTACCCTCTCAGGGGGGCAAGGATGCGCAGAGGGGGGCTTTTCTGTGGTGGCCCCCAGCCTCTGGAACAGCTTTCCTCTGGAGGTTTGCCATATGCCTAGATTATACGGGTTTTGCATCCGGTTAAAAGGAAGGAAGGAAGGAAGGAAGGAAGGAAGGAAGGAAGGAAGGAAGGAAGGAAGGAAGGAAGGAAGGAAGGAAGGAAGGAAGGAAGGAAGGAAGGAAGGAAGGAAGGAAGGAAGGAAGGAAGGAAGGAAGGAAGGAAGGAAGGAAGGAAGGAAGGAAGGAAGGAAGGAAGGAAGGAAGGAAGGAAGGAAGGAAGGAAGGAAGGAAGGAATATGCTTTAGTACTTCATATATTGCATCTTTTATCGCTGGGACCTGCCCTGGCGCCTTAGGACGAAGGGCAGGATGGCGCCTCCTTTGCCCATTTTGCCCCGATGACTCTGTGGTGACTCTTTGCCTCTGCCCAGGGGAGCCGGGGCTGCTGGTCGCCCCCGTGACTGCTCGGGCCCCGTTTCTGGGCTACGCCGGCGGACGGGAGCTTTCGGAATCCAAACTGCTCCACGGGGTCTTTGTCGAAGGGGACACCTATTTCAACACCGGGGACCTGATGGTGCAGGACGCCCACGGCTTCATCAGCTTTTGGGACCGCACGGGCGACACCTTCCGGTACGTTCCTGGCACATTCAAGGTCCCGACGCTGACTTACAAAGCCACAAAGCCCTTGTACTCCAATAATACCTAAAAGAGTGCCCCCCCCCATACAGACCTGCAAGAAAGGCCTTTATGGCCGTGCCAACTCCTTCAACTGCTCAAAGGGCAAGCTCACGGGGCAGGGCCTTCTCTGTGGTAGCCCCTGGGTGGCAGAACAATTTAATCCCATCACTGCGTATGTTAGATCAAGGTCAAGAGGTAGCTTCCCCCCCCCCTTTTTAGACACTGTTATTTCTGCCTTTGCTGAGTTAATTTTTAATTGTTTTTAATCAGTTTTATGATAAATACATGGCTTTCCTTCCCAGTGGAAGCACGTGGGCAAAGGAGAACAGTCTTTGCCAAGGAAACCTCCTCCAAGGAGACATGGTTGGAGCTGGAGAATACTTCTGAATACTGGCTGGGGTGGGATCCTGCTGGATCTGTCTTCTCTGTGGCTTCCCTGTGTTAAATTGTAGAGTCTTTGGGGCAGAGACGTGACCTCCTCTGCTCTAGGAAAGACTTGCGCTGTTTCAGTCAGGTTACCCCAGGGGGTCTTTGACATTGAGAACCTAAGAGGAATACTGCTGGATCAGGACCAGCCCATCTAGTCCAGCATCCTGGTTAAGGAGCCGGACTCTTATCTGGGAATACTGGGCTTTATTTCCACCCTCCCCCATTAAGCCAACTGGTTGACCTTGGGCCAGTCGCAACCTTAACTTTTGCCACAATCTCCTCCGCTAGGTGGAAGGGTGAGAACGTGGCCACGACCGAAGTGGGGGAGATCCTGGCTTCCCTGGAGGACCTACAGGATGTCACTGTCTACGGCGTCACGGTTCCAGGTACCCATCGGCGTTGGTACATAGGCAGCGTCCAGATTAGCGGATTAAATCTGCAGTTCATCTGCTGTGAAGTGGCAACTCTTTGTCCCCTCTCCAAATGGAGGTCCGCAGCCTCCTCCTTGGTGGTTGCAAGACTTCCGTGGCACGTGCGGTCACATGGGAAGGGGGAGCCAATGGGAGTGAGGCTCAGCTCTCATTGGTAGAGTCACATAGGAAGGGGCAGCCAATGGGAATGAGGCTCAGCTCCCATTGGTAGAGTCACATAGGAAGGGGCAGCCAATGGGAGTGAGGCTCAGCTCTCATTGGTACAGTCACATAGGAAGGGGCAGCCAATGGGAGTGAGGCTCAGCTCTCATTGGTTACGGTCACATGGGAAGGGGCAGCCAATGGGAGTGCAGCTCTGCTGTCATTGGCTGTTTCTCGCTGTCCTGTCAGGATAGCGGGAAACTTTGAATTTATCTTACACTGTGGCACAAGTGGTGATCATTCTGCAGTAGGTAAATTCGCAGTAGCGGCGGCCTAATGCACCGCCACCCCGCAGGATCGGGCATCAGACGTAACGCCCACGCCTCGGGTCCGCATTCTGATGTGCGAGTTTCCTAAGTCTGGACAAACCCATAGTTGCAGTAAACGGAAAATAAATTTCAGGAGTTCAGGTGTGAAAGAATATGCTGTTGATCTGGAGGCATAGAAGAACAGGCTGTTGGCCGGGCCATTGGGGGGGGGGGAGACGGGAAATGCACTTTGCACGTGCTCAGAGGTCTCCTTGAATTATCTTTTCACCTAATTTGCAAGAGGTATCTGTTTACCTCCTCCTCCAGGACATGAAGGCAGAGCAGGGATGGCCACCGTGGTGCTGAAACCGGGAAGGGAATTTGATGGCGTCGACGTCTACAGCCACGTGGCTGAGTTTCTTCCTCCGTACGCAAGGCCTCTCTTTTTACGTATCCAGGTAGAAACCACAAAACAACGCATAAACGTCTTCCGTGGCCCCTTAGGAACAGACAGCTTGGGGGGTTGGGATATGCTGCACTTCATAGATTTCTTTATGTGTGGGCTTTATGTCCCCAAAGACCCCAAAGCAGCTCACACTGTTCTTCTGTCCGGTTTGTTCTCACAACAACCCTGTGAGGTGGGGGGGGGGCAGCAACCACACAGGAGCCAAAGAGCCGTTCTGTGGCCAGGGTTTGGCCTGGCGTCCTTTGCTCACTGCCTCTCCTTTCCGCCAGGACCACCTGGAGTTGACAGAAACCTTCAAGCAGAAGAAGGTCTCCCTCGCGGCCGAAGGGTTTGATCCGACAAAGGTCTCGGACCAACTCTACTTCCTGGACGCGGCCGCTAAGTCCTACGTGCCTCTGACCCGCAGCATCTGGGAGGGCATCATGGCTGGCAAGATCCGGTTGTAACAGCCAAGTCTTCGTGGATGCGTCCCAGTGTGCCGTGCTCTGGGCTGGGAGGGGCAGGGTGGGGGGTGGGAGACTTTGGGCGATGAAAGGCTCATCCTGGCAAGCCATGGGCCGCTCGGGTCTCTTTGGGTCCTGCCACCGGCTGCCTGGGGATGCTGCGGACCTCACACCTCCCGGGGTGAAACCCACTTTCCCAGGCACAGGAGAACGGTCTCTCTCACAGATACACACACTTACACACTTTCCCACGTATTGTCTCTAATACACACGGATACTTCTTTCTCTCTTTCTCTCACACACACTTTTCCCACACTTTTTCTCACACACGCTTTCTGTCACATGCTCACTCTTTCTCTAAAGCTCCCTCACACACAGAACATTCCCCACACTTTTCTAACGCATACTTTCTGTCACAGACTGACTCTTTCAAACATGCTTTCTCTAATACGCACTTTCTCTCTCTCTCACACACACATTCCCCACACTTTTCTAACGCATACTTTCTGTCACAGACTGACTCTTTCAAACACGCTTTCTCTAATACACACTTTCTCTCTCACACACACACACATTTACCACACTTTTTCTAACATGCACTTTCTGTCACACACCAACTCTTTCTAACACGCTTTCTCTAATACGCACACTTTCTCTCTCACACACACACATTCCCCACACTTTTTCTCACACACACTTTCTGTCACACACCAACTCTTTCTAACACGCTTTCTCTAATACGCACACTTTCTCTCTCTCTCACACACACATTTACCACACTTTTGCTAACATGCACTTTCTGTCACACACCAACTCTTTCTAACACGCTTTCTCTAATACGCACACTTTCTCTCTCTCACACACACACATTTACCACACTTTTGCTAACATGCACTTTCTGTCACACACCAACTCTTTCTAACACGCTTTCTCTAATACGCACACTTTCTCTCTCTCACACACACACATTTACCACACTTTTGCTAACATGCACTTTCTGTCACACACCAACTCTTTCTAACACGCTTTCTCTAATACGCACACTTTCTCTCTCTCACACACACACATTTACCACACTTTTGCTAACATGCACTTTCTGTCACACACCAACTCTTTCTAACACGCTTTCTCTAATACGCACACTTTCTCACACACACACACATTCCCCACACTTTTTCTCACACACACTTTCTGTCACACACCAACTCTTTCTAACACGCTTTCTCTAATACGCACACTTTCTCTCTCTCACACACACACATTTACCACACTTTCTCTAATATGCACTTTCTCACACACACACACATTTACCACACTTTTGCTAACATGCACTTTCTGTCACACACCAACTCTTTCTAACACGCTTTCTCTAATATGCACACTTTCTCTCACACACACACTGCCCACACTTTTTCTCACACACACTTTCTGTCACAGTCGCTCTTTCCTACACACTTTCTCTAATACACACACACTCTTCCTCTCTCTCACACACACTCTTTCCCGCACTTTTTCTAACACAAAAACTTTCTGTCACCACATTCGCTCTTTCCTACACACTTTCTCTAATACACACACACACCCTCTCTCTCTCACACACAGACTCTTCTTCTGTCTCTTTCTCTCACCCCCCTGCTCACCGTCTCTCTCACATGAGGGGGAAGCAGCTCTCTAGAGCCTCAAAGGAGTCTGATGGGATCCCGGAGGTCATCTAGTCTAGTGCAGAAATCTGCTAAGCCGGCTCCCAGCCTTGGCCAGCTGACCGGCAAACCTCCGTCCTACGCGATTTGAATCCTGCACACGTATTTCTCTCATCATCCTCATCCTCTCATCATCGTCACGTCTTCTGGGGGCTTCTCGGGTGGGAAGGGTCTCTGCTTCTTAGCCCTTTGCCTTAATGTCCTCAGGACTGCGGTCCTCAGTTCTGCCTTCAGGACTCTGATGCAAGAAGCCAAGCAGGGGGAGCCCAGTGGGGACGCATGGAGGCCGGGCGTCTCTGCTTCCTCCCCTCTGACCTGCACAGGGGATGATCTCTGTCTGCCAGGATTTGGGACCCCAGGGACCCCTAGAACCCAGGAGTCTGGCCACAGGACTCTACAGTTGGGCTGCCAAGTTCTTCTGAAAGCTAGGACCAGCGGTACAACCTTTGGGGGTCATTATATATAGGGGGTTTTTTTTGCTGACCTCAAATTGTTGGGAGCTGGAAATCTATGGGGATTAATTATGGATCCCTTAGAAAACTAGAAATACATGCTGGGCTCCCTTCTGCTTATCGCATTGCTTAAATATAGAGGGATGCAGTGTGGCATCCCATGCTGAGGATGACGAGCGCCTGTCCAGATGTGGCTCCCCTTCCCCTCCTTCCTTCTCACCCATTGGCCCTACGGGTTGAGGCTGGTGGGAGTCGAGGGTCTAGCCACATCTGGAGGGCCACACTGGCTCATCCCTGCTTCTCTGTGCCCGTCTCTCCTCTCTAGAAACGCAGCTCTATTACTTTAACCCAGAGTTAGCCAACTTGGCGCTTTCCAGATGTTAGTGGCTTCCATCTCCCACGAACCTTGCCCGCCTGGGCTTGTGGGATTTGGAGTTCAGCCTGCAGCTGTGCAAAGTGGCATGGCAAAGACTGCAAGAAGAGCCTGATCCGCCGGTCTCCCAGGTTGTGGGATGGACTGCTCACCTGCCCTCACTCTGTTCACCTGCTTTCCAGGGGCTGGAGGAAAGGGTGGGCCCGCGACCTGGCGGAGGTGAGCCGGTAACCGGTGAGCCACGGCTCCCAAATGAAGCTGGAGGAGAAGCCTTTCTGTAGGTTCCACGTGCCAGTCTCGACACCTTCTCCCCATCTTTCTGGAGCAACGAATCCTGCGCCCCCAGCGGTGAAGACTGTGAGCTCTGAGCAGGTGAAGCCTCCGGAGGAGATCTGGTTTCTCCATTGCCTCCTCTCGTCCGGTGGAGAACGCCAACATCAGCCAACTCCTCAAGGATGTCCCGTGCGGAACTGAGGTCATGGCCGCGCCGTGGTTTTCAAGCTGTGTGGAGACGGAGCTCAGGTCCTTTTGGGGTGAGGTTACCTGTGAAGCAATCCTCACCATCCCCACCTCTACTTTTCCCCGTGGACGATCCTAGGAAACGCCACCGCTCTTAGCTGGATTGGGGGGGGGGCAGTGAGTTGCCTGAGCGAGAGGAGATTTGGTCCCATTTTGTACTCTTGGGATGGAATAAAGATCTTTTTTGTACCAGCCACGCTGGAGTCTTTGTCTGTTTGTTTTTCTGCTGTAATCCGCAAGGACCTGAAATAATAGATTTCAGTCCCCCTGCAACAGGTAAGTTGCGGCAGGTAAAGTAAGGCACCTCCCCAAAGCTGTGGCACACCGCAAGATGGTGACGTGGAATCTTTGTCAGGTCTTGTGTCTTTATAAAGGGAGGGGAGATACAATTCAATTCAAATCTTTTAAATTCAAATTCAACAAGTTTCGATTCATACTGACCAGATGTGAATCTTATTTATTCGAATCGGCGCATGCAAAATGTTGGCAATGTTCGTATGTGCATGCGTGCATCTTCCTGACATCTGTACACATCTGTACACATCAGTATGCATCCTGTAGTCGTCCCATATGCAACCCGTACAAATGCGTATGTAGGTGGGGAAAATGCGGCCCTTGGGGTGTTTTTCCACCGCGCTCCTTTAATCCGGATCTAAGAAGATCTGGATCTAAGGAATGGGTACATTCCTTAATCCGGATCTAGTAGATCCGGATTAAGGGAAGTACCCAATGTGTTTCCATGGGTAAACTAGCACTCAGTAGCAATGGATGCTAGCCTCCCTGCTGTTGGGAACACTGGAGCACCCATTTGGAAATCCAGATCTATCCACGAGGGGTCAGCCTGTCACCCCAGGTGTTTGGGGGGACAGGGGGTGCAATCTCCGAAGTGGCTTCGAAGTCATTGCGAAGTCACTTCGAAGTCACTTTGAAGTTTGTGCAAAACAGCTCCATTGAAGTCTGTGCTGATCTTCGGAGTGAACGTCGAAGTCACTTTGAAATTCACTCTGGAGATCAGCAGAGGCTTCAAAGACGCTCTGGAGCTATTTTGCGCAGACTTCGAAGTGACTTCGAAATGACTTCAAAGTGACTTTGAAGTTTAGGTTCTAGGGCTCCCCCCCCCAAAGGTGCCCCCTCCCCATAGCCTCCTCTAGACCCCATGGCCAGACAAGCATGGAAACAGGCTCCCTTTAATCCGGATTTTCTGCCTGAAGACCCCATTAAGAAGAATCCAGATTAAAGGCCAGAAAGTACCCATTTGATCCGGATTTCCCCAGCGGCAGTCAAAACGATCGGTTCCGAAACGGGTGCCGTGGTGGAAATGGGATCATCCGGCTCACACCCAAATGGGTCCTTAATGGGTGCAAAAATGGGTACTTTCTGACAGTGGAAAAACACCCTTGAAGTACGGATCTAAGGGCTGCAGTGGAAAAACACCCTATGTTTGCATTGCAAGATGCCTCCAGTGTTTGCAGGGAACATTTTCCTAACATCCTTCGGCTGAGTGCATTGTGGGTTTAAGGAGCTGCTGTCTCTGGTCCTAGGGACCCCAAAAGACCGGTGGGGTGAAGAATCGGAGCCCAAGAGAAACACCAGTTCGTCTTTAGAGGCAGCAAAACCAAAATCTCATCTCTTGCTTCTTTGGAGACTTAAGTGTGAAGGTCTTCCAGATATCATAGAAGTCTTTATTGTTCCAACTAGGCAACCCAACCCAACATGCACACGCCCTCTCTCTCTCTCTCTCTTCTCCAGACGTGCCTTCTCTGCTGGCCGGCCAAGCAAATATTTGGGGGAGCTCAACTCTATCCATCTCGCACCCATCTTTATTCATGAGCTTCTAATCCTCAGCAGCGTTGGGGGAGGGAAGCCCAGGCTGTCACGCCTGCCTTTGGAGAAGGATCTTTCATCCTTCCCCTAACTTAAAAAAGAAGAAGAAGAATTTCCATTAACCCAGAAACTTGATGTTCATATCTTGGGTAGATCAACTGCGTGTGTGTGTGTTTTTCCTAAGAGGTTGGAATCCCAAAAATATTTGCTGGGTGGGCTCTAAGGAAGAGGGAATCTGCCACACTGGATCTGGAATGGAGAAAACAAAAGGATCAGGAGGTCAGAGATCACAGGAAGACCGAGGTTCTCCCATTAGCAGGATCTTCTTAGTACATGCATTTCTCTTCCCTGTGCGTCCCGCTCATGGAGACAAAATAAAATTGTCAGCAAGACAAACAGAAAACCCTAAACAAAGTATTTTTAGACAGGCAATGCAGGACCCAGCTGCTGCAGCCCCTTCAAGGAAATATAACAGGATCAATATTTGCAGAGAATTGATAGCAGGATAGTGATGGGGAAAAAATGAACAGGAAAATCAAGGATTCTCTTATTCCCCCCCCCCCATCCATAGCTGCAAGATTTGCGTGCATTTTGCAATAATGCAGAGGCCTCTGGAGAGGGGGGGGGATCCATTCCAAGTGAGTAGGTTTAGGGGACAGGACACACGCGTGTGCAAAACACCCTAGGATCCACTGCAGAGCCCCAAGACTTGCCGATGATGGTTATGAATTCGGTGGCGACACAAATTGGCCTGTAAAAAGGCAGGAACTGTGGGGAAGGAGTTGCTGAGAGTAAGGTCTTGTAGGGTGTAAGGTTGCCCCTTGAAGGGCTGATCAGAGGAGGCAAATTGCACAACTCACTGGACCTTGGAGGCTTCCCCTCTGCCCAGACTACCTTGCAAAGTTGTTGTTGCTGTTGCCTGTGTGTGTGTGCATTGCAAAACTCACAGAACCTTGGAGGCTTCCCCTCTGCCCAGACTACCTTGCAAAGTTGTTGTTGCTGTTGTCTGTTTGTGTGTGCAAGAGAGAGACAGAAAGAGAGAGAGACAGAAAGACAGACAGTAAAATGGCAAGGAGACCAATGCTTTCTAAATAAGAACCATTTTGTCTGGGCTATGATCACACCTAAGGTTTAATCCAGCTTCAGTCCACTTTCAAAGCAAGAGAACACATCAGCAAAGTGACCAGTCATTTTCTTTCTGCTTGAAGAAGAAGAAGAAGAGGAGTTGGCTTTTCTACCCTGCTTTTCTCACCCATTTAAGGGGACTCAAAGCGGCTGACAAACCTTCTGTTCTTCTCCCCACAACAGACACCCTGTGAGATGAATGGGGCTGTGAGAGCTCAGAAGAGAGCTGTGACTCGCCCAAGGTCACCCAGCTGGCTTCTTGGGGGAGGGCAGAATCGAACCCAGTATTCCCAAATAAGAGTCTGGCTCCCTAACCACTAGACTGAACTGGCTCACCGTTAAGTATCCCAAAGGTGAATTTTCTGAGTTATTTAACCCCTGAAAGAAAACAGCTTGTCCCTTTACTGACGTATTATCATCTCACTCTGAAAGTGGACCGAAGCTGGATTAAACCTTAGGTGTGGCCCCAGCCCCCATTCCATTTAAATGCTGGATTCCCATGGCGGGGAGCTGAGTTTAAAAAAAGAAAAGAAAACCTCTTTTAAAATGAGGCTGGAGAGGGTTACGGGCTGATCTGCCCCTCTTGCCCCCCAAAATAAAGGAAGGAGAAGTCTTTTGGGGTGGCGGGAATGAAGGGGCTCCCCTTTGGTATCTCCCCTTTTGCAAAGCGGCCTCTTCCCAGAGGTGCCTCCCCCCAGCCGGCCCCCGCCTTGCCTTGCCTTCACCCCTGCCATAAAAAGGGGGCCAATGGCCCAGTGTCCCATTGTGAGGGGATAATGTGGCCAGCAGCTTGTGAAAGTGACACCATGAATAGGGGCGAGGGGGGGGGCAGGGAAGAGGTAGGCCTTGTCTCCCCGGGTAACCACAGGGGCTCTAAGGAGGGCTAACAGGATAAGAGGGGATGAAGCCGGGAAAGGGCGGTGGGGGGGGGAGAGTGGGGGAAAGCCATTGGGGGGGGGGGAAGCCATTTCTGTTTTGTTGGCCAACCCCTGGTTCATCTTGGCTGGAGAGGTGCGTGTGTTTGTGTGTGTGTGTGTGGGGAGCCTGGAGTCTCCATCATATATCTCCCTCCCACCCTGCAAAAGCAAGCATGGCTTTGCATGGCCTTCCCACCCTACCATGCGCTGCGCATTGACAAGGCGCATAAACGGTGGAAGGAGTCTGGAGAAGAAACTAGGGAGCTATTGGGGGCGCGTCCTGCGTCCACGCGTCTGGGGTGTGCGCATGCCTGCCTTTCCACGCCAGCATGGAAAAGCATGGGGTCCTCTTGTGGATTGGGGAGAGGGGGGGGCTATGCATCCCGTAGTTATCCCGTACGCAATCTGTACGGAGTCCTACAAATGAGTGCGGTTGCGGGAAAGATGTGGACCTTCAAGCGTGCATCATGTGCGAACCTAGGACACCTAGGAACGTCTGGATAGTTGGAGCAAATAAATCTGAATTTCAAAATTCGATTCGAATGTTTACATTCGGATTCCGGGACACGCTGATCGTGTTCGAATGTCAACATTTGGCACATTCGATTAGATTTCGAATGCCTACGAATATTCGCGCGCGTCCCTCGTTGGAGACCAGAAGGACCCCTTTGCCCCTCAAGTGTTGGGTCTCTTTGGAAGCACTCTGTTTGGCCTTCAGTACCCCGGACAGCACCAGGAGGCAGAGAACCAAAGGCACCCATTGCTCCGGATTATCGGCTGCGCACTTTTGACCCATGGGCACAAAGCCTTTTCACCTCTCTTTGCAGGGGCTTGAATGCTTTTCAGCGCCCCGAACAGAGGAGGTTAGCCACGTTCATCCGTGCTTCATCTTTCCATTTCACAAAAGAAAGGCGCTAGTCCTCATGGAATTGGCAGGCTCACTTGAGAGGCTGCAGGTTCTTCTTGGCTGTTTTGGCTGAGGAGGATTAGATCCAGCAGGCAGGTTGCCATGTTATCTGCGCTTCTGGATCAGGGGAAGACGCAACGGCTAGGCTCCGAAAATTATTTAAGAACTGCACACATTTGAATGTTTAAATTTGAATTTATGGACATTTGATTGGAATTCGGATGTCAAAATTTGGACGAATTCAATCTAAGTTTGAACATCTTAGAATATTCGCCTGCTACACACTCTATCCTGTGCAAATTCCATCTTTACTCAGTCGTTTCTGGAAGCAATAATCAAAGTAGTTAATTTGTTTTCCCACTATCAGTCAAGAAGTTTTTTGCAGTGACATGGGGCCTTTCCACACTTGGCTTCATTCTGGAATATATTCTGGAATTCCATTATGGAAAAGCTTGCCAGAATGCCTCCTTGTGAGCCAGTTTGGTCTAGTGGTTAGGGAGCCGGACTCTTATCTGCAAATACCGGGTCCGATTCTGCCCTCCCCCATGAAGCCAGCTGGGTGACCTTGGGCTAGTCACACCTCTCTTCTGAGCTCTCACAGCCCCACCTACCTCACAGGGTGTCTCTTGTGGGGAGAAGAACAGAGGCTTTGTCAGCCGCTTTGAGTCCCCTTAAATGGGTGAGAAAAGCGGGGTAGAAAAGCCAGCTCTTCTTCCTCCACAAAGCCATCTGGGTGACCTTGGGCTAGTCACAACTCTCTTCTGAGCTCTCACAGCCCCACCCACCTCACAGGGTGCTCTGTTGTGGGGAGAAGAACAGAAGGTTTGTCAGCCACTTTGAGTCCCATTAAATGGGTGAGAAAAGTGTGGTAGAAAAGCCAACTCTTCTTCTCCTTCTCCTTCTTCCTTGGGAGAGGTCAAGCAAAGCATCCAACTTGGTTTCCCTTGGAGGTTTTATGAGGACCAGAGTGTAAGCATCCTTGTAAACAGAACTGCCTTGGGGCACATGTTGTTGCTGTCACAGCCAGCCTGGCACAAGGTCTAGAGTTGGGTTACAGCATTCATACCAGACCCGGAGATCCTCGGTTTGAACCCCACTTTGGGTGACTTTCCTCCGATCCTTGCCTCTTGACTGACCCTACCTTACAGGGCGGTCATGAAAGTAAACAGAGGAGAGGAAAGGCGACACACCTGAGAAATGCAAATAAATATTGGAGGGCCCAGAGGAGGGAAATGCAGTTGCTTTTTCCTTCTGACCCATTTGGAAACGCTCACAACCCCAGCCAAAGGTTAGGCATGAATTAGCTTCCTTTAGCCCTTCCAAGCAAGATGCTCTTGGGATTTTTTTTTTTTGGGGGGGGGGAGGGACCTAAAGGACCCAACTCCAATAGGCAGCAACCTCTGGTTTTATGACTGTTCGTGCTCCCCCAGAGGGACGAGGTGGGCTTGGGGGTTGGGGAAGGAGCGCGCCCAGGCCCTCCTGGCTTTGCGCTGAGTTGTAATTGGGCAAGTGTCCCTCCCAGCTGCTTTCTCCACCCAAGCCTGCCCCCACCTCCCTGCCCCCCAGTCCAATTGTATCAGTGTCTTTGATGGTCAGAAAGGGCAGACAATGGGAATCCATCGCCAAGCGCGCACTATCCAACACCCAGAGCAACCGGCCGGCAAAGTTAGAAGAGCCCTGCGAAACTGAGGAGGGGTCCCTCCGAAATCGGGAAGCATGTGAACAGATATAGCAAGGAGACATGATTGTGGAAAAGGAAGTTTAGGCCAAAGAAGGGATTTTTTTTGGGGGGGGGGGGAAGGTTTCATGTGTTTGCGTGTTCTCACGAATTTGGAAAGAAGCCCCACATGGACACATCATTTCCCCTCCACTGTGGAATATTGACTGTTTTCTAGCTCTTTTTTCTGACCCAGACTAGGAGAAACTTCTGGGGCGATTTCCCCCCACTTCTCCCTCTTTTTAGGCACGCGTGTGCGTGTTTCTGGACACACATCTGCATTTAGAAACCCGGTTGGTTTTTGAATGGTGTTTTCCGCCACCCTACTAAATTTGGGGGGATGCCATCTTGCACCAACTGGCTCACCCTTGCCCTGTTCTTCCAAGGTTGGGGTAAGTTGAGTTTTGTTTCCTTTTCTAAAAAATAACTTTCTGTCTTCTTCCTTCCACATACATGTAGCCAGATTCTTTTTAAAAAATTATTATTATTTCTGCATTCACTGGCATGACGGACTGTGATGTTTTCATAATAATTTATTCATTTTCCTTGTCTGCAAGAAGATAATATTTGACTCCAAATTTAGGGACCACCTCGCATCAAGGGTCTAGAACTCTAAGGGCTGTGTCCCTAGATGTTTGCAGGGCTTGGGGGTGTTCTTCTGTCTGTCTGTCTGTCTGTCTGTCTGTCTGTCTGTCTGTCTGTCTGTCTTCAGTCTGCTTTTGCTCTTATATTCATCCATCCATCCATCCCGGCTTGCGGATGTTAAAGATTGGCTAAAGCTGCGCGTCTACAAATTGCTTCCACGTTGGTTTCAAGGCCTGTGAGGTGTAAACTGTAGGATTCCAGTCTTTCCCAAAAAACCTGAACTTAGAGGCATGGGAGGAGAGCAGAGAACTAGAGATAGGATTTTTATAATTTGCTTTTTTCGCCCTCCTTCTTTGCTTTGGTGTTCTCTTGCAAAATGCCCCAGTTAAACTGCTCTGTTAGGAGCAAGGACATCTCTCTTATTTTTCCCAGAAAGCAGAAGCTGAGAGGCGATTTGCTGGTTACAGGGGTCTTTCCCCCTCGAATCTCATAAAACCTTCACTGGATCATCTCATTCCACCATCCAAAACACCGCCGGCAGGAGAGGTTGTAAAGATGTTAGCCGAGGGCTGTTAACAAATTTGTGTCCCTGATGGGCTGAGCGGCAGTTCTCTTGGTGACCTTGCCAAAAAGTTACACTGCTTTTGGGAGTGTTTATTCTGGGACACGGAGATTTCTGTGCTTTCTATGAATGCCTGGCCGTTGCACTTAGAACGGGATCGGAAGGACAGTTCTTACGTACGATTGGAATTCAGGACATTTTTGTGGATTTACCCAACCCTTGTTTGAGGTGCCTTTCGGCATCTGGGAATGCAAGGCTCTTACCCAAGGAAGGCAATGCAGGCTAACACAGATATGTTCTCTTGGGTGCTTTTATGATCTCATGCCAAGCCAAGACTCTGTGGTTTGCAGGGAATTAAAAAACAAAACAAAATCCAAAGAATAAAATGCAGCAAAACTCCCAAGTATTAGGTGTGAGCAGCTGAATTTTCTTCTTTTTTAAAAAACAACAACCTTTAAAAAGATGACTTTTTGCCTTTTAATAGAAATGTACTTTCAAACTTCTCCAGGAAAAAAACAACCATCTTAAATAGAGGGATGTACTTTACGGAGGAATCCCCCTGGGATTCTTTATTATTATTTGATTTTGGGTGTTTTCCCACTGTCACTAGAAGTACCCATGAAGTACTCATTAATGGGTACGCAATGGTATTTTTGTACCCATTAATGGGTACTTCATGGGTACTTCTAGTGACAGTGGAAAAACACCCTTTATTTGCAGTGGGAAGGAGGAGGGAATTGTCGGAAAACCTAGCACCAAAACTGCCTCTCTGGTTTTCAGGGGTATCTGGAAGCACACCTCCCCAGCCAGGTTTTGGGTCCATGGAAGCAAAATCTGGAACAGGCCGCGTCTCCAGCATCCAAGGGCTTGTCGTGTTGGCTTTCCACAGCCCAAAGCCACAAAGCGATGCCAAGCAAGAAGTGAGATGCTGTCTTGGAAGATCACCTTTGCCCATTGATGGATCTGATCTTGGGGGCTTTGCTTAGTTGAGGGTGGGGAGGGAGAAATCAGCCACCTCCCAATCCAGAAAGGAACTGCTGAAGGTCTTCTAGGTTTGGAACCAGGGAAAGCAGCCCCACTCTCTCTTCTTAGATTTTTTTTTAAAAAAAAATCAGGGTTTTTTCGGGGGGTATTGCAGAGGTGCGGAAGACAATCTGGAAGCAAAGTTGAGATAGTTTTAAAATCCTGTTTCCCTGAGACCTGCTGGCCTGTTATCTGCGGCAGATGGAAACGGCAAAATGTGACAATTGTGTTGGTCTGTGTTGAAAATCAGATGGACCAAGGAAGGCCCACGGCCCACCCCGGGGTCTGGATCTTACCGGCCCTTCCATGGTGGCGGGGTGGTTGGAGGATTCCATCCCAAGGACCTTGTCTCCCAGCGCCCTGCTTTCCTATTTATCGCTAAATGAAGCCAATTGAGCCTGAATTGGGCTTGAAGAGATCACCTCCGCGTCTGTTCATTGCCTAAATGCTCTGCGTGGGAGCGTGCAAAGGGGTTTTGTGGGGTGTGCCAGAGGTCCTGTGCTCTTGAGATAGAAGTATGTGCTTGAAGAGTGTTTGTGTGTGTGTAATATAAATATAAAGCGTGAATGCAAAGGTAGAGAAGCCCTGAATATTACCCACGCTGTCCAAAAGATTGTTGAGGGACCCGATAGATCGGTTGTAGAGTAACCACTGAGCGACGCTATCTTTGGGCGAGAGCCCCATTTGCCTGGCTATACAGTCTCCTGTTTGTTTACTGTTGCATTCTGCGTACGCTCACAGGTTAAACACGCATGGGGTGGAAAAGAGAGTAGAGGAAATGTTCTCTTCTCTGTTGCCCGGTGCTAGAACCAGAGGGGACTCTGTGGAGCTGATGGGCAGGAGACTTAGGACATACAAGGGGACGCATCTTTTCATTTAGCAGGTCGCTGCTTTACGGAATTTACTATCAGAAGAGGTGGCGGCAGCAACCAGCCTGGATCGCTTTAAGAAAGGGTTGGATAAATCCATGGAGGACAGGTGTGTCCATGGCTACTAGAATGGATGCCCAGGTAACATCTCCAGGTTGGAGAAGCAGGCGGGGGGGGGGCGGACCCTAAAGGCCATTTGCAAGGCTTTAAGAGCAGCGGAGGGTCTTGCCTTTGTCTTCAGCTTGAGATGCCCAGAAGCCATAGTCCACTGTACGAGATGGGATGCTGGACTAGATGGGCTGTGGCCTCATCCGGCAGGGCTCCTCTTAATCCATGGAGGACAGGTGTATCAATGGCTACTAGAATGGGGGCTCAGGTACCACATTCACGGCGGGGAGACAGGCAGGCGGCCTCTGATGGCAATGTCTTCATCTCAAGTAGAAGCAGTTGGTGGGCCACTGCGTGAGATGGGATGCTGGACTAGATGGGATCCTCCTGAGTTCTTATCCTCCCCCCCCCCCACCTTATACCAGGGTAGGTGGGAGATAGCAAGATTCCCATTCTAAGATTTTTTGGGGGGGGTGAAATGGGTCAGGATCAGACAGGGAGAAACCAGGTGGGTGTAAATGCTTGGCGAATCGCTGCTTTCTGAGTCTGGTATCTAATTGTTGTGGCACTTTAACCCTTGCCTATTCTTCCTACTCCAAAGAGAAGAAATTACTCTGTAGTCCAAGTCACAAGCGGCTGAAAGATTTGGGTCACTAGCACGTTTACACAGACTGGGAAAGAAATCTGGATTGCCCCAAGCTATTGGAAGCATTATTTCTAAATTTTACTTTGGTGTTTATTCTCCACGTCTCTGGCCAGGAGATTGGGGTGGGAAAAGTATCTCTTCTTAGCTCAGCTTCACCCTCACAACGACCCTGCAAGATTGGTAATGCTGTTGAGTTTATCTGAATTCTAGATGTGCTAGATTCGAATTTAGCGCTGTAACCAGTACACCACACTGCACTGGTCTGTGGGGAATAGAGAAAAGCAGAGGAGGGAAATCGAGAACTTGGGTTCTTTTCCGGTTTCTTGGAGCAAAGGTTTACTATGTTCCAGGCCCCTTTGCTCCAAACTGGTGACCCAGTTTGGTCTATTGGTTCGGGAGCCAGACTCTTATCTCAGAATCCCAGGTTCGATTCTGCCCTCCCCCATGAAGCCAGCTGGGTGACCTTGGGCTAGTCACAGCTCTCTTCTGAGCTCTCACAGCCCCATTCATCTCACAGGGTTTCTGTGGTGGGGAGAAGAACAGAAGCTTTGCCAGCCGCTTTGAGTCCCCTTAAATGGGTGAGAAAAGTGGGGTAGAAAAGCCAACTCTTCTTCTTCTTCTTCTTCAAAGATTGTTCCATAATTCCAAATTATGCTCTGTCCAGAAGCCTGAAAATCCTGGGGAATTCAGCAGCTTGCTGGTTTCAGGATGTGGGGGAAGAGGCCTTGAAGGCAGACATAATGTTTAAAAATAAACGTTTAAAGACATTTTATGGGGTGCTGGAAACAGTTTGGGGGCAAAGCGAGGTGCCCTGTCTGCCTTTGCTCTCCCTGTTTGCCATTCTCTTAAGCAGAGGTGACTTCCAAAATAGTTTAAGCCTAAATGCCACCTACCTTGAGACTCTTCAAGCAACTTTTGGCATCCTGGGTGAAAAATTGTGTGTGTGTGTGTGTGGGGGGGATTATAATTTGCAGTCAGGTTTGGTGACTTTGGCCTAGATGGGGAAGCAGCCAGGCTGTGTCCTGCCAATGATCTGTTGGTTTTCCCAGGTGATTTTGTTTCCCACCAAGTCCTGCAAGTGCTGTTAGGAACCCAATTTTGACCCACCAAGACAGGATTTCTCAGGCTGGTTCAGAAGGCGGGAAGGGCTCCTGTGCTTTCCTAGTCTGGCCTGCGTCTGGGGGCTTGGCTGCCAAAGCAGGGCAGTGTTGCATAGGGGCTAGAGCCCCAGGCTAGATCCTGGGTTCGAGACCCCACTCTGCCATGGAAGCTCAACAAAAGGGGTCCCCCTCAAGACCAGGCGCAGGGATTTTGAGGGCAGGTGAAGCTTTTGGTTTTGTCTTCTGCTTGAGATGCCCAGAAGCAACTGTTGGGCCACTGTGTGACAGGATGCTGGACTAGATGGGCTGTGGCCTCATCCAGCAGGGCTCCTCTTAGGTTCTTATGGACCAGATGGGCTGTGGCCTGATCCAGCAGGGCTCCTCTTAGGTTCTTATGGACCAGACGGGCTATGGCCTGATCCAGCAGGGCTCCTCTTAGGTTCTTATGGACTAAATGGGCTGTGGCCTGATCCCGCAGGGCTCCTCTTAGGTTCTTATGGACCAGACGGGCTATGGCATGATCCAGCAGGGCTCCTCTTAGGTTCTTATGGACCAGACGGGCTATGGCCTGATCCCGCAGGGCTCCTCTTAGGTTCTTATGGACTAAATGGGCTGTGGCCTGATCCAGCAGGGCTCCTCTAAGGTTCTTATGAACCAGACGGGCTATGGCATGATCCAGCAGGGCTCCTCTTAGGTTCTTATGGACCAGACGGGCTATGGCCTGATCCAGCAGGGCTCCTCTTAGGTTCTTATGGACTAAATGGGCTGTGGCCTGATCCCGCAGGGCTCCTCTTAGGTTCTTATGGACCAGACGGGCTATGGCATGATCCAGCAGGGCTCCTCTTAGGTTCTTATGGACCAGACGGGCTATGGCCTGATCCAGCAAGGCTCCTCTTAGGTTCTTATGGACCAGACGGGCTATGGCATGATCCAGCAGGGCTCCTCTTAGGTTCTTATGGACTGGACGGGCCGTGGCCTGATCCCGCAGGGCTCCTCCTAGATTCATAGGGGTGACCTTGGGCCAGATATGGCATCTCTACCTAACATACCTCACAGGGTCGTTGTGGGCGTAAGATGGAAGGGAGGCAAGTAGTGTGCATTGCTTGGGGCTCTTTGAAGAAAGGGAAGGCTATAAATGCTCTAAATAAATGTATGGCATAGTGGTCTTTATCTGGAACAAGGAAAGAAAGCAATGACCCATCTATGGTCTACTGGGCTAGAGCCTTCACCCTTGAGAGGAAGACGGAGGCTTCGTCCCCAGGAATCCCTTGGAGATGTTAACTGTGAGCTCCCACAGGCCTCTCTCTGTGGCCACTCGGCGCACCACAGAGCAGCCATCTTCCCGGCCTTAGGCAAGGCCAACGGCTCGTCATGGCTGGTGGGCCTCCATTTCATGACTGGCTGGGTCTGAGGCCAAGGGCAGCTTTGATCCCAGCCTTTGGGGAAGCCGACACTGGGTGCCATATGCTCTTCCCTTCCCCTTCCCACAGGCCTCGGGGGCAATGGGGCAGGGCCTTGGGCCTGGGAGAGCCCCCCGGGTGCAGGGCGGGGCCGCCGGGGGCCCCCGAGCTCCGGTCCCTTGAGTGATGGGGCGAGTCATGGGAACTTCACCCCGCGAGTTGTCACGTGGCTGGGCAGATGGGCACGGCAAGGCCAGGACAATGGGCTCTGCCTTGGCCCTGACTGACCCAGCCTATTGTCCGCCCCGCCGGGCCCCCTGCGACGCCTCTCGGCGGCCCTGCCGTGGGGGCCTCTCCCTCGTCCGCCATGCCGTTGCTAAGGCCGGCCTGAATGACTGCATCCATCAAGATGTCAAGGGGGGAACAATCCCCGGTCCCCTTCTTCACGCCCCTTCCCAGCCAAGTCCATTGTCACGGTTGGAGTTTAACTTTTTGTGGCAGCGGCCCGGTGGCTTTCCGCGCTGCCACACTGAGCAGGAGGGATTAAAGTCTCCTCAAAGTCCTCCCCCCCCACCCCAGCCATCTTTTTCTCCCTCCTCTCAGGGCTTCCCATCTGTTCACTTGGGAGCCAAGGAAGGAACTCCAGGGACCCTGGAGAACCTCCGGGGAGATGCCCCGAGGTTGGCATGAGGGCCGTCTGCTCTGCCAGCCAAGCAAAGATACCTCTTGCCAGCTTAGACCTGGAACTTGGGGAGAAACCTGAGACCAGGGCCAGGTGTTGCAATCTGAGGCCGGACACCCCAAAATATCCTCCCTTATATCCATGTTATGCTCAAAAGCAGACTAAAAAAGAGGTCAGAAGGAAGACAGCTACAAGGAAGGACTAATTTCATTTGCAGTTTACAGACGGGCAAAGTTTGCTCAGCGGCGGGAAATTCAAGCAAACCATCCATGTTCGCAGGTGTTCGCACCGAACCAAAAACGAGGTGGTTTTCACATCCAGAAATCCAACCAAAACTCTTTGGGTCAAACAGTTCTTGTTTGTTGCTTGAAAATACAAGTTCAGGATCAAGCATATGCAACCATTCGTTAGATGAAACGGTTTGCTGGCGAACTGAACCAGTGAGGGTTTGGTTCGGTGGCACACCGAAGACCACACTTTTGCTGTTTGTCTGGGCTGGTTCAGACTCCCCAGGGGTTTTGAGGGGCTTGTATTTCCGGAGCAGGAAGTCTGATCAACATTGCAGGGTTGTTGTGTGTGGCAAAGCAGAAGGCAAGTGAAAAAATATCGGAGGGATTCCTGCTTCAAACCCTCACTAAGCCGTGAAAGCTTGCTGGAAGTGTCAACGCTCCAGGCGACCACTTCTGTATCCCTGCCAATAAAACTGCCTGTGCAATCATCCAGGGGTCGGCCATGCCTCTGCGGTATCCAGCAACAACCAAGGAAGCACCAGTCATGCTGTGCGGCGGCCGGTGCCAATTCCTGCCAGGCCCCCTAAGCGTGGTTTCTTTTCCGGTTTGGCTCTTTCTTAGGGGAGGGGGCGGGGGCACGGAGCCCGCCAGAGAAGCGATGAAAGGAAGGGGGAATCTGGGTGCTGGGTGGCAGGGAGCCAAAAGCAATTTGTGAATGGCCCTTGGATGGGCCCAAAGTGGCAAGAGCAGATGGGCGGGGAGAGGAAGTCGGATTTGTCCCTTTGAAGATGCAGCTGAGGGACCCTTAATGGCCACTGGTTTCTGTGACACCCCCCCCTCCTCCCGAAAAGTTAATTTTAGCTTTTGTTCAGGTTATCTGGAGGGAAAGGGAAGGGGAGAAAGGACCCCGGACAAAATTGCCTGTCGTGGCAAAATCGGGAGGGACCCCCCCACCCCACCCCACCCCTGGTTCTGGCCATCACGTCGGGACTAAAGGTTTTTGAGAAATGCTCAGTGCTGTTAGAGTTTTATCATAGGTTGTGACCTGTCTTGGGATGTCCAGGTATGGTTGATAGAGAGATAGAGAGATAGAGATAGAGGAGATAGAGAGATAGATGGACGGATGGATGGATGGATGGATATGAATATTTTGAATCATTTGAATCAAATCAAATCAAGATAGATAGATAGATAGATAGATAGATAGATAGATAGACAGACAGACAGACAGACAGACAGACAGACAGACAGACAGACAGATAGATAGATCAAGATATAGATAGAGCACTGAGATCTCAAGGAGAGGGCCTTCAGAGGTATGAGGTATAGCGACGTGCAGCAGGGCCTTTTCTGTGGTGGCCCCCGAGACTCTTGAACAGCCTCCCTCTCGAGGATCGCCAGGTGCCATATCTTTTCACGCAGGCCTTTGCCATCTAAATACGTTCCTCGTGGTGCTGTCCAGTTAGGGAGAGATGGACAGAGGAGGTGGGTAATAATTTTAATCACGTTTTAATATTTAACATGTTTTATTTCACGCGCCTGTCCCCTCCGCCTCCCTTGCAGGCCTGGCCTACTCTTCCGAGCTGGCGTTTGTCTTGGAGCCCAGCGATGTGATCGCCGTCCGGGAGCGCCCGCTGCTCCTGCACTGCCAGGTGGAAGGCGAAGCGCCCATCGCGATCACCTGGTACCGGAACGGAGCGCGCCTCTCCAACGACAGCCAGACGGCCGTGCTGTCCAATGGCTCCCTTCGCCTTGACAGCGTCCACCGCCGCCCGCGAGGAGGAGGAGGCAGCGGCGGCGGCGGCAGCGGCGCTGAGGCCATCGTCACTGCCAACACCACCAGCGACTCCAGCGCCGGAGAGTACAGCTGCGCGGCCCAGAACCGATACGGGCTCCTGGTCAGCCGCAAAGCCCGGGTGCAGATTGCCAGTGAGTGCGGTGGCCGGGTGGCCGTTGTTTGACGCGACGCAGCTGTCCGCTTCCACAAGTGCGAACAGACGGAGAAGTAGACAGTGGTACAGGGAGAAATTGCCAGCAAGGCCAACTTGTCGGCCTTTCCCCTTCCATCACCCGGCTCGGCTGGTCAGCAGCCAGGGATGACCTGCCAGGGTGTCCATTCCCACAACAGCAGCGGATCCTCTAGGTCTTGGAATTCTTAGTGGTCGCCCATCCCAGCCTAGTGCTGTGGCCGCCCAGCCATGCTCCCTCACATGGCGACGCGCATGTAGGACTGATGCAATCTGTCGGTGAGATGTGGTGAGGAATGCATTCCTTGAAGAAGGCTGTGATCACACTTAAGGTTTAATCCAGCTTCAGCCCACTTTTGGAGCAAGAGAACCCACCAGCAGTCTGCTATTTAGGGGGCGTAGAACAGGGTTGGTTGGTTGGTTGGTTGGTTGGTGTTCCTTATGGCTTGGAGGCCCTTGGATGGCCATACTGGGTTTAAATTGGTTGAGCTGGATTGCTGAAGGAGAGAAGGACCATAGCAGTTTGGTGTAGCGGTTAGGGAGCCGGACTCTTATCTGGGAATACCGGGTTTGATTCCGCCCTCCCCTATGAAGCCAGCTGGGTGACCTTGGGCTAGTCACAGCTCTCTTCTGAGCTCTCACAGCCCCACCTACTTCACAGGGTGTTCTGTTGTGGGGAGAAGAACAGGAGCTTTGTCAGCCGCTTGGAGTCCCCTTAAATGGGTGAGAAAAGCAGGATAGAAAAGCCAACTTTTCTTCTTCTTCATTGGACAGTCTCCTGCTCATGCCGATGTAGCAGGATTCCCATTGGCCCCATTTGCCAGCATGTCCAAGGGCTAGAAATCTGGCCTCTAGCATCCGCCAGTGCCTAGAAGATTTTTACCCTTTGCTTTAGACCGCTCCTAAACTGCTTCATTAAACCTGCTTTCCTCCTCCTCCTCCTCCTCAGCCTTGTCCAAATTCCACATGCACCCAGAATCCATGGCCGTGGAGGAAGGCGGCGTCGCTCGGTTCCAGTGTTTTATCCAGGGGGTGCCGGAAGCCACTATAACCTGGGAGCGCAACCGCACGGCACTGCAGACACATGACTACCGGTAAGCATCGGGTGGGTGCTGGGTGGGGGGCTAAGGGCGTCGCTAGGACAGGATTCAGGGGATCTAAGTGCGCACATCCCCCAAGGGGCCCCTTACCTGGACTCAAAAGAGACCCCACACCTGCCCAAGGGGTGGTTTTGCCAGCAGACTACTGCAGTTAAGGGGCTGGGGGTGGCAGGGCAGGACCTTCTCGGTGGTAGCCCCCAGACTACAGGACATCAGGCACCCTCATCATATATATTCAGATGGGTGAAGAAGATGCTCCTGTTTCCCCTGAGCGCTAGCCAACGTTGGTTAATGGCGCTCCTTTGCCGTCCGGCGCATGGGAAGGAAAGTGCGAACATAACCTTGTTTTTGCACTTGTATAACCACTTTAGGGAGCTGTACAGTTTTAAGAAAACAAGAAATAAATAATAATAAAGGGCAAACTTGCTCCTTGAAAGGGCTATTTAGTAGCCTGCTGAAAAGTTGGCTTTAAAAACAGAGACGTTTTCTGGATATGATCACCATCTCGGAGCATCAACATTCCTCCGATTGTGAACAGAACAAAAGATGAATAGAAGGCGAAGGTTGGATGGGAAAACTTCCAGCGACAATGCAATGGGTTCCTTTTTGATTTTGATTTAATCGGAAACAAATGCAGGACACTTTTGGAAATCTTTGGTAGGACAAAGGCAGTGGAAATAAAGAACCCTTTCTGGAATGATTAACCCAAGCTGATGTTGTGGGGGGTTTTTTTTGGGTGGGTGGGGGACAGGGACTGGGGATCCAGACACACTGCGACACTATTGTGCTTTTGAGGACCGAACGGGGACTTTTCACACGAGGGTTGTGCCAGCACATTCAAAGACGTTCGGAATTTGTTGGAATTTGTTGGAATTTCATCATTTGAATTCAAATGGAAGGTCCGTAAATTCAAATTTAAACATTTGAAGGAATTTTGAATCTATTCATTCGGATTATTCAGGTATTTGTATGTGTACGGGGTGTGTACATGCATGCATCTTTTCCGCATCGGCACGGGACGAAGACGGGTTGCGTACGGGCTAACTACGGGATGCGTACAGACGTGTACGGGCGCGTACAGGCGCACACGGGTGTTGTTGACGTTCGTAAGTGCAAATTCGAACTGAAAATTCAAATGAATAGATCCGAATTTGCTTACTTCGAATCGAATTTGGGTAAATCCAAATTTTGAAGATTCAGATTGAATCAGATTTTTGGATATTCGGTTCGAATCGCATCCTTAAAATTGCATTCGTGGACAGCCCTAGTTGCCAACAATAATCACTTGTGGGGGGACGGGGGACCGCCCTTCCTGGGGTGAGGTGAGCCAGCTCTGCGGTGGCTAAGGGCACACGGGGCAGATAAACTTGGGCCACCCCCTTTGGTCCCAGGCGCCAGCGTTCACAGGTGACCCTCCAGATTTGGCTGAGCAGGACAGGAGATCCTTCCCAGGGCAAGCCAAGGCAGCTGTAGGAGCGGCCCAGCAGGATCGTGGCCAGCAGTGGGTGGACAAGAGGGTGCTGGGAAGGCCAGCTAAGGCCTGGAGTTCCAGGACGCCCTCCATGTTGCAGCCAAGCAGGGTGAGAGCGCCGGACTTGGCATCTGGAGGTTTCTCATTTCGATTCCCCCCTCCTCCATGAAGCCGGCTGGGTGGCCTTGGGCTAGTCATGGATCTCTTTTCTAAGCCCCCACAGCCCCATCGACCTCACAGGGTATCTGTTGTTAGGAGAAGAACAGAAGGTTTGTCAGCCGCTTTGAGTCTTCTTAAAGGATGAGATAAGCGGGGTAGAAAAGCCAACTCTTCTCCTTCTTCTCCTTCTTCTTCCTCCATGAAGCCAGCTGGGTGGGCCTGGGCTGGTCACAGCTTTTCCTTCCGAGCATTCACTGCCCCACCTGCCTCACAGGGTGTCTGTGGTGGTGGGAAGAACAGAAGGCTTGTCAGCCACTTTGAGTCCCCTGAAGAGTCAGAAAAGCAGGGTATAAAAGCCAACTCCCCTTCTTCTCTGTCCAGAGGGGGTGCTTTTAGGGCTTGTGGCTGGCTGGGGCTAAAGGCTTGTTTTCTGCTTTGGGTATTTTTTTGGGCGGCGGCAGTGTCCGTTTTGGGTTCTTTTCTGGTTGCCACCCGTGGCAACCTTGCCTCACAACGGAGCTGGCGATTTTAACGTGGCGGTTTCTTCCCTCCTGGCCTGCCTGCCTGCCTGCCTTAACCTCTGCTGCTCTGCGCTGGCTGTTTTCACCAGGTACACGCTGCTGCCCACTGGCATCCTGCAGATCACGGGGGTCAGGCGCTCAGACACAGGCACCTACCGCTGTGTGGCCAGCAACATCGCCAACACCCGCTACAGCCAGGAAGCCACACTGAGCATCAGCGGTGAGGGATCCGTGTTTCTTCTTCGTGCATGATGGGAAGAGTTTCAAAGGCCCTGTGTGTGTGTGTGTGTGTGTGTGTGTGTGTGTGTCAGTGGGGGTGGGGGTCTGAGATGTAAAAATTTGGCGTTCAGCAAGACGGAGAGCTAGCTTCAAAGGGCCACGTTGGGTCCTTTCCCATCTATCCCTTTGGGAACAGCGCATTCATCTGAGCACTGCAAACTATTGTGTCTCTCTGCAAATAGTGGAATATTGGGCTCTATTCTGGCCACCAGATCTCAGGAGGGATGCTGCGTGGAACTGGAAAAGGTGCAGAAAAGGGCAACCAGGGTGACCAAGGGGCTGGAGCACCTACCTCGTGAAATTGGGCTGCCCCGTCTGGGCCTCTCTGGCCTGGAAAGAAGCCGGTGGGCAGGAGAGTCAGATCAAACAAGGGGAAGTATTTGTTCACCCAGAGGGTCATCAGTCTGTGGGATTTACTACAAGAAGAGGTGGTGACAGCCACCAGCCTAGATGGCTTTAAGGAAGAACTGGATGGATTCATGGAGGGCAGACGGATGCCCAGGTACCATCTCCAGGTCTCCAAAGGCCACTTGCTTGGATTCAAGAGCAGGTGAAGGTTCTGCTCTTGTCTTCTACTTGGGATGCCCAGAAGTCATGAGTGGGCCACTGTATAAGATGGGAGGCTGGACTAGATGGGTTGTGGCCTGATCCATCAAGGCTTCTCCTGATTCATGGGGGACAGGTATATATCAGTGGCTCCAAGAATGGATGCCTAAGTACCACCTCCAAGTTGGAGAAACAGGCAAGATGCCTCTAACGGCCAACTGCAGAGACTCAAGAGTCCTTGTCTTCTGCTTGAGATGCCCACAGACGGTTGGTGGGCCACTGTGTGAGATAAGAAGCTGGACTACATGGCGGGCGGGCGGGCGGGTGGGTGGGTGGGTGGTGGTGACCTGATCCAGCAGCAGGGCTCCTCTTGTGTTCTGTAAACTAAGGCAAGATTACAGGGTCACATTAGGGCTGGCACTGTGGTTCTAAAAGCATTCAAAATTCGATCCATTTCGACTGAACGTGAACATTCAGAGTCGAATAAAATATCTTCAGATTCGAATCTAACATTCGGACGGATAGTTTCGAATGTATTCAGTACAACTGGATTTTGCTGCATTTGGATTCTAAACATTCAGATTCGATTCGACTCAAATTCAAATGCAATTTTTTTTTAAAAAAATAAATCATGCGCATCTCTACTGTGGGGAGCATTAATGTCTTATGCTCTGGCAGTGTTGTAAATGCTCATCACTTGCACAGTCCTTGTTCAAGTAGTAAAAACCACTCTGCAAAGGGAACATGGGTCTTGCTTTGCATGTGTGTGGGGTTCTTGGTTTCTTCTCCACCCCGGGGAGGTAAAGAGGGCAGAAGGTCTTACCATGGGTATCTCCATTCTCCTGCCAGTTTCGGTGGCCAAGCTTTACAAAGAGCCGGTCATCCTGTCCGGGCCGCAGAACCTGACCCTCACTGTACACCAGACGGCCATTTTGGAATGCATCGCAACTGGCAATCCGCGCCCCATCGTGTCTTGGAGTCGGTTGGGTAAGTGGTTCTTGGGAAAGCCAAAACCGCCTACAGGAAGTCAAAATCGCCTTCACCGTTAGTGGTGGGCAGGGCTGTGGATTCTTTGAGGAGGCAAGAGGTACCGCAGCCCGACCGTGCGGAGGCTAGACCTGTGGTGGGGCACCGGGGTGCCAGGGTGAATGAATCTTCCTCTCCTGACACTCTCACCTGCAAGGTGTTTTTCTTCCCTTGCAGACGGGCGATCCATCGGCGTTGAGGGCATCCAGGTCTTGGGAACTGGCAACCTTATGATTTCCGATGTGTCTGTGAAACATGCTGGCGTTTACGTCTGCGCAGCCAATCGGCCCGGCACCCGGGTCCGCCGTACGGCACAGGGCATCCTCATGGTGCAAGGTGAGTATGCAGAGTCTTGTTGTGGGGAGGAAGGCGGCACCGACGGCCAAAGGACTGGGCTGGGCTGAATTTTGGACTCAGGAAAAGCCAGAAGGGTAGATCAAGCAGCTCTGAGTTAACGGTGCAATCCTCAGCAAGCACGGATGGCCGATGGTCTGCTGGTTCGATCCCGCCCTCCACCACAAAACCAGCTGAGTGACTCTGGGCTAGCCACAGCTCCGTTTCTGAGCCCTCACACCCCCACTGACCTCACAGGGTGTCTGTTGTGGGGAGGAGAACAGGAGGTTTCTCAGCCACCTTGAGTCCCCGTGGGGAAGAAGAACAGAAGGTTTGTCAGCTGCCTTGAGTCCGCTTAAATCAGTGAGAAAAACAGGGTATGAAAGCCAGCTCTTCTTCTTTGGCATATTTGTGAATCTTATTATGGATCTCTCAAAAAGCCAAAAATAAACCAACTGCCCTTTGCTGGTGGGAGGTAGAGACCGTCCTCCAAAGTTTTCTGCTCCTAGGGGTTCGGTCCGGCTGTTCTGGGTTAACTGAATTGGTTCTGGAGCAGTCAGCAATGAAAGGGTTGGCTTTCTGCCTGCTTCTGCGGATGGAACAAACAAATGAATAAACAAACAAACAAACAAACAAGATACCCACAAAATGTTGCAGAACTGTTTCCTTCCTTGCACTTTTAAAGACAGCAGATTATTCCAGTAAATATTGTCAGATGCAAAGGACATCTTTAGGCTTGCGGCCTCCAAAAGGTTGCAAAGCCATTGACCTTCCACCTCCGCTCACAAAGGCTTGGAAGATTCTGCTCCGTCGACCCCTATCCTTCTGCATTTTCCGCCTGGCGGAGATGGCCGTGCCCTTCATTTTGGAGTGGCCGGCCTGTGTGTCCGTCCATCAGCCTGTCCATCTGTCTCCCTCCCTCCCTCCTTCCTTCCTTTCAAGGTGTTCGGCCCCTGATATTGGCTCATTTCGGTATCCCCCCCCCCACCCTCCGCCTCCTGCCTTTTTCTTTTTCATCTCCCGGCTTGATGAGAGGCAGGATCGAACCTGTCCCCAAAGCGGCCATCGATTCTGGGTCGCGGCTTGGATAAAGAGACGTGGGGTCGATGCCGTGACCCGCCTGCTCAGGACAAAGGGCCTGTAGGTGATTGATGGGAGGGAGGAAGGGAGGGCAAACCCCCCCCCATGCGCTAAGGGGGACGACGGTGGCCAAACCCAGACCCCTTTATGGCTTTGAATTTGGAAACTGGATCTCAGAAGGAGAGAAGCCAGGCGGGTCAGAATCAGCCCATCAAAGGACCTGGTTTGCTCCGATCATCTCTGCCACCTTGTCGACTCAGATTTTCGGGGATTCTGTTCGAGTCGAATCGAATCCTGAAAATTGCACTTGTGCACAACCCTAGTGCAAAGAAGTGCCTTGTATAAAAAACACGGCAGTGATTGGGGCTGAGAGGTAGCAGCTCAGCTGGGAATTGCACACTTGACCTTGCAGGGAGGAAAGGTCAAAGGGCAGAGGTCAAGATACCCCCTGAGTCCCTGAGCCTCCTATGGCGAGACCCAGAACCTGCCCTTGTGCTCAGATGAAATAAGGTTTCGAATGAGAGGGAGAGGTCAATCGATGCTTGAGAGGCAGTAGCCACTAGCGTCCAGGCCAGAGGTCAGAATCCCCTGCGGCTATCCAAAGGTGACCGTGCTGCTGGACTAGGTGGGCTGCCGGCTCAGCTCTGGAGGACATTTCTTTCTGGTGATACCGGCTTTGATTCCGCCCTCCCCCATGAAGCCAGCTGGGTGACCTTGGACTGGTCACAGCTCTCTCCTGAGCTCTCACAGCCCCACCCACCTCACAGGGTGTTCTGCTGTGGGGAGAAGAACAGAAGGTTTGTCAGCCACTTTGAGTCCCCTTAGAGGGGTAAGAAAAGTGGGGTAGAAAAGCCAACTCTTCTTCTTCTTCTTCTTCATGGAGGTGTCACAGCCGACTCCTGGTTTTCATGGACGCCTCCCTGGGCAAGTCTGCAGTTTTCTTGCCAGGGATACAGAAGTGGTTTGCCATTGCCTCCTTCTGCGGAGAGGCTGGGGATAGAACCAGCAACCCCCTGCTCTTCCAGGCGCTTTGCTTCATCCCTGAGCTACGACTGCTCCATCGGACCCTCTGTGCAGTTTTCTTGGCAGGGATACGGAAGTGGTTTGCCATTGCCTACTTCCTCGGAGAGGCTGGGGATGGAACTGGCTCTTGATAATCCTCATGATGCTTTCTCCTTCCCATGCCTGTTCTCGCTTCAACTTCCCCACTCGGCTGGCAGAAGGGCAGGGGTCCGAGAGGGAGCATATGCTATGGGGCCATCGCTGGGGGGCCGCGGGTGAGGGGGTGGGGGTGGGTCACATTCTTGGGCCTGTCAACGTGAGGCTGGGGGGAAGGGGCTGGCAGCCTCCCCTCGCCACACTCCCTGGGCCGGGCCGTCCATCCGTCCGTCCGGATGACAAAGCCAGTTTCAAGTGAGGGGCCTGCTCTCCCCCGAGGGGCGGCAGTGGCAGCGGAGGGGGGGGGGGAGGCCGGCCTTTGTCTGTGAGCAAGGCGGCGAGGGAATGGGGGGGGGGTTGCTCTTTTCCCAGCCTTTGAGAAAGCTAATGAGATGCTAGAAGCCGTGGAGACCTTCCGTCACGCAAAGCACCAGGCATCTCGGAGAGACAACAGTGACATCTGCCTTGGCCGCCGCTCCCACACTGGACACGGCTGCCGGGGAGGGACGGGGCCCCTGGCAGCTGGGCACAGCTGGAGGAAGGGGCCCGATCCAGGCCCTCCTCTCCCCGCCGTCCATCCAGAATGTGCGGAGATGGATCAGGGAGGATCTGGTCATCAAAGCCGTCCGCAGTTTAAGTGACATTGGTGGGAGGAATCCTCTCTTGGTCTAGTGGTCAGGGAGCCAGACTCTTATCTGGGAATACCGGGTTCGATTCCGCCCTCCCCCGTGAAGCCAGCCGGGTGACCTTGGGCTAGTCACAGCTCTCTTCTGAGCTCTCACAGCCCCACCTCCCTCACGGGGTGTTCTGTTGTGGAGAGAAGAATAAAAGCTTTGTCAGCTGCTTTGAGTCCCCTTGAATGGGTGAGAAATGCAGGGCAGAAAAGCTAACTCTTCTCCTTCTTCCCCCATGAAGCCAGCTGGGTGACCTTGGGCTAGTCACAGCTCTCTTCTGAGCTCTCACAGCCCCACCTACCTCACAGGGTGTCTGTTGTGGGGAGAAGAACAGAAGCTTTGTCAGCTGCTTTGAGTCCCCTTGAATGGGTGAGAAATGCAGGGTAGAAAAGCCAACTCTTCTTCTTCTTCCCCCATGAAGCCAGCCGGGTGACCTTGGGCTAGTCACAGCTCTCTTCTGAGCTCTCACAGCCCCACCTACCTCACGGGGTGTCTGTTGTGGGGGAGAAGAATAGAAGCTTTGTCAGCTGCTTTGAGTCCCCTGGAATGGGTGAGAAACGCAGGGTAGAAAAGCCAACTCTCCTCCTCCTCGGTCTACACTGAGCAATGAATGGAGGACGGTCTGCTCTGGGGTACAGGTTCCTCTTTGACCTCCAAACTGCTCTTATCCGCTGACGTGACTCCTGAGCCAATGACAAGCTGGTGCCAAAGTGTTTTACTGCAAGCTGCCCAAAGGCAGACGTGGAAACCAGCACCAGGCAGCAGCAAGTGGGAAGGCTGTCGAGACAGGAGAAGCAAAGCAGCTCTTTGTGGGCCAAGCAAGGCCCCAGGTCCAAACTGCCAGCTGTTTTTAAGAATTCTGATCTCCCAAAAGTGCAAGAGAGGAGAGAAACCCTATCTTTGCCTAGTGTCGAATCTGGGCTTGACTGGAACTAGCAATGTAAACGAGTGCAGTTTTCGGGATTCAATTCACATTCAATCCGAAGATTTGTCCCTTACGTAGCCATACAAAGGCGTACGGATACGGATAAGATGCGTGCGGATATACAGCCCGGCCCCGCCCAGTCTCTCCACGAATGCTCAAAACGGTGGAAATCACAGGCTCAGGTGGAGTTCAGTGGGCTATTGCCGTCTCCCTGGGACTCCACCATAAATCTCCCAGGCCTCCGGCTCTCCATTGTCTGTTTCATCCTGACCGGATTGTGCCCTGAGAAGGAGGGGAGGGGAGGGGAGGGGAGAGGCCTGATGTGAACACAGGACCACCGATTCAGAAGGAGGTGTGAGGACCCAGGAGCTAGAGGCCCATGTGCCTAAGATGCCTTTGAGCTGTTGGTTGGTTGGCTTGATTTTTTGCTACATGTAAACGTAACCTAAAGGCTAATTCTTGCTCCTTTGCCCAAGGCTGTATACTGTTCACACCTAAGTTTTAAACTGGTTTCACTCCACTTTCAGGGTGAGAGAACCCACCAGCAAGGCGACCGGGCGGTTTCTTTCCGCTTTATCTAACCCAAAGGAGGATCTTCTGAGTTAGATCAAGTGGAGAGAAAATGGTCAGCGACTTTGCTGGTGGGGTCTCCCACTCTGAAAGTGGACTGAAGCTGGATTAAAACTTAGGTGTGAATGCAAGGTCTCTCCGGGAGACACAATAGCAATAGCTGGAAATGGGGGGAAATGGGAGACAGGAGGTGGTTGGCTCGAGGGAGCTGCTGTTCTGTCCTCTTTGGGAACTCTTGGAGCAAGCGGTCATTGTCCTGGATGTCCCCAAACTGGGCATCGGTGTGCCTGGTGACTGGGGTGTGGGGGGCAAAAAGCAAAGAGCCAGACAAAAATGCATGATGCATCTTCTCAGGACACATGCATTTGGAATAGGGACGTGCCAGAATATTCGTAGGTATTCGAAATCCGATCGAATGGGCCGAATTTTGACATTCGAACTTGAATCGAATGTCCATAAATTCGAACGTAAATGTTTGAATCGAATGTCAAATTTAGGATCTACTTGAATTATCCGGGAATTTGTATGCGTCTATCCTGCTTTTCTCACCCATTTAAGGGGACTCAAAGCAGCTGACAAACCTTCTGTTCTTCTCCCCACAACAGAGCACCCTGTGAGCTAGGTGGGGCTGTGAGAGCTCAGAAGAGAGCTGTGACTAGCCCAAGGTCACCCAGCTGGCTTCATGGGGGAGGGTGGAATCGAACCTGGTATTCCCAGATAGAGTCTGGCTCCCTAACCACTAGACCAAACTGGCTCACAATGTTGGCGACATTCGTATGTGCAGATTCGAATCAAAAATTCGAACGAATAGATTCGAATTTCGTAAATTCAAATAGAATCTTGTTAATTTCTAATTTGGTATAGTATCAAGCATGAGAAATTGGTTCCCCCTGCCTAATCCCAAGGCACCGGGGGTGGGGCGGGCAGAGGTGACCCAGCAACCATTTCCTGGGGGGGGGGGGAAGATCTGGGAACAGCCAACCTTTGTACATCTAAGGCCACATCACAGGGTTAGGAGCAACGGATGGCAGAGAGAGAGAAGAGGAAGCTCTATGTTTGGGTTCAGTGGCTGAGACCGAAAGCCAAGGGGTGGCACTGGAGCGAGACTGGAAATGTGCGCCTGGCAAACTGGGAGAATACCTCTTTCCTTTGAACAAGAATAACTGGTTTATTAATTAGCCAATATGGCCACATCAAAAGCAGTATTTAAAACCCAATGTTATATAAAAACAGCATTTAAAAAAAAAACAAAAAGAAGAAATCTTTCCCTTCACTTTTAGAAGAGTCCCATAACTTTGCCATCTACCAATGGTCACCAGTCAGCCAGAACAAAGTGAAGCCATTTTGACACTGGAGGTAAAGGTCAGGCTGAGGTGTGGAATGGAGAATATTAAAAATAACATCTCCTACCTCCCCTTTCTATCTGTTCCAACTCCTGCCCTGTCCCCGTTCCTTTCTCCTAATGGAGGCAGGAATCAGAGGTGAAAATCCATTTCTGGTTCTTCTGCAGACTTCCCTTCCTGAATTGGGACTCTCCTGTATTTGGATTATCTAAGCCCTGAGTCTCTTTCTGCTTCCCAGAACTAGAAGGCATGTATGCAATTATCCACGGTTTCAGAAGGAGCCAGAACGTATCCCCAAAGGATGCGGGAGTCCGACTGTATTCCATAATATCCCAATTATGGGAAATCTGGTAATGATACCAGCTTTCCCGCAATAGTGATTGCTTACCTCCCTCTGCTATGTTCATGATTGTTCCTCTTGTAAATACTGGATATCAGTCAAGTAGACAAAAACAAACAAACAAAGGCATCCAAGGTGGATGCTTGGATGACATCTGGGAATTTGTAAGAGAAACCATCACGGAAGGAGCCGGCAGGCAGAGTTAATAGTGATCACTTACTGGGTGTCTGCTGGTTCCTTTCACAACTGTTTCTCTTGCAAATACCTGGATGTCAGCCAAGTGCATGAAAAAACCCCAAAGGGAAATGGGCAGGCGCTTGGCTGACATCCTGGTATTTGCAAGAGAAACAATCATGGAAGGAGCCAGCAGATGAAGAAGGAGGAGGAGGAGGAGGAGGAGGAAAAGGAGAAGACGAAGGAGGAGGAGGAGAGAGTTGGCTATTCTGCCCACCTTTCTCACCCATTTAAGGGGACTCAAAGCGGCTGACAAACCTTCTGTTCTTCTACGCACAACAGACCCCCTGTGAGGTCAGTGGGCCAGTGAGAGCTTAGAAGAGAGCTGTGACTAGCCCAAGGTCACCCAGCTGGGTTTCATGGAGGAGTGCGGAATCAAACCCAGTATTCCCAGATTAGAGTCCGGCTCCGTAACCACTAGACCAAACTGGCTCTCAACTGCTTCCTACATCTCTGCTTTGGTTGCTTACATCTCGAAAAAGATATAGCAGAGTTTAATAAGCCCATTTTTACATTTGGCTTGTAATGCTGCAAGGCGGGATAAAAATTCGAATAAGTAAATAATCTGCTCTGTCTTGTATACCTGGATATGTGAAGAGGCATCGAGGAGGGAGAACCGTTTAATAGTTTAGATAAAGCAGATTTCCTTGATGGGAACAATCTCAGATAGTTCCTAAGTTCGGCGTGGTATCTCCACTCAGCTTCGGTCCTTTTTCCTCCTCTCCTTCCACAGCCCCACCTGAGTTTGTGCAGTGGCCCCAGTCTGTGTCCAAGCCACCCGGGAGCAGCGCCATCTTCACCTGCGTGGCACAAGGTGTGCCTGAACCTCATCTGATCTGGCTGAAGAATGGCAGGGTCCTGACGCCTGGAGAAAACATCAAGCTCACACACAACAACAGGTGAGGGACAGGGTTGTTGACAGGGTTAGGGTTAAGGGCGGGGTTTAGGCATGATCCAGCAAGGCTCTTCTTCGGTTATTATGTTCCTCTGCTTGCGGTTTGGGCACGTTTTGGGCCCACGTGAGTCTGCCGTACCTGCTCCGTTCACCACCACTGGATGCTCTGCCACGCCAACCTGCCTCCTTTCTATATCCCTGCAGCACGTTGATGATCCAGAGAATTACGTCGGCTGACGAAGCCATTTACCAGTGCATCGCTGAGAACAGTGCCGGCACCAACCAAGCCAGCGCGCGGCTGGCGGTGGCTCTGTCCAAGGAATTGCCCAGCTCGCCCGAGGGCGTCCGGGCCACCGCCCTCTCTACCACCTCCATCCAGGTGTCCTGGCTGGAGCCGCCCATGGAAGTCACGGAGGCCATCATCGGCTACGTGCTTCACATCCGTAGGGCTGGAGGTGAGCTGAGGGCCAGCAAGCTCGCCATCTCCCTGTGTCTGTTGAGGCTCCCTTTGGTCTAAAGAGCCAGGAGCATTAGGACAGAAAGAGACCCACGCGTACAGAGCAGGGAATACCCACCGCACCTGCCACTAAGGGCTTGAGCTCATTCACCCTTCCTTTGCTACATTCCCATTCAGGCTCAGTTAAGGTATGCATTGTTCACAAGACCTGGGTGTTGGTTTTCGAGCAGGTTTGCACAGAAATGAAACACATAGCCGCAACGCCCCAATTCTGATCCGACATACCAGATCTGTCCGTAAATCCATCTATCCATCACTACATCCACTCGATATGTTCAAATGACTAATCAATAAAGTTCATTTCATTTCATTTTTCTCTCTCCTGAGCTCTCACAGCCCCACCTAGCTCCCAGGGTGACTGTTGTGGGGAGATGAACAGAAGGTTTGTCAGCCGCTTTGAGTCCCCTGAAATGGGTGGGAAAAGCAGTGTAGAAAAGCCAACTCTTCTTCTTCTTCTTTTCCAGTTCTTTTATAATGTACTCTAGTGTCCCACCAAGAATGGCCACTATGGGGAAACAGGGTTAGGGAGCTGGATCCAAATTCATTTTTTTGTGTGGCCCAATTTCCCAGGGTAACCCAATTAAAGAATAAATCTGACCTTGCAGAGTCGGACAGCCGGGAACTCCAGGAGGCTGTGAGCAAGACGACTTTCCAACACGTCTTCACCAACCTGGAGCCCTCGACAACGTACTCCATCTACCTGAAGGCCTATTCACCTCTGGGGGCCAGTCAGGATTCTCAGCCCATCCTTGCGACTACCTTGGGCAACAGTGAGTATGCCGCTTCCCTTCCTCCAATGCCTCCTCCTCCTTGAGAGGCCTCCTGCCTGGCTGTTTGTGGGATCTTTCCCGAAGAAAATGGCCCTGAAATGGGGGCAAGAATGGCCGCCATGCATATCCGCTGAGGCCCAGAGGATAGTTTTGCTTTGCAATAGTTGTGTTTCCAGCAAGCTCCTTTGGACTTAGGATGGGATAGAAATGCCAATCAATAAAACAAAAATTAAACAGCATGCTCTCTCAGTTCCGGCAGCACTGGGCTTTTTCACCAAGATCCTGAACAGCAGCGCCATCCACATCTTTTGGGAATTACCCGCCAGACCGGGAGAGATCGAGGGCTTCAAACTTTACCTCCGGAGACTTCCCAGCACCCATTATGAGGGGCCTCAGCTGTTGCCTGGCACTGCAAACTCCTTCACGTTCAGCAACCTGGGTGAGAAACTTTTGCAAACCATCTTTTCAACTTAAAATCCAGACTAGGGACGTGCACAAATGCAGTTTTCGGGATACAGTGGTACCTTGACATACGAGTTTAATTCGTTCCGTAACCTTGCTCTTATGTCAAATCGCTCGTATCTCAAAGCAATTTCCCCATTAATCCATTCCAGCTCCCAAAACACCACCTCAGTTGTTTTTGTTATGTACTGTACTGTATTTACATACTCGTATCTCAAATCTTGCTCTCATCTCAAAGCAAAATATCACTCGCTCGGCGGCTTGTATCTCAAAACACTTGTATGTCAGGGCACTTGTATGTCGAGGTACCACTGTATCGGAAAATTCAATTCGATTTGAATCTTTAAAATTCAAATTCACCCAAATTCGATTCGAATTAAGCAAAACTGAATCTTATTTGCTCGAATTTTAAATTCAGATTTGCACTTACAAATAACAACATTCGTGTGTGCCCGTACGCATCTTTACGCATCCTGTACACATCTGTACGCATCCCGTATTTATAATGTATGCAACCTGTTGTCATCCTGCGTATGGATGTAGGAAAGATGAGTGTATTCAAGTATACATCGTGTATGTACCCAGACATGTACAAATGTCTAAATAATTGAAACGAATAGATTCAAAAATTCAAAATTCGTTCGAATGTATAAATTTGAATTTATATACATTCAATTCAAATTCGAATGTCGAAATTTGAACTAATTCGATCAAATTTTGAATGTTTTAAATATTTGTGCACATCCCTGATTTAGATCATTTACTTACTTACTTACTTACCTAGTCATTTTATGGACTCCTCCTTCATCTGTAATCTCCTCCTTTACTCCATTTTATCCTACCAACAACCCTGCGAGGTAGATCAGGCAAGGAACTTCAATGCCCACGGGGGGATTCATCCCAGGGGCCCCCAAAGCATTGGTAGCACCAACATTTTTCTTCCCTGCTGAGTCCTTTATAATGCCTCTTGGGGGCTGCATTCACACGTAGGTTTTAATCCACTTTCAGTCCACTTTCAGAGTGAGGGAACGTAGCAGTCATTTTCTTTCCACTTTAACTCGAAAGACACATCTTTTGAGTCAGATGAAGTGGAAAGAAAATTAGTCACTTTGCTGTCATGCTCTCTCGCTCTGAAAGCGGACTGAAAGTGAATTGAAACTTAGGTGTGACGGCAACCTAGGACTCAACTTTGCTTATGCAATTCAGCTTCACTACTTGAAGCCAGAGGTGGCCAACCAGCGCCCATCTAGACGTGGATGAATTCCAATTCCCATCATGGCTGACCCTTGGCCATGCTGGCTGCTGGGAGACAAAGTCTAGCAAGGTAGGGGAAGCCTTGCTTTTGCGCATGTCTGAATCGGCTCTTTTATGCCCAGTAATACTGCCTAGGAAGCTGATCTTTCCATTCCAACCTCTCCCTGCAGAACTGTCTGCTATGTATGAAATCAAGCTCCAAGCTTTCAACGGAAACGGCGACGGGAACAGCAGCGTACGGTTCGTCTCACTAAAGGAGAACTCGGAGGTGCTTGGTAAGTGCAAGGAACAAGCCACAGGTCTTTCTGCATACATCTTGGGAGCGTTTATTCCAAAGGGAAGTCGTGGAAAGCAACACTTCTTCTTCCTGTCTTACCCTTGGCCCTTTCTGCACTCACTTGTTAATCCGGATTAAGGATCTGCTAAGAAAAAGTCATTCGCGCAGCAGTTCAGACAAGGAGACGCTGCTACTAAATCGTCTGCATATGGGAAGAGTGGATCTGGGTCAGAACTATGTTACGGGCTCACTGATGCTGGATTAAGGGTGGGCCAGATAAATGCGATCTACCTCTGTGCTGGCATCTTTAGCACACAATGCAACAGTGTTCTGCCATGACCTTCCTCCAGGGTAAGGCAAAGGATTGAATCTGCAATGTGCTTCTTTCCGGACTGTTGCTCTGCCACTGGGCCACAGCCCCTCCCAGACTCCATGATTCCTCTATGCAGTTTTCTTGGCAGTGGTACAGATATGGTTTGCCATTGCCTGCCACATCCTCTGCTTTCCAGGTGTTTGGCTTTACCACTGAGCCACATCCATTCCCGGAGACCTTGTCTACACAAATAAAACGAGTGAATAAATGAACAAAACGTCACCAGGAAGCAAACCTAACCGAATGGCACCCGAACCTGACAATAGTCAAATAGGGCTGAACACCCTCTACCCTTTCGACCCTCATTCCTGCTAATGCACTTTATTTCCTTGTCGCAGATGCCAATTCTGTGTGCCAGTGCGGGCAAGACGGGGAGACCTCTCTTGCTGGGATCGTGGTCGGTGTTCACATCGGCATGGCCTGCATTATCTTCTGCGTTCTTTTCCTCATGTTTGGGTATCGGAAAAGGTGAGAGATTTGGTCTCCAGACTGGGCCTTATTGGGCCCAGCCGCACCGCAACAGATCAGTCCTTCTTAGGGCACAGCGGGGGCTCAGCCTGTTATTCCCCCGATCACCTCCCTCTAATATGGTGCTCATGCAGTCGGCGTCTCCTTGTTCCCCTCGTTCAGCCTCTCTGGCCTCAGTCCAGAAATAGGGTACTTTCCCCCCTCCCCTCCCGGTGCCCTCTGTGATTGGATGCCAACTCGCCACTCAAATTTTGGCCACCCAGGGGTAGGTACAGCTGCCTCCCTCTGTACCCACTTGCCCTGATGGTGCCCAGTGCCAAATCTTCTGGGCATACAGGGACATGCACTCCTGACTTTCTGTGTAGTCTGATAACAGTTTTAATGTTGTGAGCCGCCCAGAGACCTTTGGGTATGGGGTGGGATATAAATATAAATAAATGCCCTGACTGAAGTATATAAAATTATGCACGGTATAGAAAAGGTAGATAGAGAAAATTTATTTTGTCTATCACACAATACTAGAACCAGGGGGCATCTATGAAGCTGATGGGTAGGAGAGTCAGATCTGACAAGGGGAAGTATTTCTTCACCCAGAGGGTCATCAGTTTATGGAATTTGCTGCCGGAAGAGGTGGTGACAGCTACCAGTCTGGATGGCTTTAAGATAAGGTTAGACAAATTTATGGACGACAGATGTGTCAATGGCTACTAAAATGAATGCCTAGGTGCATCTTTCAGGCTGGGGGATGGGGGGGGGGAACCTGGGTGCTTCTAAGGCCATTTGCCGGGATTCTAGAGCAGGAATAGGTTTGTCCTTGTCTTTGCTTGAGATGCCCATGAGCATTTGGTGGGCCACTGTGTGCGATAGGATGCTGGACTAGATGGGTTGTGGCCTGATCCAGCAAGGCTTCTCTTATGTTCTTATTGTCTCAGCAGTTCCTGGACTGCATGATTCAGATTCCCAGAGATCTTGCCCTATGTTTTTCCAGTGACCGTATCCACCTGTTCTCGAATCCCTGCAAATGGCCTTGGGAGGCCTCCTGCCTGGCTCTCCAACCTGGAGGAAGTGCCTCGGTGTCCATTCTAGTAGCCATCGATACACCTGTCCTCCATGAACTTGTCTAACCCTATAGGAATACAAAATAAGGCAGCTGCACTGCCCCTGCAGACACAAATTAAATGCCTCGAGGGTGGTGATAACTTCTGAAAGGGCACACAGGGAGTGACTTGAATCTTCCTAGTTTTTCTATTTTCTCCAACAGTCTGTTCTGTAAAAAAGGAACACAGGAAACTTGGAATGTCCCACAGGGACCGGAGCCTGTCCAGACGAGTCGGGAACCTCACCGCGCTCAGAGGAAAGTAGACGTTGGGGCAAAACCCTCAGAGATGGTGGAACTGGTCACTCAGGTAAGGCTATGTGTATGGGATGAGGACAGGAAGGGTGGGATTTCACAGGAATTATGGGAAATGGAGTGAATTTCCCAGGGTTTGCTACCATCTGCATTTACATTATCTGTGGTGTGCCCTGGCATGTATCTTTGGGAAGCACTGGGGAAGGGTAGGGATAGATCCAGCACCCCAAACTGTGGACGCTGGAACTATCCCCTATTTTTGCTTCCTTGGCAAAGTTTCCCCAGGAAAGCGAAGGCGTAAAATTGCTCTGTTGGGATTTCATCCTGATCCATGACTTGCCCTTTGGGAGGCAGGTGGGCGAATACTTGGAATGGGCAACCGGATCCGGGCAGAGGGAAAATACGGGCCTCGTGTGGACGCTGAAGCTGACTGTCTCTTTCTTTCTCCTCACAGAATCCCCCATCCTCAGAGGGCCTCACCAGCCGCAGCACCCCCCATTTTGAAGTTACCATTGAGCGCTGCCCTCCGTCCCAGCCCAGCGGTTAAGCCAACGGCAGGTGGGAGCGGGGTAGGGGTAGGCCGCACCCGGGGCGCTGTGGCCGCCCTGGCCACACCCGGCCTCTCCGTACCCCAAGGCACCCGCCACCCTTATGGGACTCCAACTGCAAACCTCCAAAGAATCTACCTCACCTCCGCTGGATGCCCAGCGTCCAGCCCAGACGCCACCGGACCCTGGCATCTCCCTCATGCCCGCCCTGGACTGTCCTGGATTATCTATTTTTGATACAAACGCCAAACCTACCTCAACCTTGCCCGACGCTCATGGGCCGCCAATACCTTTTCCCTTTCACGAAACGTGGCAGGTGGAAGCTGGGGACGGGGAACGTAGGGACCAGATTTCCTGAGGTACCTGGAAAGATTCAACAGCCTCGAGCAGCCAACATTTTGGGGTGGGCAAACAAGGGAGGGGGAGGAAGGTCAAACCGATGGCCAACTCTCAAAGTCTTGGCTGCTCCAGGGTGGAGATGAAAGGGGACCAACCCCTCCGCCATTGTGCCAGCCCCAGACTCTGGAACGTTTTGGGGACTTCTCACAAGGGCAGGGGACGGTAGAAAGACTGGATTTTAGTACCACTCTGCTCAAAGGGGGGGCGGTAGGGTTGCCCCCCCATCTAACCTCCCACCCACCCACCCACCCACGGTGCCTGGGTGCTCGGCACCAGCATACCAAATATCTCCAAACCAAAAGTGGGAGCAGCTTTGTTCCTGCCTCCCCCCCCCCCCGGCCACAAACCTGGCAGACGTCCACCACGGTGACCCCCCCCTCCTCGCCAACCCTTTTCCGTCACAAGGGCGCGACGAGGGGGACACGCTTCACCCAAAGCTTCACGTTCCTTTCCCCCTCCTTTCTCCTGAGTCTTCTCTCCCTGCTTCCTTCAGAGAGTGTCTTTTTTTTTTGCTTTGCTATATATGGATATATCTATATTATATATGTGACGTGTTTATCCAAATATTTTTAGAAGATGATAAGGCAAAAGAAAAAAAAAAGGAAGAAAAAAGTTTGCTGAACTGCTTTCCAAAGATGTAGAGCTTTAACCGTGTGTGGACAGAGCGTTGGGTGGTCGACGTTGTCAAAGAGGAAAGCCCTCCAGGTAGCCCCCTTGAAGCACCTGGAAGGCTTGACCCCAGGGCTAGGGGGTCCTTCAGTTTCTGAGGGAGGATAATTTCTGAAAAAAATGGAAACCAAATTGGGTCCTCGCTGTGGGACTCCCTCAAACCCACAAGACGTCCAAAGCTTCACTGCGGCTTAAGGTTGACTGGAAACGATAATTACCTCAAGGACCCTCCCTTAGGATGAATGACTGACCATCTTGGGGCCACCATAACACGTTGGGGAGGATGGAAGATGGTCGATTTGGCCGTCATGTCTTCCCTCTTCTTTCTCTTCCCTTCTACTTTCTTCCTCTTCTGACATCAAAGTTGGCACGGCAAGAGAATAGGGCAAAGATCTCCGGGTCCTTAGCTTGAAACCCTTTTTTTGCCACAACAACAACAAGGGATCTGACCGTTTCCTTTGAACCAAATGCTGGAGTGCCAAATGTGAAGGCCAGGAGAACCAGCCAAAAGGCTTCTAGATTTATTCACTTCCATATTTTTTTGGGTCCAACAATAGGGACGAGTCTCAAATTTTGGTGGAACAAAATTATAACGCCCTGTTGCTCCGGAGAGACGTGGACTTTGCTACGTATCTGTGATAGTCCTCACAAGTGGTCTTGTAGGAGGTGATTGTTCCTTAGCTGATTTCTTTCTCTGGAGTGATGTCAGAACATACTAAAACATGTCCTTCTTTCATCTGCAATTCAGTGTGAAACAGGGCATAAGGCAGCAACTCTGGATCCAGGGCTGGGTTCTCCAGATGGTATCAGATTGGTACCAGATGGGCCCACAGTCCGCTCTCCTCCATGAAGCCAGCTAGGTGGCCTTGGGCTAGTGTCAGCAGCTTTTGAGTCCCCTCGAGGATGAGAAAAGTGGGATATAAAAGCCAACTCTTCTTCTTCTTGTCTGCAGAGACTGGAAACTAGTAGGGGTCCCAGATTGATCTTGCGGCCCACAAGGCTCATAATTTTCCACCCATAGGCTTGGTTCAGATGAACGTAGCCAGGCGCTCTGTGTGCCAGCTGGATGCCTATGTGTGCCTGTCTGTTTCTTCTTCTTTCCCTGTTTTTCTTCCCACTGTCGCCTCCTTTGAAGATCAAACCGGCAACAAACCGGAGGAGATCCGTGGCTCAGCTAGCTGACGGCCGTGTGAGCCCAGAACACGTAAAGGGGATAAAATTTGAAAAAGTTGACCCAAAGTTGTGCGTATGGAAAGAAAGTACCTCTAAGTAGACCTTCCTGGATGCCCTTCTGTCCTTTTCCCTGCTATAAGAACGCTTTGCTTTCCTCTCCAGGAACCAAAACCAAAATACCCTTATCCTTCTTTCCCCTTTCTCCCACCCCCAATTATTCTGCCCCTTCCCCCCCAAAATACCTCCCTTTTCTTTTGGATTATTTTAGTGCCTTAGGCAATAAGAGATGTTTTTTCCTAGTTGTTGGAAGTTGATTTTTTGCTTCTCTTTGCTAGAGGGTGTTTCCCACAGTGCGGAAACACACACAGTGGTTCGCCGGTAAGGCCAGGGAGAAAAACATTCATCAGCTCCTTCTCCTGTTCGGGTCCCGATGGAACCCATTCCTCAGCCTCAGAGTAACCAAAGCTCAATTTAAAACCAGCTAATGCTCAAAGAAGACTCTCAAAGATCAACCGATGGGCCCCTGAACCCCTTAAGGATTGGCCTTATAGCTTTAAGAAACCATGCAACGCTTTCTGCTGAATCCCCCTGGCTAAGGATGGACGCATCTGGCAACTTCAAGCCGGTCAGTTAAAGCCAACCGTGAATTCAGTTGCAATTCGCTTTAAAGATTTTAGTTTTAAAATCCAGCCCAAGAGCTTGGAATGGATTGTCTTAATAGCCGATACACATTTTGGCCTAATATAGCTGTGCATAAGAACATAAGGACATAAGACAAGCCCTGCTGGATCAGGCCACAGCCCATCTAGTCCAGCATCCCGCCGCAGACAGTGGCCCACCAATTGCCCATGGACATCTCAAGCAGAGACAAGGGCAAACCCTCTCCTGCTCTCAAATTCCAGCAAATGGCCTTAGAAGCATCCTGCTTGTCCCCACAGCCTGAACGATAGACTTAGGCATCCATTCTAGTAGCCATTGATGCATCTGTCCTCCATGAATTTAGAGGAGCCCTACTGGATCAGGCCACAGCCCATCTAGTCCAGCATCCTGCTGCACACAGTGGTTTACTGCAAGATCGCTTGGTTTGGGTTTGATTTGAATTGTTTTTTCCCAAACAGGACTTGGTGGCTTGCATGCAAACAGTGTGAACCGATTTGCCGTGAACCGGTTTTGCACATCTAGAACAGAGCAGCCAAGAACGGATTTTTCTTTGCTCCTCGGGCCACTGGAAGATACCTGTTAAGATGCATCAGGGTCAGAAATCTAGGGGCAATGAATGTATTGCCCACTTCCCCTTTTTAACAGGAGCCAAGCCTCTATCCCGGGCGAACCACTGTGAATAGATCTATCTTTTTGGGGAAAAAAAAGGAAGAAGGAAAAAATGGCTAGTACCAATGAGACAAGGAAACGCTTTGATACCTAAAATGTGTTTTTAAACTTGTGCTTCGTGAAACCAAGCTTTAAGTGGCCACAGCAAAGGTTTCTGCTGGGAGATTAATTATTGGGAAGTGGAGGCCTTTCGCTCTGGAAAAAGCTAATCTCCTACGCAAGAGAGATGATACAGTCGAAGGGCGACGGAAGGGGAAAGGGTGGAAACCTCTTGGAAAACATACCGGTATATTCCGGTGTATAAGGCGACCCTCAACTTTTCCAGTTAAAATATAGAGTTTGGGATATACTCGCCGTATAAGATGACCTCCGGCATATAAGATGACCCCCAAATTTTGAGAAGATTTCCCTGGGTTAAGTAGTAGTCTTATACCCCAGAATATACTGTATTTTGGGAGGGAAAATGGAATCCCAAGCCCTTCTCCGTCGCTCTTTACTGTAATTCCTGTTGGATGCGGAATTCCTCGTGCTTTTGAAATCCCACAGCGGCTGTTCAAGGAAAGAGGTAAAAGGAAACTCTTTTTTAAAAGGTTACCAGGGAGAAAACAGGATTTGGCAAATATCTCAAAGTGGAGTTGACCCACTATGTATTGCTTTGATGCAATGGATTGGAATTTAATTTTTGCGAGGAAAAAAATAAGTTTTTCCAATGACGAGATTGAATTATTCTCGCATAGATCGAGCTTGATTCATTCTTCTCGTTTTTGGAATTTAGCCATTTTTAGCGCTCTAACTATGGCTCTAAAATTTCCATATTTTATCACCATTATTTCTCTCCTTTTTTTTTTTAACAAAACACCAAACCTTCCTTCAAGAATAACCCTGATTTCTACTAGTCTTCCCAGTTCCTGTGGTGAAGATCAAATCGAACTAAGACGTTCCCTGGAGGATTTCAAAAGCTTGAGGCTGCCGCATTGATGTCTGGAAATCTTTCTTGTCTCTGTGATGAAAATTAAAAAAAAAAAAAGGAAAAAAGTAGAAAACGGCTCTCGGTCTGATTTTTGTCATTCCTTTTTTGCGTGGATTGGAAGCATCTGCTAAAAACATATTGGACTAAATAGGAACAGAGAAATCTGAAGGGATAACACATTGAAGTCGCAGTTATCCTGCCTCTGCTTGATTCTAGGTGGGATTTGATAAACGTGAGTTTGAACTTGGCCAGATCGGTCCAGGTTTCTCTGTGAAACAGCCATTGGGTCTTAGATGGCAATGCCGAGACATCCCTATGTTGGAGGGGTGTGAGGAATGCAGTTTTCGGGATTGAATTAGAATAGAATATCCAAAAAATCCAATTCAAATCTTTCAAATTAGAATATACTCAAATTCGATTCAAATTAAGCAATTTGAATTAAGCAATTAATCTACGTGTTTGAATTTGCACTTACGAATGTCAGCATGTGCCCGTGGGCAGTTGTCCGGGAAAGCTGCCAGCACACACACAAACACACAACTGATAAGAAACAGCTTACTTGCCGAGGCAGTTCCTTCTGCAACACAGCAAACGTAGTCCAGAGAGAAGAAGTTGAGAAACAGTCCAAGTCCAGGGTTTATGAGAGCAACGCAACAGTCTGGTCCGAAGTCAAGGTAGCCAAGTATTCAAGGGCTAGGGGTCAGATACGGCAGCCTTCTCTAAAGGAAAGGCCTGGGCGTCTGGCCGGTGTTTTATCTACAGTCACAGCTGTAGATTATCAGCGTGTTTCTCTGCAAGTCTCTTCGATCATCTTAACCCTTCCTTCTCCACTCTCCTCTGCTTAAAGCTAGGGATCTCTGTGCTCTGCTGTTCCATTTCTCCCACGTCTTGCACCTCTGCTGTGGCAAGGCTGGGCTGCTGAACCCCAGGCTCCACTGGGGCTGGGAGGTCAGAACTGGGCCCTGGTACCACCTCAGGTTCCTCCTGCACCTGAGGGAGTCCTCCTCATCTTCTGAGTCCTCCTCCTGGCTGACCATGACAGCAGTTATGTATCCCGTACGCATCCATACACACCTGCATGCATCCTGTGTTTATCCCATATGCAACCCGTTTTCGTTCCATACGGATCTCTACAAATGCGTACAGATGCACAGCTGAGCTACCACACTCTGGGAAAACCCAGAAGTGGAAAACGCATGATCTTACCACTGTAAAATGAGGTTATGTTCCGACCGCCTCAGATATGTGCGGCAATTCCGACATCGGTATGCCACAATCACACTTTTTAGCCCCTGTCTGAACACAGCCCAGCTCCCAGCATTAGGGATGGGCATGAACTGAAGGAAATGGGATAGAACTTCACACTCATGCGAATGGAACCGCCGGGAATGTGCTGGGCCTCACGCTCGCTTTGAATCCCTGCCACCATGTTGCGCCTCTGAATCCATTCCAAATCCACCTCAAACAAAAGGCGCAAAAGCTTTTTGCTTCGCATGTGGAGGTCAGTCTCCAAATAGAGCCAATATTAGATTTGAATATGAATCTTTGAATCTTCGAACTTCATACAATTTGCCAAAGGGATGAACATTTTTTCCCATTTCTACCTATCATCTGGCTCTTTGGAGGCGCCCTTCAGCGGCATTTGAAGGGCCTTCCCTTGGCCTGGTAGAAGAGACCAACCCACAATAGGGGTGCAAACGAATATTCAAAGGTATTCAAAATTCGATCGAATCTGCCCAAATTTTGACATTCAAATTAAAAACTGAATGTCCATAAATTCGAACATAAAGATTTGAACAAATTTTGAATCTATGTGTACAGGTACGACGTACATGATGCGCACTTGCCTGTACGCGACTTTCCTGCATCTGTACGCATTTGTGCGGATCCGTACGGGACGAAAATCGGTTGCGTACAGTATAAATACGGGATGCATACTGATGTATACGGGCACATACAAATGTTGATATTTGTAAGTGCAAATTCGAATCGAAAATTTGAAGGAATTCATTTGACTTTGCTTAATTTGAATTGAATTTGGGTAAATTTGAATTTTAAAGATTTGAATAGAATCAAGTTTTTGGATGTTCAATTTGAATCCCGAAAATAGCATTCATGCAGACTCCCAGACCACAGTGGTAGAAAACTGTCTGGAAGAAAGATGGTTGCAGGCAAATTTCCCATGCCTCCCTGCCTCTGCCATGGAAAGTACACAGAAGAGTTCAGATCACACCACAGACACCCATGAATAATAATTTCACATTCGTTCGGCTATTGAACTGAGCACCTGAAAATTCATCCAGACTTTCACTGCCACATACCGACATTTTCCTGAAGTTCTTCCAGCTTTTTCCCATAGAAAAAGCCCTTTTCCGCCAAAATGCAAATATTTTCAATCCAAGCTTTAGCATTCACAGGTAGGAGGCTTTTTGTTTAGGTCGAAGCTGTGGAAGTTCAAATGTCAGGACTTTTGATTTGATGTGAATATTTGCAAATTTGAAATATTCAACTGAATTTGCGGATGCAGGTGTCCTTTTGCACATCGCTAGGCTTGGTGGTATAAAATTCAGGAAAAAAAAATATCTAGTCCTCCCCTGCCCTCATCCAACACTAAGGGTCTCTTTTTGCTTCTCTCTTGCACTGGATTTTTAAAATGCATGTTGTAATTCAAAATAAAGTGTCCCCATGTGCTTCGGGGCAACGCCGATTTAAAACGTACTTTCCTGTCCCCACACAAGCCACTTTTTGTGAGCCCGCATCTTTTTCTCCCCCCCCCCCGCCCACTGCAGCGATGACAGGCAAAAACCTCACTTGAACCTCCACAACACAGATCATACCTTTACTTGGCTGCCAAGAGTTAAAAGCATAACTGAAAGCAGCATTCTCCCTGCAGCTGCCTGTGTGCAGAAGCCGCCCAGCGAACTCTCTTTCTTTCACATTATTGGGAGGGGGAGAGAAATTCTGTACTTGCTATCGGGAAAGTGATGCTAATTATCTTAACAACAGAGGGGGAAACATCTATTTTAAGAAGAAAGAGATCGGTGGTCTGTTTGTGCGCTTAAATGGAATGGAAGGACTCTGGATGTGACAGCCGGCTGGCTGACAGGCTGCAGGGAGCTATTTGCTTTTAGTTATGCTTGTAACTATGTTACAAGCATTGGTTATGCTTTTAACTCTTGGCAGCCAAGGAAAGGAATGTTTTCACACATACAAGTAAAGAGTGAGAAGGATTAATGTAGTCAGAAAGACACTTTAAAGAAATCCGTGTGCATCTCCACGCTCCCAGGATAAACTGCGGTTTCCCCCTAAGTCGGATGTAGTAGTTTGAAAGGGGGGGGGGTGTTCTGCCGTGGATTTTCCTCCTTTGCGCCTGATGTAGCCCAGAGTAAAGCTGTGCATGGAGACGCTCCGAGACAAAACAAGCTTAAATTCGGAGTATTTTTGGCATGAAGACGCAACCTAGGAAGCAAAATCCAAACAGGCCAGTCACATCAAAATGTATAAACCATTCCTTTCTTTATTAAACATAGCTTGCAAGTGATAAATATTACAAAGTTTTTTTTAATCCTTTCTCCAAAAATTAGCTTATTATTATTATTATTATTATTATTATTTTAATCAGGTCACTGCATAATCAATTGGCAATATTTAACAGCTTTTTCTTCGTCTTCTCCTTTTAAACCAGATTCAAAAACACAATGCAAAGAATTAAAAATGAAAAGCCCTCTTAAAATCGTGCAAAAGGTCAAATCTCCTAACAGGGCCTTCCTTCCTTCCTCTCTGATAATTCAGGTGCAGTCTTTGGCTGACCTGCACACCTTTGCCCTTCCTTGACCCCTGTGTGTGTGGGGGGGGAGGGGGAGATTTCAAGGGGAGATTTAAATGGTAGGATCTCAATGAAAACTCTCTCTTTCTCACGCACACACACACAGAGTCACATTTCCCATGGTACCGTGAATAACCAAAACAATGGCTTTCAAGACATTTCTGGAGCTCCTTCTGGTTCTTGTTCCTGAACATCTGGCATGATGGCAAGTAGCACCCGGCATCTAAACCAAGGTGCTCAAAGTATGGCTGACCAGATGTTGCTGGACTATAAGATCATCTCCATTCAATGCTGGCCAGATCAGGTGGGGCTTCTGGAAGCCATAGCCCAAGGACATCTAGAGGGCCATGGTTTGAGCACCTCTGATCTAGACAGCCACAGTCGTTCCTGAGCTAGAGGAAGAAAGGAAACAGTTCAGAGGAACGAAGACCCCACATTACGTCATTCGCTGTCCTGTTTGGGAAGGCAATATTCCCAAAGCAGGTACCTTCCACTTGACCATGGGCTGTGTTCGGATGGGGATTCCCAGATACAATAATCCAACGCTGCAAGGAGAGACACTGGTGGAAACTGTGTTCTATGGCAGCATCTGGGATGTGGGATTCCCCAGACGCTGTGGAACCACAACAGTTCAACCAGGCATGACAAAGGACAAGGAATGACCAGAAGTGAAGTTCAGAAACATGTGGAGGGCCTCACATCGGATGATCTCCCCACGGCAAGCTCCTGAGTCTTCTCTCCACCTTCAAGCTACAAGCAGAGTTGCTGAAGTCCAAGCATTACTTGGAAGGTTGGTTTATGGAGATGCTCCTAATGTTCAAACCTACCCTATACGGCAAGTGGATGTAAGTGGGGGGCTCAGCGAGGAAAATAAGCCAAGAACTGCCAGTGGACGCTTCCCGGAACCTTGGTGGATCTTCTCTGGGCCAAAAATCTATGTGGTGAGGAAAGGCCTTCCTATGGGCAAAGGGAGAAAGGGAACCACAGCAACCAGAAACTTGTGTTGCCTGAGCCAGGGGTCCAACTCTTTTGTGATGTCGTTTCAAAAGGACCAACTCAAAGAGTGGGTAAGAAAGTGTTTGCGTGCGTGCGGCATGCTCAGACCTGGAAAACAATGGGGCAAGAACATCACCACATCCTTTCTGCGGCAGGTCAAGGACTCCACTCAGAACCTGAGCGAGATTCTCCCAAGAAAATGCTCCCCACATTCCATTGAAGAGGTTGAGTGGCAATTCCCAACAGAAAAGGGGATATAGCCGTGTTAAGAGCTAGGGGTGTTTTTTTTTTGGGGGGGGGGGACAAAAATTGGGCCCAAAACACTTCAGCATCTTCACCAGATTCCAAGAGTGATGTTTGCAGGCCAGGGACTCAAGCCAACTAGCACAGATCAGTCAAACTACGCAGGGGACCATCAAGTGTGCAATGGTCCATAAGGTTAACTTAACCCAGCAGGGAAGGGTAACAGCTCACAGATCTTTCCTTTAATCCTTCGCTGTTCACACAGGGGTTTTAAAAGATTCCCCTCCCCCTTTGACGCTCAGCACTAGAGGCTTTTCCTGGGGGGAAAAAAAGACATATGTCAGTAGATCAGAAGTTAATAGCAGTCCAGGACAGGAAACTGGGTGACAAGTTAAAAAAAGAAACAGCCTCCATTACAGGCATTGATTTCAAGGAACCATCATCATGAAGCTTGGCTTTTTTTTTTTCCCAATGAAGAGCTGAATTCTCTTAAGGAGGTGGCAGGTCGCTCGGAGTGCCCGATTTGGGACCTGTGGCAAACGGAGGGGAATGGGCCTCCCTTCCTTCCAGAAGCAATGACGTGCAGGAATACCTTGTCACAATATCTTATTTTGCCTTTTTGAGTCCTTTCCAGGTATCCGGAACCAAAGCTTTGACTATGTAGTCTTTTCAATGAGTTCTTCTTAAGACAGCATGCATGGCTTTTCTTATGACTTTGGCTACCACAATAAAGTGTATATCCCTCGGAAAAGGCGTACAGCTGGGGGGGGGGGGAAGGACAGATGCTTTGGTTTCCTACTGAAAGTTTTCCATCTTTGATCCCGGAAGGCAGGAAGGCGCACAATCAGATTGGTGGGGTTGCCATTTACACAGCTGAGGGGAATTTGGAAGCAAAGTGCAAACCTGCTGGTGCACTGACTAAACATTTGCACTTAGACCCGCACGTCTGGACGCTCACCCAAGTGCGGATGGTATGAGGGCGCCACCATCTTTGTCCCCCGGCGGCGAGGCCTGTGTGGGTAAAGGTGAGCGCACATTTCGGGCACTTAGACATGCCCTGCGTGTCGGTGTTCACCTGTACAAAAGGAGCCGTTTCTGATGTGACGTTCCGTCTCAGAGCGCACCGCAAGGCGACTACCGGCCATGCGTGAAACGGACCCAGATCTGAGCATGACTCTCAACAACGCAAATGGCTGCCATGTTTTGCCTTTCCAAGGAAACTGGCTGGAGTCTTCTTTCCCAATGGATACGGTTTCCCAAGCCACCCAAACTATGGAGACGGGCCATAAGCGAAAGGAACAATTTTCCGCATTATCCGGCAGACCGCTGGATGTAAGTGCGCAAAGATTGATAAACAGGGAGGAATTCAGCTAGGCAGAAGTCAAGCTCTGCTAAGCTGACCATCCCAGAGCGTTTTTTGGAGCGGACGCAAAGGTGTCAGGAACCGTGAAGGATGGAAGCCTTTTTCAACAAAGGAAAGAAAACACTACAGCTGCTAGGGGCTCTCTGGTCCTCCTACGAAGAGAATCCGCATCTGGGGTGGTTTGAAGGAACTTGAAATGGACTTCGCAAAAGTGTTTCCTTTTCTACAGGTATTTAGGGCGGTGGGAGGGATTTTTTCTTTTTTTCTTAAGAGGAACACCACAATTGGAAAGGAATGAGAACAGGGAATAGCACAGAGAGGCCTGTGATCAGCAGAAACGGAACCGAAAGGACGGCAAGGTGGAAAGAAACCGCGAACGGTCCCGCTTGGAGAGCCAGGAGGCTGCCAGGTTGCAAAGGAAGCCACCTTTCCGCTGCACACCAGAAAGGTCTGTCCCAAAGCTAAAAGCATTGTTAAAAGCAGTGCAAATACAGCTTACAGTTTTAATAATATTAATATAACACTAAAACACTGATCCTGCTTCCAGCCCGACCCCGGATGTGAAAACCGGGGGGGGGGGGGAGCTGAGGAAGCCAGAAGGGTGTGTGCGAGTGTGACCAGAAGCCCCTTATGCGCTGTAGATGGGTGACAGTATATGGTGTTTCCCCATTTCTAATACTCCCAGCATTTCACTCCTGGCGGGAGTGGAGTTCTAGGAGATGCAATTCAGGGCCATCTGCGGGGGCCACAAGCAGAAAGGCCCCGCAGAAGAGGAAGAAAAGGCACTGTTCTGGGAAATGGTGGTTACCGCCATGTCCATTTCAGTTTGTGAGAGGTGGGTAGGGAATTTTTTTTTGGGGGGGGGGTCGCACAACCGAGGCTGCAGAACTCCTCCTCAGCCTTTTCTCTAACCACCCCCCACCCCCGTTTCTAGGAAACCGCCTTTTGCACATTTTAATTTCATACACAAAAGAAAATCACACTACAAAAGGACGTTAAACAACTTTCACAATATTCATGGCTAAGCTGTCTTTTTTTTTGAGATTTTTGTATTGTTTTCTCTACACAATGTACAATTTCCATTTTCATATTTTTTTTCTTTTTTCTTTTTTTACGGTTCTTTCATCCCCCTCCCTCCCTCTCCCCTGTTTTGTTTTGTTTTTTGTTTTTTAATGTGTCAAGAAATAGCTTATATACAACAAAGAAGTCCTTGTTATAACATTTCGGCAGCAAGTATTAAGCTAAGATTTTTGTCAAGGGGGGGGGGAAGAGAAACAAAATGGGGTGGAAAAGGAGGGAAACCAAAGGCCTGGGGACTGGAAGGATAATGCTTCCCTCTCTCCCTCCCTCTCTCTCTTCCCTTGTCCCTCCAGGAAATATGGCATTGAAAAATCAAAACAATATCCAACCATGGCATCAATCACAAAGGGGACGCTGTGTTTTTTGAAAAGCTAGATAGAGGCTGGGAAAGAAAAGCTTCAGTTCAGTACCACCTTTCTTCCGAAAAAACAACACAAAACTTTCTACAAGATATTTCAAATAAAAGGGGATCGGAGGGGGAAGGAAGAGAAATATGAACGGGTCTGGAAGACCCAACTGGCAAGCTCCGGGAAAGGCAAAGAGAGAGGGAGGGGGGTTGCCGCTCATGATATGGACTCGGGGGAAACACGCCTGGAAGCGGGCCCTCGTGGCCACCGGAAGCAGGCCCTATGCTCTGGGGTGGTGGTGGGGAGCTTATTGCAACAATGGGAAATTCTATGGGGCAAAGCTGATGCTCCTCTGGACCTCAAGCCTCTCTCCACCCAGCAGATGGGTAACACGCCCTTGGCCTTGCAGAAATACCAAGAGAGGTGTGTTTCCGAGTGCCACGGGAGCCCCTTCCCTGGAAACTAAGTGGAAAGGCCCAGAGGACACCGCGCGACCCGCAGGGCGACAGAACGCTCCTCCAAATGCTCCCTCAACCGCCTGCCTGCCTGGGCATTCTTGAGCATGGGGCGTCTGGACCAGAAGTGATGTCCTGAGATGGGAATCGGGCGTTGGCGAGGTGCCCCCCCCCCCGCCTCCACCTAGAACAGACCTCCGGCTCTGCCAACCGCTGTGGGGCCTTGCTAGTGGTTCCCGGTGGATCCTGACCCACAGCGAAGCCTAGAATGACATTTCGCAGCAGAGAGCAGAGCAAGCAGCTGGGAGGGGAGTTCCTGGAAGGGAGGAAGGGCGCGAGGTTTCCGGCCTCAATTCATCTAAAGCTACAGAGACGACGGGGAGACGAGGAGAAGCGAGGCCCCATCACACGCTTCGATGCAAATTCTGCATGCCCGGCCGTGAGGGGCGGGGGCGCTCCATCCCTGCTCCCCCCCCCCAAAAAAAGCAGTTTACTGGGTTCGCTATCATTTAACGTTCACCATCACAGCCTCTGCGTGGGCCATCAACAGCAGGGCCAAAATATTATTGCACATTTCTTACATCAAGACCATCATCTTTATAATTAAAAAAGAAAACAAACAAACAAAAAATACCCACCCGCTTGCCCGCCCACCGGTTTAACACTAACTTTAACCAATACAGAAGGTCGGCTGGCACTGGGCCTACTGGATTTTAAAGGGGGCAGGGATAGAACAATGGCACTTGGTTTTTCGTACTGGGGGCAGGGGAGCTCCTAAATCAAAATTTACGACACGGCGGAGATGGGGGAGCCAAGATTTGGTGGAAGTAAAGGGAAGGGAAGAAGCTCTTCACTGTGGCAGGCACAGAGCCATCGGAAGATACCCAGGCACCCTTTCCAGAAAGAAACCGCAGCGGCATCTTTCCGGTTGGCAACGGGGGGGGGGGGGGGGGAGGAAAGGAAAGCTGGGGGGGGGAAGAAGGAGGGGAAGCTTTGCAGGATAAGGGATACGTAGGCATGCGTGTGTGAGCAACTTTTTAAAAATTATATATTTTCTCTCTTTAGCCACACACACTGGCACACATACGTGCCGCTGACTGCTTGCTAGTTTCGAAAAGATTTAACCTGCGGGACGCTCTCTGGACGGAGCGCCTCTCCCGGCCCCCGTACGGGGTTTCCTCCAGCTCCCCCCCCAAAATGATTTCTAAGTGCTGAGCAACTGGAGGAGAGTGTGAAAAAGTGCGGGGACAGAGGGGTGGGGCAAAGGGACCCCCACAAATTGCAAAGGGAGGCTCAAGGGGGGGGGCTTCTGAGGCCACAGCGGTGGTTGGATTTCTTCCCCCTGAAAGGGGATTTGGGGAAGGGGGAACGGCAGGGCAGCGAAAGGGATGCCAACGGCGAGCTCCTGCCTGCTCCTCTCCACTTCCGGCGGAGTTTGGGGGATTCGTCTGCGATGCGGCGAACGCACATGCGTCGGGCAGAACAGCGCCTTGGTCCTGGAGTGACGGGGCTGAATGATTCGCGCTCTGCTCGCAAGGATCCAATCTCAGGAAAGCGCCCCTGGGTGCATCCGCAGGTACTTTCTCTCCACCTCCACAAGGGTCGGCGACTGCAGGGTCATTGGCGCTCACCGGCCCCGCTGGTCTCCTTGCCTCTCCCTGGGCACGGCTGGGCAGGCTGGTAAGCAGGGTAGTAGGCAGAGGCGTCCTCGTCCTGTCTCAAAAGGCTGCCGCCGCCGACGTGAATCCGGCGCTGAGCGCGCCCTCTGCTGGCGGGAGGGAGAAGCGCAGAGATGGCTTGGAAAGATTCTCTCAAGTGCAGACGCTACTCGCACGCCTCCTTTGGTCTAGGTAGGGCTACACTACAGAACAGGGCAAAAATCCAGCAGCATAGGGCAAAGGAGCAGGTATCGTTCAAAGCCCACAAGGCAGTTTGCATTCCATTGCAAGCACACACAGACGACACGGATGCATCGGATCCAACCCTTTCCCAAGAGAATACTCAACCTGCCCCCCCTAAAATGGCAGGCTTCCTTACCCACTGATTTAGATGAAAACACCCACAATCCAGAGTTAACTCTTTAGGACACAGTCAGTCACCACGGCTGTGGTTTTTTGTTTTTTTTTTGTTTTTTAATGTGGGGCCACCACCAAGCAGGACTCGTTTTCCCAGGGTACCTTCATAGTGCTCCATTTAAAGCCGTGAGCCAGCACCAACCAGCCCTTGGGGGGGGCGGGCGTAAACGCCTTCAAAAGTCTCTAGAAAGATTCCTTTTTTGTTGTTGTTGTTGGTTTTTTTTTACAAAAAGTAAAAGGGCTTCAAAGCAAAACAAAACTGTCCCGTTAAGTAATGGAAAATAAAAAGAACACAACAATTTAAAAAAATTCTATGCCTTGTCATTAAAAATAAAATAAAAGAAGCGTTAAAATAAGCATTACATGTTATAGTGCAGGATCCAAGCAGACACGTTCTGACCTGGAAAGGGGGGGGGGTTTGCTGTAGGTCGGAGTGGCCCCTCGCCACTAACAAAATCCAGAGATGAGGAGAGAGACAGAGAGAGAAGAGGGTCTTGGAGGAGGGCAGGTCATTGAAGTTTTAGAACGTTCTCTGTCTTATTAATCCTTTTTTTTTGTTTTGTTTTTCTTCTTTTTTATGACTTTTTTGTCTTTTCCTCCACATGTGGTAGGCACTGCATGCGACGGACGAAGGGACGTGGGCGGAGCCAGGGGGACCGGAAAAGGGAGGGCACAATTGGCGTTATTTCTGCCCACTGATGGACTGGGATATGGAGCGGGGGGGAATCATATCTAAAAGATACTCCCGTTGCCGGTCTGCCAAACTGGACGCTTTGTGACCTCCGATCCCGGCGTTCAGGTAGGCAATGTTAACACCTGGTGGGGGGAAGGAAACGAGAGAACGGTAAAGCCAGCTGCCTTGTCGCCATCTGGAGGTCCCATAGATCTGCTTTGGACCGAAGCTTCCGGATGTGGGGACATTATCCAGCTTCGAACGATCTGATTGCTAGGGGAGTCAAACACAAGTGACGCCGTGGTCACGCCTTCCGTTTTAAACCTTCTTCGGTCCATCTCCTGACAGCGACATTCACACCTTTTCATCTCTATCCATTTTATCTGTGGACTTACCACCTTGGAAAGTCCCGATGGAGGGTCGAAGGTCCACAGATAACACGGAAATGAAAAGATGTGAGTGTTGCGGTCAGAAGATGGACTGGAGATGGTGGAAAGCGTGACCACGGTCTGACGGGTTTCACGGGCCCCGAAAACAAGCACCAAGTCTGCGATGAGGGTCCTTCCCCGCAAACCTTTCCAAATCCCACCCCTCCCCTGAACCGTTCCGGAGCGTTCATACCTGGCATGCCGAGAAGGCTGCCTGCCACGGAGAGTTGCGGGGCCTGTGCAAAGTTGGAGAGCATGGAGCGGGCCGAGGTGGGGATGCCACGCTGAAGGGTGCCTTGGGGTTGTGGAGCCTGGAAGTGGGCAGGAGGGAGGGGAATCAGAAAGCGCGGGATTCAGCAACGTTGCTAGCAGCGGCAGAACAGCGTCAACATTCCAACACGTTCAACATTTCGCAGAGACCCAACGTAAGAGGGCAAGAGGGGCCTGCTGGATCAGGCCAAAGCCCATTTAGTCACTTTTGGGTATCTTAAGTAGAAGACGAAGGCAAAAGCGACATCTGCTCCCAATTTCCTGCAAATGGCCTTCAGAGACATCCTGTCTGTCCCTCCAACCTGGAGGTGGTACCTGGGCGTTGATACATAATTTGATATTTGTTCATATCAATCTATTTGTACGTATTCGTTCAATATGTATTGGATACAAATGAATACATATCAGATACAAATAGATACGCATCTGATATGAACAGATATGTATCTATTTGTATCCGATATGTATTCATTTGTATCCAGTACATATTGAATGTTTATATGAATATGTACAAATAGATTCGTATCGAACAGAACTTTACCACATTCGAACGCGATCAATTCATACAAATATGGGTTTTCGAACATTCAATTTGTTTCAAATTGAACTAAAAAAAACAAAACAAAACAAAACACATTTGTGCACATGGCTATTCAGCAGCCTTTGATGTGGGACTACGTCAAAAGCCTTCAGAAAGCCCAGCTAGACAATGCCAATTGGTTCACCTTTATCCATGTGTTTATTGACGCTTTCACAGAATTCCAGCAAGTTGGTATGGCATGATTTATCCCTCCAGGAGCCATCCAGTGTTTCTTACCTGACGGAGTGTGTGTTGTCGCATGATGCTTTCCTGTTTGCTGACGCTGGATACGCTGGGGGGAGCGGCGGTGGGGGACAGCGCTGCCTGCTGCTGCAGTCGCTGCTCTATCTCCTGCCAGAGGAAGAGGAGAGAGATGGATTAGGCCACAGGGCTTCCTAAACGATTCCAAACTCTGCACTGCAAACTGGGACAGAAATGCCAGCTTTGGGGCCGGCTACTCCATTTGCTGACCATGGGTTTTCGACAAACTGCACCATCAGATACGGCCCCTTGGGCAGCAGGACCTGCGACAAACTGCTCAGTGCTATGCGGAAGCAACAAGAGAAGCAGTGGTTTTTACAGCCCACTTTTCTCACCCTTAAGGGGACTCAAGGTGGCTGACAAACCCTCTGTTCTTCTCCCCACCACTGAGAACGCCCTTTCCTAGGTGCCCCCCCCCCTTTTGCTGCTGAGGCCAGTGGTAGAACTTGAAGATCTTAGAACAAAGGCAGGTCAATACGGACGAAGGAGTTCCTCCATATATTTATATTTATATATACAACATTTATATATTTCTCCCAACAATTTTTTTTTAAAAGCTCACGATGATGTCACTTTTTGACATTTTAATCTGTAAGGTTAGTGTTTTATGCTGTTCTTGTTCTGTGGAACAGAGACAGACTGGAGAGACTCATCACTGTGCAAAAGCTTTAGGCAAGCGTGGAAAAAATGCTGCAAAGTAAGTCTGTTGTTCCTCCAAAAACTTTGTGCAAGTGGACCTAGAAGAACCGATGCTCTTTTGAAGGCAAAGGTTGGTCATACCAAACAGCACTTTTCCCCCACCTGCCTGTACGTCAGGCATCAGCAGGTTCCAACACCAAGTAAAAATAAACCCGGCATTCAGTCCCTCCCTCTGGTGTCACCTACGTGTCCTCTGCTTTCAAACTTCTTGGTGGCATCCCCTTAAGTTTTGGAATAGCCTTGCAGTGGTGGTACACCAGGCGCCAAACTTCATAGGGATTCTGGCAAGTGGTTAGGGTGCGTTATATTTTAAATATGTTTTTTCATTATGTTCTGACCCGTCCTGGAACCTCCAGGTGATGGGTGGAATACAAATGTTATAAATAAAATAAACTTGTGTTATAGCAACTGCTGGAGGAGGAAAAGAGTCCAGAGAGGAGAAGATTTATTTATTTATTTATATCCCGCCCCATACCCAAGGGTCTCTGGGCGGCTCACAACATTTAAAAACAAACATATTAAAACTGTATCCAACAATACTAAAAACACTACAAGTTTAAAAATCCAGCATAATAATAATAATAATAATAATAATATATTTTTTTAAAGATACAAAAGTTAAAAACAGTAGTGTTTGCAGTGGGGGAAGTGTAGGGAACATTTAACCAAAGGCCTGAGTGAAGAGGTACATCTTCACCGCCTTCTGAACATAAACAGAGAAGGGGCCTGACGCACCTCCAGGGGGAGGCCATTCCACAGCCTGGGGGGCACTACCAAGAAGGCCCTCTCCCGGGTGCCCACCCGCCTAGCTGCTGAAGGCAGTGGGATAACCAGGAGTGCCTCCCCTCCAGATCTTAAGACGCGGGCAGGTCGATATGGGAGAAGGCATACACACACAGGTGGGCACAGGCCCCTCACCTGTTCTTGCTGCAGAGCTTTGACGAACGCGTTCTTCAGCCTGTTGGTGTGTTCAGCCTTGAGGGCCTTCTTCTGGTTGGAGGTCATGCACTGCTCGCACAAGATCTTACCGTTCTTCTCCTGCTTCCAGTGCGGGGTGAAATCGGTGCGGCACTGGGCACAGACAAATGGCTCAACCCGCAAGAGAGAGGCACAGCCTTTGCCTGGGGCAGAGACGAGAAGGAAGGGTAAGAAGACGGAGAGATTTCCAAAACGAGAATCATGAACCTTTCATCTTCTACACCCAAGGGCCACATACAACCCTTCCCAACTTTCTGAGGAGCCCACAACACTCATGGGTGGGGCCACTATGGTTTTGACTATACATTGTTTCCTATACACTGCACATTGTCTAGGACCACAGTTACTGCACCTTTATGCTCATGAATTTATTATTATTACGTGCCCAAAGGTCTCAGGGCAGGTAGCAAAATTAAAATCAAATATAAAAATGAACATATTCAAAAAGTAACAGTGTCTGGAAGCGGAGAGAAAAGGCTGCCTCCCCATTTCATCAAAGAGGGGCATCTTTACTGCCTTCCTAAACATATGAAGGTGCCTGACGCACCGCAAGGGGGAGACTGTTCCAAAGCCTGGGAGCCACCACTGAGAAAGCCCTGAGCTGGGTACCCACCCTTTGGCTGCTGAGGATGGTGGTACAACCAGGGCCTCGCCTACAGATCTTAAGGCACAGGCAGCTTGATATGGAAGAAGGCTTTCTTTTGGGTATTTGGGGCCCAAGCACTTGGGGCCTTGTGATTTAAGGTTAATACCTTGAATTGGGCTCGGTAGTGAATTTGCAGCTAGTGAGATGTGTGGTCTGCAGTGAGTGGGTGTGGGATTATATGACCTCTACGGTGACCTTTCTGTTCCACATTGCACTTTCTTCTCTTGTGCTCTCTTTCCCTGGACGCCCGTCTCGGACACTCCCACGACGGCGCTTACCTTGGCTGTCAATGACGCTTTGCACCACTTCTTCCAGCCCCACCATGTAGATGAACTCGCTGTTGGCTGCGCTGGGCAGGAAGTGGAGCAAGGGGGCGGGTGGTTTCGGGGGCGGGATCTCCAGGAGGGTCTTCTCCAGCTGCTTGCGCAAGGCAAGTTTGGCGGCCGCTTGGGAATTGGCAGCGTCGCTGACCGCGCTCGGGCTGGGCAGCGGCGAGGACACCCGGTTCACTGTGCCCGGCTGGATGTGGGAGGCAAGGTTCATGTAGATGGCGGAAGAAGTGGTGCGCTGGCAGGGGACAGCTGAGCTGGACTGCTGGAGGGGGGCAGGCAGGAAAGAAAGAGGGGAAGAGAAAGTCAACCAGAGGAAGGCCTCAGAATTCCAAAGGCACCCCTAACAAGCGCACAGAAATCCAGAAACGAAGAGGAGCCCTGCTGGATCAGGCCACAGCCCACCTAGTCCATGAGAACCTAGGAGGAGCCCTGCTGGATCAGGCCACAGCCCATCTAGTTCATGAGAACCTAAGCGGAGCCCTGCTGGATCAGGCCACAGCCCATCTAGTCCATGAGAACCTAAGAGGAGCCCTGCTGAATCAGGCCACATCCCATCTGGTCCATAAGAACCTAAGAGGAGACATGCTGGATCAGACTACAGCCCATCTGGTACATAAGAACCTAGGAGGAGACCTGCTGGATCAGACTACGACCCATCTGGTCCATAAGAACCTAAGAGGAGCCCTGCTGGATCAGGCCACAGCCCATCTGGTCCATAAGAACCTAAGAGGAGCCCTGCTGGATCAGACTACAGCCCATCTGGTACATAAGAACCTAGGAGGAGACCTGCTGGATCAGACTACAACCCATCTGGTCCATAAGAACCTCAGAGGAGCCCTGCTGGATCAGGCCACAGCCCATCTAGCCCAAATAACCTAATTTGGCCAAATTTGGCCGAATTCAGACATTCAAATTCGAATGGAATCTTGGCACATTCGAAGATTGACATTTGAATTTGAACTGAATATCTTGCTACATTCGTATGAAACTTCATATGGTAGCAACTAGGAATGTGGAAGAATATTCAAAATATTCATTATTCGACCGAATTTGGCCTAATTTGGACATTTGAATTCAAATTGAACGTCCAGACATTTGTTTTTTTAATATTTGATCAAGTATTTCCAATCATTCGGACATTCATACATGTACGGATATGTACACATTACATACAGGTACGTATGCCTCTTATTCATATCCATACACATATGAACAGAAACGTACAGGATAAAAACAGGATGTGTGCAGACGTGTATGGATACAAAGAAATGTTGTTGACATTCGTAGCATCAAAATTCGTACCAGTTCAAATTTTAATACATTAGTTTTTCCTCCATCCGTATGAGTTCGGACATTGAATTTGAATCTAATCAAATGTCAAAAATTGCCCTAGTAACAACTGATGTCTCCTCCCGTACAATCCTCCCTGCGCTCTCCGGTCCTCTGGGAGGAACTTACTGCAGCCTCTAAAATCTAGGCTTGCGGCGACCTCCCAGAGGGCGTTCTCTGCTGTCGCCCCCAAACTCTGGAACGACCTGCCGGATGAGATCCGTCAGATAACATCATTAGACAGCTTTAAAAAGGCGGTCAAGACGGATCTCTTCCGGCAGGCCTTTCCAGATTAACCATCCCGGCCCAGATTCCCTGATTCCTCCCGTGGCCCCATCTTAGTGATGGTTGAGGATCAACAGAGGGACATCAGGGTTTTTAGTTTTTAAAATATTGTTTTATGCATTGATATTGTGTTTTAATATGTTATACTGTTTAATACTGTCTTAAGGGGGGGAGGGATAAGGTGTTTTTATATTTTACTGTTGTTAACCGCCCGGATTGGTTTGCCATAGGGCGGTATACAAATAAATATTATTATTATTATTATTATTATAGTTCCATCCAAAGACAGAAAACAGCTTTCAAGTGGCACTGGAGGCCACCATGTCAACCGAATCCTATTCCAACGTCTATCTGGCCAATGACCGTATAAGAATTTGCTCGAAATCCAGCAGAGGTTGAGTTTTTGACCCATCGTTCTGTTAACCACCCAAGTTAACTCAGCGCTGTCTGCACTCCACTTTAGTTTAATGGCATCACACCACTTACCGGCTGGTAGCTGATGGCGGGACTCATGTTTGGAGTGGTGGTGCGGATAAGGCCCGGTTTTGGGGGAACACGCTGTCCCTGAAGCTGGGTGGGGTTTGGTGCAATCACACGCTGCGACATCAGCATGTGAGGGAGGGCCGTGTTGGTGGCTGACCGGATGACGCTGTGACCCTGGCCAAAGAGAGAGGAATAAGGATAACGTTGTTTCTAACAGAGACGTGCAAAACCAGTTCGTTTTTGAACCGGGTGCTCCGGCTGGTTCAAACTCAAACTACCCGCGAATCAAGATTCAAACTGAACTTGGCGGCTTGTTTGGACTTGCTAAACCACCCAGTTCAAGTTTAACGGGCTTATGATCATCAGGGTTAGTTTTTCAAAAGGAATTTTTAAAGCTATTTGAATGTTATTTTACCGACAGGCAGGTGCAAAGCTGGTCCAAGGTTTGAATTGCATTAAGCCAGGAGGGCTATCCTGTAGATTTCAGGGCATGGGCAGGTCAATATGGGAAAAGGCGTTCCTGTAGATATTTGGGACCCAAGTCATTTTGGGCCTTATAAACTGAATTGCGTTCAGTAGTGAATTGGCAGTAATAACCCATAACCTTTCAGCCACCTGCATGCGGAAGCCCACTAAGGTGCATGTGGAAACACCCTGCCTTACTCAGAGGCTCTAGCCACTACTCTGCCCTGCCTCCGAAGACGACTGCAACCCCAAGAAATGAGATCCCACCGCCCTTTCCCAGCTCTCTTACCTGTAATGTTCGGAGGTTTGGGGGCTCAACCCCTTGAGATCCAGGCCGGGAGGGAACTTTGGACAGAACCTGCTGTCCAAGGTGGGCAGGAGATGGCTGGACAATAGAAGCTGCATTCTGGACAACTGGAGTCTAACAGGGAGGAAGAGAAAACAAAGGGAATAGTTTGAAGGGAAAGCAACTATCTGTTTGCATTTATAGCCCGTCTTTTGTTTAATGTAGCTTTAATACTGGATTTATTTTTCAGGGTTAAGTGCAAACAGGCCCTGACTCCTCCTCTTCCCTTTGGCACGACACAGCTGCCCAAACTTACCATTCTCTTCCCTGGCACCCTCCACTCTCCAAGCGGAGAAAGTTTTATTCTATTTCATTTAAGAGTTTATATCCCACCATTCACCAAAAGGTCTCAAGGCAGTTCACAACAATGAAAAGATCAACTCTACTGTATAAACTGTTAAAACATACAGTCGGACCCCTGTATCCACTGATTCGGTAACCACTGTTACTGGGTCCGTCCCCCCACGCCCCCGTGGGTGCCATAAGGGGAAAACACCCAGAACCGGAAGGCCTACTTCAGCCTCCGGAAGACCTACTTCGGCCTCTGCAGAGCATTGGAATAGCTGCCCGACGCCACCGGAGCGTGCGGTAGGTGGGCACAAGGCGTCTGGTGGGGTCGCACATCTATTCCAAAGCCCTCTGGAGGCTGAAATAGGCCTTCCGGAGGCCAGAAAAGCACTTCCCGTTGTTGGGTTGCCTGACCCCAGAACTGGAAGGCCTGTTTGCAATTATCCATGGTTTTGGGTAACCATGGTAGAAGCTGGAACGTATTCCCAGCGGATAAGGGGGTTCGGATGTATTTAAAATATAGTCCATCCTGGCAAGACAACACCAAGAGGAAGATAAGCGTCAAAGCCCTGGGTAAAGAAGAATGTTTTAATCAGGCGCCCCAAACCATATATAATGGAGGCACCTTGTGAGCCTCTAGAGCAGTGGTTCTCAACCTGGGGATCGGGACCCCTTTGGGGGTCAAACTACTCATTCAGAGGGGTCGCGACGAGTCTCCCGCTGACCTTCCATCCCACCTCCCAGTTGCCCCCCCCCCCATGGTCAGGGGTCTCCACAACATGAGGAACTCCATTAAGGCATTAGGAAGGTTGAGAACCACTGTTCTAGAGGGAGACTGTTCCAGAGTCTGGGGTCACCACAGAAAAGGCCTTCTTGCATACCCCTGCCCCCTGAGACACGGAGAACTACAAGATGGCCCTCTCCTGGAGACCCCAATACCCTGGGCAGGTCTATATGGGAGAAGATGCTTCTTCAAACAACCAGAGCGCATGATTAATACAGCTGCTTATGTTGCATGAAAGTCTAAGAATCCCTAGGTCTTGGAGCGATCCGCACCGAAGCCCAGCACCCACCTTTTGCACCACGTTCTCTTTCTGCAACTGGCTCTGCCGTAGCTTCTTCAACAGCACCAGCCTGGCCTCCTCCAGCCGCAGTTCATCCCGGAGCTGCTTGATCAGCTGTTGCCTCTCCTCAAGGCCCTTACCCTGCGGCAGAGAGGAGCAGAGGTGGGCGGGTTACTTATGGGCTCACTGAGCGAGGGATCCCTCCAAAGGCCAATGAAAAAAGCACATATACAATGGGAGGAATTCGGCTGAGCAGCAGCACATGTGAAAAAGACTTGGGTGTCCTGGTAGATCATCAACTGAACATGAGTCAACAGTGTGAGGCAGCTGCAAAAAAGGCAAACGCAATCCTGGGGTGTATTAGGAGAAGCATAGAGTCCAGATCACGTGAAGTTATTATCCCCCTCTACTCTACCTTGGTCAGACCTCATCTGGAGTACTGTGTCCAGTTCTGGTCACCCCAGTTTAAAAAAGACGCTGACAAGCTGGAGCAGGTTCAAAGGAGAGCTACCAAGATGGTGAACAGTCTGCAAACCATGTCCTATGAGGAACGGCTTAAGGAACTAGGAATGTTTAGTCTACCAAAAAGAAGACTGAGAGGAGACATGATAGCTGTCTACAAATACCTCAAGGGTTGTCACAGGGCAGAGGGATCAGCCCTGTTCTCACTCTCTCAAGGAAGGACTAGAAACAATGGGGTGAAACTGCAGGGGAAAAGATTTAGTTTAGATGTTAGGAAAAAATTTCTCACAGTAAGAGTGATCAACCAGTGGAACAGGCTGCCACGGGAGGTGGTTGGTTCCCCTTCGATGGAGGTCTTCAAGCAGAGACTGGACGGCCATCTGTCTGAGATGGTTTAGGAGATTCTGCCTTGAGCAGGGGGTTGGACCCGATGACCCAGGAGGTCCCCTCCAACTCTACCATTCTATGATTCTATGAAATGACGCCCTCACCAGAACCTGCGCTGGGTGCCATGAAAACATCACTGCACTCATGCTCTGAGGCGCAGGGTGAAATCACAGGGAAGGACAGGGGAAGCGGCACCGTGCATCTGGTCAATGAGATCAGGGTGCGTGAGGAAGGGAGCTGCTCAGGTGTCCAGCAACAAGCCCAACCTCACCTCCTGCTGCCCTTGCTACTCATCCGTGCAGAAGACCTTTGCCTGGATGGAGAGGCAGGCAGGAGGCCTCTAAAGACCATCTGCAGGGAGTCAAGAACAGGGGAGGGTTGCTTTAGAAATTGTATTGTATTGTTAAGTCGCATTCTCAATAATAATAATGATAAAAGAACTGGTGAAGATTCTGCCCTGGTTTTCTGCTTGAGATGCTCAGAAGCAGTTGGTGGGCCACTGTGTGAGGCAGGACGGTGGACTAGATGGGCTGTGGCCCGATCCAGCAGGGCTCCTCTTAGGTTCTCTGTATTTTAAAGAGTCTGTACACTCCTCCTAAATGGCGCAGTCACAAAAAGTCACATTCAGAACAAGTCTTTCTCATGTCTCCTCCGTGTTGGTTGGGTTCAGGGAACTGGCATGATCTCTCCTCGCGTCACAGGCAAAATCCCACACTCAACAGGGGCTTTACCTTGAACATTTCCAGGTTGGCAGCCTTGAGCCTCTCTTCCATGCGGGAACTGGAGCGAGGGCTTGAGGCCTCATTGTCAGAAAGGACGATGATGTCTGGGGAGGGGGTCAGCCGCCCTCGATCCTGGTCACTGCTGTATGAAAAACCACAAGAGAAGGTGAGAAAGGAAAAGGAGGGTCTGGATCTCTTGCCCACTGGGCCATCATGGCTATGGGTCATCCACCCTCTGGTAACCTCTAGACTGGACTACTGTAATGCACTCTACATGGGGCTGCCCTTGAAGACGGTTCGGAAGTTGCAGCTAGTGCAAAATGCAGCTGCCAGGGTGCTGACTGGAACAACTAGCCGGATGCACATCACACCGGTCTTAAAAAGGGTTGCACTGGCTGCCAATTCACTACCGAGCCCAACTCAAGGTATTAACTCTGACTTACAAGGCCCTAAATGACTTGCCCCCCAAATATCTAAAGGGATGCCTTCTCCTATACCAACCTGCCCGTGCCTCAAGATTGGGAGGTGAGGCCCTCCTGGTTGTCCCACCACCCTCAGTACTGAAATGGGTGGGCACCTGGGAAAGGGCCTTTTCTGTAACGGCCCCCAGGTTATGGAACAGTCTCCCCCTTGAGGTGCATCATGCCCCTTTTCTGTATATATTCATGAAGATGGTGAAGACGCACCTCTTTGCCCTGGCCTTGGACTGACGCGATTATCCTTTCCGCCCCACTGCAGATGCTATTATTTTAATATTTAGGATATTGTTTTAAATATGCTGAATCTTTTAAGTGTTTTTTTTATGAATATTATTGTTTTTAATATATAGTGGTTTGCAATTTGTTGTTTTAAAGGTTCTTGCCCACCCTGAGACCATCGGGATAGAAATATAAACAAACAAACAAACAAACAATTCCATAGTAAAAGTAGTCCCCCATTCTCAAAGGAAAATGTAGATCTAAAACTCATGAGTAGCAAGCAACAGCCAATCTTCCCTTGCATTGCTCCTTCTGACTCTGAAAATCCGCTTTTTGGAAAGGTCAGCCTTGTAAACTTGCAACCTTTCCCCGGGGTACTCAACTTTCACTTGTAATGTGTGCATTTCACCACTTTTAACCTCACAAACAAGGAGAGATGACTCAGGCAGCGGAAGCATTTCTTGCTCAGAATGGGCCTCTAGACAATGCTGTGTTACAATACTAGTCCCTCTTGGACACCATGGAGAAATCAAATAGAGAGAGGATCCGCAGTATGGAAATTTGCCCCATTCCAAGGCAAACCCTCTGGCTAGGCTTTGCTTTCATATGCGCCCATTTCATAGCTGCCCTCAAACTTCATGCAAACTGCGAAAAGTTCTGTATTTTAGATGAGTTCTAGAACTCCCGGAATAATCTGAGGCTTCCCCACAACTAGCAGGCGCTTGAATGCAGAATACACATTTCTATTCTGGGCAGCACCCTAAACCACAAGTCTTTTCAAGAACACGCAAAAAAACCCAGAAGCAAACCTTAGAACACCAGCGACATAGCAGACACACGATTCACTGCCAGAGAAAGTCTTAGAAGGCCCCCACTGTACCCACAAAAGCAGAGGCAAAACTGAAGAGGAGGGGCCCCCTGGCCAGTTTCTGACTGGTTCCTCACCTTCTGTCTCCAGCACAGCAGGTGTTGGCTCTTTAGCCCACAGGCTCTGAGAATCACCCGATCTCAGTAGTAGGGGCAGACTTGCTTAATGCTCGGATGGGAGACCACAAGGAAAATGAAGACTGGACCGGGAAGTGAAACAATATTCCAGAAAAGGGCAACTATAACCAACTTCATCCCTCTGCCTCTTAAGATGTACTTTTTGCCCCTACCTTTGGCAAAGGAAGAATGCTTCCACCTGGCGCTAACATTTAGTTGTTTTAAGCGATATTTCAACATCTGAGTCTTATTATTTCTTAATTTTTTAAAAATCTCTTTTCAAATTGTTCAGACCCACTCTGAGGCCTTATGGACACTTTTCTTGTCCCAAAACTGCAAATAAAAGCATTGCTGGCACATTTAGCTTTTACAAAGATCCAAGTTAACTGTGGTGCGGCAGGAACTCTTTTTTTAATTTGTACAAGATCATCACAGTTATGGCATGCGACCTTGTCGGCAGTCAGTTTGCTTTACCAGTGCTACTTCTCCAGAAAAGCCCCTTTTAGTCTGTGGCTGTGCAGGTGGAGGCAGAATAGGACAGTGAGATGGATTGCTTCTTTTCCGAAACCATCCTCCATTTTTTAATTTATAAAAAATACTTGACATTCCAGAAGAAAACACGATTTCTCTTCAAAACAAAACCACCTTCAATCTGCCAATCTTAAAGATTTCAAATGATAATATTTTACACTTCTGTAAGCAATCTATAAACATTAGAGGGAGTGGTTTAATGTTTTAATATACATTGTTACTGTTTATATATAAATGTTACACATATATATATGTGTGTGTGTGTGTATATGTGTGTGTATGTATGTATATATTTATATATATGTATATATATAAATGTTGTTACCTGCCCTGATAGAAATACAAACAAACAAACACCTGCCTGAAGTTGAACGATGCGATATTTGGAAACTTTTTCTCTGTGAAAAGAGGATGCTCTCTAATCCGTAAAGATATCAAATATGGGACTACAAGTAAGTTTTACCCAGGAGTTGCCTTCTGTTTTGCCTCATTCTGATCTTTTCCCCTGCAAGCGTGTGCACGAATGACATTTTCAGGTCCCGGTTCAATTTGAATCGAATAGCCGAAAATTCCATTCGATTGGAACCTCTAAAATTCAAATTTAACCAAGTTCAAATCTATTCGTTTGAACTTTCGATCTGAATTTGCACTGACGAGTGTCGAGAATTCAAAATTCATTCGAATCTTTACATTTGAATTTATGGACATTTGACTCAAACTTGAATGTCGAAATATGGGCAGATTCAATCGAATTTCGAATGCTTCCAAATGTTGGCAAACACCCCTATTCCCCTGTGCTGTGCAATTTAATGGCTACAGAAAACCCAGGAAGTAGGGAACCATGAAGGGCCCTGCTAACTAACATAAGTCAATGGGGCTTCAGAAGCCAAACCACATTGTTCAAAGTTTCCAGAATTGCACTAATCAAGAGAATTCATATTTTACTAACTGCGTCAAAGCAAAACAATGTTATGCAAGGGAAGCCACTTTTAACAACCACGTAAAAGCAAAACCGTGCAATACACGATCATGTTATTAAAGGATATATAAATGAATATGTAAAGCTCGGCTATTGACAGGACTCCTGAGCAACGGTTTAAAAATGGGTTGAAGATTACATGGAGACGATCACCATAAAAGAAGTTATCAGAACCTGTGGTGCTTTGCTTAAGCGCTTCAATCTAAATTCGGCTCTTCAATCTCCATGAAATGCTAAAATATTTTGTTCTATAGGATGGAATGAAAAGCCCGCCATGGTGGAAAGAGGTTAAGTCTCGTCCCTGCAAGGAAACATGCTGGGCTGTGTACCTCTTGGGGCTGTTGCTGAAAGGGGTGGGGGGGGGGGGGGAGAAAGGAAGCAGGAATTTACAAATGCACCTCAAATTCCTTGGAGCACAGACGAACTGGCATGTGTATGTAATTTGGAATGGTGGTGGCTACAGACCCTGCTATTGTCTTGCAATGGCTATGATTTCTTGTGACTGGCACAGCCAGGAAGGGTAGAATGAATTCTAAGCAGCCACATTTATAAATCATTTCATTCTACTCACAGGTAGGTCAGAAGGAGAATGGAAGGAGGTAGGTATCCCCGTTAATTTCTCAATAGATGCAGGTCAGCAGTAGGCCATCTACTTTGCATACTGAAGGTCCAGCTGTGACCACTGGCATGTCTTACCCAAGGTGATACAGTAACAGGCTTTGAGAAGACCCTTGCCTATCACACACCCTGCAAAAGGCTTGGCAGACGATGGAAGAAATCCCTACCTTGTACATTTGGTTCGTCCTTCCTGACCTAGGGCCTTTCTGCACTTCGCTGATTAGGCTGCCGTGAACTAAGGCTGGTAAACTTCTGATAAAAGTGGACCATTCACACTCGCGATGATGAAAGCTTCCCCAAAGTGTCCACTACCGGCCTGAAGTGCAAATGGTCCTTCCATTTACCAACCCACGCCGCTGCATCTTAAGCCGGAAGTTCCGCCTCCTCGCTGCCGCGATTGGCTGCCGTTGCAGAGGGGTGTGTTTGAGCAGGTGTATTGCAGCCAATCATATTAGCACCTGTGATCGAACGCCCCTCTTGCAACTCTATGACCAAACACCACGCCCGTGGTTTGGTGGTCCAGTCATGGCAGAGGTAAGCGATCAATCACAGCTGCCGCCACCAGTGCGCCTGCGTGGATGCCGCCTCCCATGCCCAACGACAGCAGGGAACTGGAAGAAGAGCGAATATGGATAGATGGATGGATGGACGGATGGATGAATGGTCATGCCCCTGGATGCTTCAGGTAAGCTTTTGGTCAATGTTGGTAAAGGTGTGGAGCATGATTTAGTGCCCCACTGCTAATCAACAATTAGTGAATGCCTGGGGAGGCAGGGCATGCTTGAAGGCTATAACAACCTGCCCCGTGTGTGTATCCTCTTCCCCAGAGGGTCACTAATTGTTGACTACCAGCCTAAATGTGAATAAATCTCTAGTATTAGATGCCCAGCTAACAGCTGTGGTGCCTAAGTTGTGGTCCTCCAAAGACCCAGTGTTAGATGTTAATGGAAGGTGGAAGGCACCTTTTAACTCCTTCCTGAGACAGAAGAAACACTCGGTCCAAGTATTTCCCACAGGCCACACCAAGAGCCTTTCTGCACTCGCCTTGCCTTGTTCCAGGCCAGGAAGTCAGCAAAACAGTGCTGATTCAGACCAGGTCCCACTCCAAAGGGCTACGGAATGAAACGTCTTCACTTCGGAGCCCACCGTGGATCCATTTTGGCAGCAGGCTTGGGTGTGCTGCCAAGAGGCATGTTCCATACTAGGCTCACCTGGTCCGATAACAGATCTCTAATGCAGATGGAGCTTATCAGTGGCGGGTATCAGTGGTGGGCAGGGTCTCAGATCCACCCGAATGTGCAGACAGATGAGGACCTGCATCTGGCTAGGGGGGGCTCCTAACACAGACTGCAGGTAAGTGCAGAAAGGGAAAGGGTCCTCTAAGGTTCTCTGGCACCCAAGAAGGTAGAGTGCCCAAGAATGCTGCTAACCTATGAATTAATCTTGCACACAGTCTACTCAACTCTCAGAAATAACAGCGCAGGCTTTAAGAAGACATGACTCTTCTTTTTGGCCTCATCTGTTATAGAACACAGGAGCCCTGTGCCCAGCAGAGCAACTGTTCTGCAAAGCAAATTTGGCAAACCCCCAGCATCCTCAGCTGCAGTCTTCTCCTCCAGGCAATCTGGGTGGAAAGTGGATGGTTTCAGACTGCAAACTGCTAACCTGGGTATCGGTGCTCCTGGATTTATTTGCAAGGCCAGCTCAGAAAGGCAAGTCAACTGCTAACCTGGAAAACAAACTGTAAGAAAATGTATTGTTTTGCAAAAGCTGGGCTGACTAGGTTTGGTACGTATTCCTTGGTGTCCTTTCACTGCAAGGTGAACACCTAAATCTTCAACCCACACGATGCTGGCTAATAAACCGGTTTATACTTCAGTCGGAGGAATTCTATTTTCTAGCAAATCAGCAAGCTGAGGATGTTGCTATTCCTGCAAGACCTCAACAGAACAGGCTCCTAACCTTCATGAAACACCTCATAAGGCAGGGTGGGTTCAAACAGGTCACTGCAAAAAGGTGTTTCAAGAGCAGGCAACAACCCTGACTTAGAAAGGCAGGTGACTACCTGAACTCCATCAGGAAGCTGCGTAACAAGGATCCGTGACAGGCGAATGGACCAAATTCTGGCCTGGAAGTGAATCCAAAGACCTCAGAAACGGACGTCACTTCCTGTCACTCGGAGACCAGTGATGTCACTCAGCGGTAACCAAGCGCTACTAGAGGCCTTATGACGTCACACAAGGTGAAATGACACTTGCAAACAGGGCTGGCCACTATCCCCCCAACAGCCAAATATTAGAATTGGGGCAAAAAGGTTTCTATTTGCATCAAGCATGTTTATATAGGCAACCCAACTTTTTTGTGTGATGCAATGCTGTACGAATAGTGCTGCATCTGTTGCAGGGAAATTGGAATGGCCACAGAGAAACAGACCCAGGAATGCAGAAAGTGTTATCCTATTATGCCCTTCAGTTTCTCAGTTTTGCACTTTTGCAAAGTTCTCTCCATAGACGGGAAGACAGAGAGCCTTGGTTCCAGAAATCAAACATAAACTCTGAGGCTGCTGCAAAGCTAGAATTCTGAAAAACCTGCATACTTGTTACACGGAACCCAGCTGGGATCCTGGCTACTTCAACAATGCCTCTATGTACTTCTCAAAGGCTGCATCCGCACACAGTAAAGAGGAAAAAAGGGCTCAAAAGGTGGTAGCGCCAGCCTGCCAGTGCTTAATTCACATTAAAAACTGGAAAATTCACTTCCAAAATGCATTATTTGGTCTTTAATGTCGAATAGAGGTGGGATGAGAACTCTAGCATCTGGCATGCTATCAACTCTAAGCTGATTTTTTAAATGCAGGGGCAACATTCCTCTATCGCTATCAGTGCTGTTTAAGGGATGCCCATGGGTGAGAGCTAAGTTTTCAGACCTCTGAAAAGTGACGTGGGTTTTGATTTCATTCATTCATTCATTCATTCATTCATTCATTCATTCAAAACACTTCTATATCACTTCCTCTAATATTCTAGAAGCAGTTTACAAACATTGAACATTAGAAACAAGAGTAAAAACATTTAAAATGGTACAAGCTATGGAAAATCAGGGTGGGAGAAGCAATCACTCATACAGGAAACGCTTGGATGAAGCGAAAGGTCTTTAGTAGGTGCCTTACTTGTAAGTAGGGCATTCTGCAAGATAGATACTACCACTGAAAAAGCGTAAGTTTTTAACAAAGAAGGATAAAGGCTGAAGTTATACTGGAGTGAGTAGTTGAGGGAGCAGGGAGTCAGAATAAGGCCTTCTTAGTGGTGGCCCCGAAACTGGAGAGGAAGTCTCTCTCTGTGGTTTACCAGGCACATTTGCTTTATATGTTCAGGAGATCAGTAAAGACACAGGTATTTGCCCTGGCCTTTGGCTAAGGACCCCCCACTCCTAGGTCAGGCATTGTTATTTTTAGTGTGTTCATTTTATATTTTGTTTTTATTGCTGTAACCTGCCCTGAGACCTTTGGGTATAGGGTGGGATAAAATAAATAAACTCCTGGTGACTCTACAGACACCTCCATGTAGTTTTCTAGGCAGACATACAGAAGTGGTTTTCCACTGCCTTCTCATGGGAAGATGCCAGGGAATGAATCTCCAAATCTTACGTACTGAAAGGAGATGCTAAATGCTACTGAGCTCCACCTTTTCTTTAAGTACCCCTTCTATTCAACCCCTGTTGCTAGCGTCTCCACAGACACTTCTAGTTTCCTTGGCAACGAAGAAGAAGGAGGAGGAGGAGGAGACTCAAATGTGGCTGACAAACCTTCTGTTCTTCTCCCCACAACGGTCACCCTGAAACACAAGTTGGCTTCGCAGAGAAGTGCGGAACCGAACCGGGAAACTAACAGCAAAGAACCCGACACTCTAACCACAAGACAAAACTTCCCTGAGGAAGAGGTCCGGTCAGAACTTGTGGTCTCTTGCATGCAAAGTGGACGCTTCTCCACCGAGCCACCATCACTGCCAGGAAAAGTCAGGCGTGAATTAACAGGCAGGCAACCCTGGCAACTTGCGCTGGAACTTCACGATGCTCAACTTCTCCGTCTCTGATAGAACTGAGCAGCAGAGAAGACAGCTTTGTCTTCCATTTCTCTTCTGGCTGTGGCCTGAGGGTATGCGATATCTTGTGACTGCAGATGCAATGCTTTATTAAGCTAGCCAAAGAGGTTTTGGAACCACTGGCTGAAAAAGCAAAGCTCTCCTTCTCTCCAGTGGCAACTCCTGGTACTGCTCTACCAAGCAAGAAGATCACCACAAATCCTGCGCAGGAGACAACGGTGGAAGGAGGGGGAAACTCTGCATGGGAGCTCAAGCTATGCAATCTATCAGACTGTGGGATGGGTAGGTAGGTGAGCAAAGGCTTCTCTTCACAGCCACAGAGTGCTCAAGCACCAAATCCAAGGGAAGCTTCCTTGCCAGCTATCAATCAACAGGAACAAAGGGCCAAGACTCCAGGGACATTATCCAGAGGAGCGGCAGCAGCATTATTTACTTACTTAGCGTCGGGCAAATTCACATCTTAACGCATTAATAAAATAGCTAAATGCAAGATGAAAACAAGGAAAGTCAGGAAAGATCTCCAGGTAAAATCACAAACCTATATCTAAGTCACAGATGTCGTCTACTGCCCCTTTTGTCACTGCCAGGAAACCACAACTACGGGAGTTCATGAATGCAACTTTCGGCATTCGACTTGATTAGAATCTAATATCATCTGGAGGCGGTAATGGGCTGGATGAGGGTGAAAAAACTGAAACTGAATCCAGACAAGACAGACCTGCCCGTGCCTTAAGATCAAGTGGTGAGGCCCTCCTGGTTGTCCCACCGCCTTCAACAGTGAGGTTGGTGGGCACCCGGGAGAGAGCCTTTTCTGTGATGGCCCCCAGACTATGGAATAGCCTCCCCTTCGAGGTGCGTCGTGCCCCTTCCTTATATATATTTAGGAGGGCGGTGAAGACGCACCTCTTTGCCCTGGCCTTTGGCTGAGCTGTTTATATCCCCCCCCGCCCCCCAGTACAGACGCTGTCATTTTAAACATATTGTATATTGTCTTACATTTGTGTGAATTTTTAATGTCTTTTAAGGTATATTCTATTTTAATACGTTGTTACCCGCCCAGAAACCTCCGGGTATGGGGCGGGAGAGAAATGTAAATAAATAAATAAAATATCTGAAGATTCGAATCGACACGAACGTCTAAAATTCAAATGTATTCACATTCGGCAATACTTGTATGTATTCGTACGCATTCTGTTTTTATCCTGTATTCGTATGCGTCCTGTTTTCGTCCCGTACGTCATCTGTACAAATGCATACGGATACATATGTAATGCACACCTATCCGTGCAAATACGAATGTCGAAATAATTTGTACGAATGATTTGAAACGCGTTCAAATGTTTAAATTCGAATGTACAGATATTTGATTCGAATTCAAACGTCCAAATTCGATCGAATTTCAAATGTTTCGAATCCTGTGCGTAACCCTAATCACAACAGTTCTCCCTATATCAGTGGTTCTCAACCTGGGGGTCCGGACCCCTTTAGGGGTCGAACCACCCTTTCAGAGGGGTCGCGACGGGTCTCCCACCGCCCTTCCCTCCTACCTCCCAGCTACTCCATCCCCGTGGTTGGGGGTCTCCACAACATGAGGAACTCCATTAAGGGGTCGCGGCTTTAGGAAGGCTGAGAACCGCTGCCCCATATGCTGCCTCTGACATTCCTGTGCTACATACTGGATTGTCTTGTCTTTCGGCCCCACAGTCATTGGGTATGGGGTTATTCCCCACTTACAAAGAACATATACACATTTACCGTGTCCTGAGCGCATGTGATTTATAATCATCCATAATCGCATGGAGCTGGTCGAATCCAGGTGGTTTTTCCAAGATACAGGGCAAATTCCAGCACTGGGGAAACCAACCATCTCTATCCAATCTTGTTTTCATATGTTAAGGGTATTAAAATCATCTTCCATTAGGGCTCTGGCAGCGGAAACAGCTGGGCATCTAGATCGCAAGCTGTTTCGTTCCACATAGGTTATTCTCTTCATTGAAGAAGAAGAAAGAGGAGGAGTAGGAGTTGGTTTTTATACCATAGTTTTCTTACCCTTTTAGCCAGTTTGGTCTAGTGGTTAGGGAGATGGACTCTTATCTGGGAATACCGGGTTTGATTACACACTCCCCCACGAAGTCAGCTGGGCGCCCTTGGGCTAGTCACACAGCCTCATCTACCTCACAGGGTGTTCTGTTCTGGGGAGAAGAACAGAAGGTTCGTCAGCCGCTTTGAGTCCCCTTACATGGGTGAGAAAAGCGGGGTAGAAAAGCCAACTCTTCTTCTCCTTCTTCTTTTAAGGGGACTCAAAGCAGCTGATGAACATTCTGTTCTTCTCTGCAAAACAGGCACCCTGTGAGGTCAGTGGGGCTGTGAGAGCTTGGAAAGAGGGCCGTGACTAGCCCAAGGGCACATGGCTGGTTTCATGGAAGAGTGCGGATTACCATTACACTATGCCACAAGACACAAATATTTCCGGTTTTCCTCTTGACCCTCAGACATAAAATTCTGGCCTGTTATCAGAGGACGGGGACATGAGACACAACAGTTAGCGTCTGAGGCAAGAGGAAGGAACTGTCTTTTTACCTTTTGTGCATTCAGGGTCATGCGATCCACCTGGTGGTCTGTCCAGGTGCCCTGTGTGATCTGAACCTACTGCCAGGGAGAGAGGCATCAACATAAAATGGATCCTTCTCATCAAGAAGTGGGTGACCAGTGAGCAGAGGCGTTGAGGCAGATGGCGGCTGCCCACCCTGGGCAAACCGCAGCCAAGCAGAGCGGTGCCCAAGCTGCTCGCTGCCTTGGTGACGCTTTTTCTTCCTCCCCCAGTTGGTATCCTTGCTGTGAAACTGGTGAGTCAGGATCTCACAAGCTCAAACTGGAAACTATGCCAAGGGAGGCTGCTTGACACTCATTTCTGTCTCAGTGAAACTGCATGGCCCCGAGACATGGGGGCCACAAATAACGTAGTACGGTTTGGTCGACTCTAGTGGTTATCTCAGACTCTTATCTGGAAATTCTGGGTTTGATTCTGCACTCCTTCACAAAGCCAGCTGGGTAACCTTGGGCTAGTCACAGCTCTCTTCAGGTTTGCTTAAAAACTCCCTCCCCCCAAATTTCAGGATGGCTCGGTTCGCACGTGAACCACCCCTGATTAGCTATGGCTTACTTGGTTCATTAGAACACCGTTTGCTCCAGGTTTACTTCAAACCATTTTTTTAAAACTATGGTTTGATTCGTGTGCGAACCACCCAAACCAACCTGTTTGCTGAGAACTGTTAACTGACCAAACCATTATGATGGAATAGAATTCCCCGGATTCGATGGTTGGACTGGGAAGCTCTCTGATCCAGGACTACCGTCTCCACGCCTACCTTTTCTTTGCGCTCATGTCCACGGGCTCGTCGTTAATGTTCTCCTTCCCTGGCCTCCCCGAAGACCGGCTGTCTGTGTGAGGCCTCATGTTCCCATTCAGCTTTTCCTCGTAGACTTTCAGGCCGTCCTGCTTGACGGGCAGCTCGTGAGGCACCTCAATGCCAGCCAGGTCTTTCCGCTTGAGCAACGCCAGCATCTTCAGGCGCTCCATGGCTTCGTGGCCTTCCATCTTCAGCCTCTTGGCCAGGACATCATCCCGTTCGTCTGCTTGATCCAGGCTCCGCTTCAAGAGGTTCAGACGCAGGGCGTCCTCGGTCATGCGGTCCATCCTAGAGCAGAAAGGAAAGGCAGGTGAGAACAACGGACATTTAGAGTGAAGTCAGAGACGTTAGATGCTGGATATAACGAGGAGATTGTGCTTTAAGTGGGTCCATAATAATCCATCTTCTAGGCCTCAAGCCACCCAAGGGTCATTTTATTTATTTATTTAGAGTTGGACCCCCATATCCACTGATCCGGTAGCCGTGGTTTCAGTTTCCCGTGGTGACCGGATCAGCCCCATACACACACACTGCGACACCATTATGACTAAAACAATGACAATTCCCATGGGATTTCACTGGAATTATAGGAAGCAGAGTGCATTTCCCAGCGTTTGCTATTATCCATGGTAGGAGCTGGGTAACGACATTTAATGTCAGACATATATTAAAACACATATTTGGCATAAAGGTGACTTTAACAACTTCCCCGGGTACCATCCCTATCCTTGAATTTGCTCTCCCCACTAATAAAGTAGAAAGAACCAGAGGAAAAAAATGTGGAAGAGTTTCCGGTCTCTTTGAAAATGCATTTTTAAAAAACAAACAGGTCCTCTAAGTGGCAGATTCTAAGTGTAAGAACCATACTTATATTTCACTCTAGTGGGGCACTTCAGCAGATGTGACACGCGTGTCACAGGTGACACGCCAAGCCCTTTTGGGTGACACGCTTGTTCTTGAAGTGTATGAAATACCAACTTTCAATTGAAATTTAGCAAATGAAATTCAGCAACAAAAGTCACTAATGTAAAACATTATTTGTTTTTGCTTTTAATAAAATACACATATCAAAAATATAACTTTTTTACTAGAGCTACAAATATCACAAAATTATGGATATTTCTAGATGGGACACAGCACTCGAGTTAAGCTAGGTTTTCTTGTGAATTTTGACACACCAAGCTCAAAAGGTTCACCATCACTGTCTTAGGGCTTGGCAGATCTATACGGTGGAAGCGTTCCTTTAGAAATTTGGGGCCCAAGCTGTTTAGATTACCTCCTCCTGCAGCTTCATACAGATGTTAAACAGCATGGGAAATAAGACCAATTCCTGAGGAGCCCCACAAGTTCCTGGGTCATCAACCAAAACTCTCCCATACCTACTCTCTGGCATGAACCCTGGAGACACAAGAAGAACTACTGCAACAAAGTACCTTCAACTCCCAAGCTCTGTAGTCTTTCCAAAGGATGAAACAGTCAAAAGCCAGAAGGGGTCCAGGAGACGAAACAGAGCAACCTCAGCCCATCTTTCTCTCTCGGAGAAAGTCATCAACCAGTCAACCAAGACAGTTTCTGTGCCCTTACTGGGCCTGAAGCCAGAATGAATCTGAAGACAGGTAGACTGTACTGACTACCACAAGGACCATTTTAAGAGTGCTCCTGGGAATTCTTACTTGTTTATCATTTGCCCTCGAGGGCACGCAAGGATAAAAACTACTATACATCCATGTAGTAATAAACAAGAAAAGCATGATCCAATGTGCAATAGCCACCAACTCTCTCCCATGCCCAGTAAATGCCTGAGTGCCAAAACCCCACCCAAAGATTCAAGGATGAGGCAACAAACACAGTGTATCAATGGAAGTATTGGACTAAGGGCCTTTCTGGACTTGAAAAAAGTTTTTAAAAATAATAATAAAATAGCTAGTTACCTTCCCGTAAATAAACATACACATACAGTGTTACAAGGTATTTATGACATTCAGACCCATCTTTTCCTTAAAATCAAAAACTCAAGGTGTGGCCAAAACCAGGAGCCAACAGGTAGTTCAGTAAAATAAAAAATTGTTTGCAACCACATTAAAATGCTTGTAGAGAAGAACCACACTAACTTAATGGCCTTCTGCTTAAAGTCAAAACTCAGAGGATGAAAAGTGATAAACGCTCAAAATCTTGACATCCTCAATTTCCCAGCGTTAAAGCTTTGTTTCTCTATGGCTGGGGAAATGTCACTCCCTAATCTGTCAGCAGACATGCGCAAAATTATCAAACCCAAAACGCATTTCTGGAAACGCAAATGCTGCCCTGAGCAACAAATCCCATCAAGACTCAAGTCATCAGCTCAGCCAGAACTTCCTATGATGGTGAATTTAGGTAGGTACCAAGTTTTTCCTCACTCTAACACAGTGGTTCTCAACCTGGGGGTCGGGACCCCTTTGGAGGTCGAATTACCCTTTCAGAGGGGTCGCGACAAGCCTCCTGCCGCCCTTCCCTCCCACCTCCCAGCTGCTCCGCCCCTGTGGTTGGGGGTCCCCACAACATGAGGAACTCTATTAAGGGGTCGCGGCATTAGGAAGGTTGAGAACCACTGCCCTAACAGGACTGTACTATGGGACTACGTTACCAATGGTGACCCAGCAAGAACCAAATCCAGCATTTTAACCACCTTCCAAGATACAAAGAGATGGATAAGAGATGTCTTCCTTGACAGGGAGTTCCTGGGTGTTTTACCACTGTCACTAGAAGTACCCATTAAGTACCCATTAATGGGTACAAAAATGCCATTACGTACCCATTAATGGGTACTTTTAGTGACAGCGGAAAAGCATCCTCTGTGTGTGTTGAGAAATGCATTATTATTATTATTATTATTAATTTCTATAGCGCTGTATGCATACTCAGCGCTTTACAAATAGATAACCAAAAGAAAATGGAGAACAATCTAAAAGTGCAGATTAGTTAAAAACAAAAGACAACACTAAAACATCAACAGGCAGTATTTCCTTAGATAGGAAGGATAAATTACACAAAGCCTGGGAATGCTTCCCTAAACAGGGTAGTCTTCAACTCAGATTTAAAAGGCGACAAGGAGATAATAGCGTGCAATCGTGAAAGAAGTAGGTTCCAGAAATGGGGGGAAGCAAGAGAAAAAGGACGAATCCGACACGGGGCAGTGGAGATCCAAGGCTGAGACAAAAAAACTTGGTTACTAGAACGAAGGGTCCGAGTGGGAATATAGGGAGAAAGAAGATCAGATAGGTAAGAAGGTGCGAGCCCATGGAGAGCTTTAAAAGTTAACAACAGCAGCTTATACCGAAGACAAAGAGGGAAAGGAAGCCAATGAAGGGATGATAATAAAGGAGAAACATGATTAAAACGGCATGCAAGCATAATGATGCGTATGTTTCATAGTACCTGGTGAGTTAATTATTCTGTTTCATATTTTTTATTTGGAATGCATGTCATGTATGGAACTTATTTCTTCATTCTCACAAACTCAAACCACTGATAGCAACTGCCACCGAAACTCCTTTTGCTGAGTTGCAAGATAGCACAAGAACACAAGCAACCACGATTCTGCAAAGCCTTCTGTCCATCCAGGGATAAAAGAAGCCTTAAACCTTCAATACCCCAGGCTGATTGTCAACGTATGGAGGACGGCAGCGGAAAGTGGATGGTCATTTAATTTCCAAAATGGTCTAATTCTACCAGATTTCTTTTTATGATTTCTTTTATAGCACATCAGTGTAGTTCGACACTGTTGTTAAAAACACTGTTTCATCATTGATCAATCTAGTTATATAATACATCAGATTCATTTTGGACCAATTTATGCTGGAACTTTTGGGTTTTGCTTTTGCTTGCTGCAGAGGATCAGGCCCGTTGCATAGAGAACAGACATGGTTGTTCTCTCTTGCTCCACCAGTTTGCCAAAATCCTGCACACATGTCAGCTAAGGATATGCTCAGAACATTTCCCACATGCAAGCATCCTTCCAAACCAGTCTGCCCAGATGGGACCAACGTTCAGCCTGGCACAGCGGAGCTTTTGGGGCTCTGGTTGTCTCCGGAGTGCCGGTGATGCTGCTGAGCTCCTCTGACCCAAAGTCACAGAAGCATCTCAGCTTGCGACGCTTGTCTCCGCTCAGCCCCAGGTGAGCTGCCTGCCTGCAATGGACTCTCTTCCGCTCCACATCTGAATGAGCACACAGGCAGGCAGGCAGGCGCAGGTATGCGCTAAACATCTGACGGCGCGGCTGCCTCTGTTTTGTTCCCAAGCGGCGCCTGTGCAGATTAACCCCTTCGCTGGCTCTGGGAAGGCGATGCCAGTGTGGCCAACCACCTGCCTGCGACGTCAAGACAAGATGCATTTCAAAGGCAGAACGCACAAAATGGCTGTCTCCCAAGACGCACGCTTTCCATACAAGGCTTTTTTTAAAAAGGGGAGGAAAAAAAAAAAGAAAAGAAAATTGACAGCCAAGCGAGCAGCCAGGAGGGAAACGCCAGGAGGCACAGGACATGACTCAAGAACAAACCGAGCCGCCCCCTTCGAACTCCACCGACGCCTTCCGAAGATGCTGCTGTTGCGACATATCCTCTCCACGCTTGCCTTCCGTGCCCAAATCTGTGGCTTTGTGCTGTGGAGGTTGGGAGGAGAAGAGACGGACTCTGGCTTCCGAGACTGAAGTAAGGAGAAAACTGGCCTTTCGAACAGAAGCAGTCTTTCTCTCAATGGCAATGCAGCCGACAGCCATAGCTGTCGCGCCAGGCTCCCTTGGATGGCAACGCTGGGGCTCAGCGGCAGAGCAGAGCCAGGAGCAAACCGGGCTGCGCTTCTGGGGGAAGTGAAGAGCGGCTACTGAGATAGCATCTTTGCAAGCCATTTTGGAGCCAGCTCGTTGAACAGAGCCGGGATGCTCTCTCTCTGTCGCCACACCCCAGCTCTTAAAAAAGTACAAGGAACGAGAGAGAGAAGAAAAGGGGGCTCTGCAGCGTCAAGGATGGAGCAAAGGAAAGGACTGGAGGAGAACCACGTCAACAGAACGCTGTCGGGAGATGGGGCAGGAAAGTTTTTGCCAGGTGCTCATCCGGAAGGGGGAAAGTCCTGACCAGCTGGCTTGCAAGGCAGGGCGCTTCATGCGCCGCGAGGTGACAGCAACGTCGGACGTCTCTTAAGTCTCCCGGAGAAGATTGGTCGTATCACCGGCACACTCTCACTCACTCACTCACTCACTCACTCACTCACTCACTCACTCACTCACTCACTCACACACACACACACACACACACACACACACACGCCTCGTGGGTCAGAGGAGACCAAAGGCAGCACATCAACTGATCGCACTTCTGTGGCACAGGAGGTAAACAGGATCTCAAGCGAGGGGTGGATGTGTGAATGCCAAACGACAAAAAAGAAACGCTGGCAAGTCACTGGGAACAGGCAAGATCGTTAAGGGCAACTCCACCAATCCATTTGGCGAATCAACACAAAACAAAGCCTTCGCTTCGGCACACAAACGCACCGCCACCTTTGGAAAGATTCTGCCCCATTTTCTGCCTTCAAAAGAAAATTCCCAGCTTAAAAAAACGACAAGAAAGATCTGAATATTGTACGGCAGCAACACGTGGACTAACAGTAACTAAAATAGGAAGTCAAAAGAGGAAGCTAGAGTCCCTAACTTAAAGGGAACCTATACAACCAGCAAAGGGGACCCTTTGGGAAAGCCCTGAAGGCTGCAGCACCATTCAGGGAAAGGAACAAACCCAGATAAATGGAAGAGGGAGTTTTCTCCCTCTCACATGAGGCTGGAGAGCCACCAGCGCAAGAGGCACAGTAGTGGGCACAGCGTGACGCCACCGACTGCCACATGACCAAGATGCTGATAAGCTCCTCAAAGTGCTTTCTGAGCTGAAGTTGAGGGTTCAAGAAATGGGTCCCTGGGGAAAGACTTCCTTTGCTTCCGGGATGGCACAGGCTTGGTTTACAAGTTCAGCAAAGCTATGCAGGGTGCTGCTAATGCAGCTTGCCACAGTACAAAGAGAAAGAAAGCAGGTGCTGTACTTCCTAACATGTCACAACGCACAAGGCAAACCCTGAGAAATTTAGGGCAGCATAACAAAAGATTCTAGCTTGGACCCTTGCTGTCTTGCAAATATTTTCCCTCGGAAATTCAGTCCGCAACCAAGTTGCTGGCGTTAGGTATCATCAAACCAGGCCTGGCTCCTGGGTGACTTCATGAGCAGCTCCATGGGGAGGCAAAGAGAACGAAGTACTTTGCTACTGCTTATTGCTGACAGAGGCTGTGAAGTGAACTTGTGACACTGCTTCCCAGGCAGTTTGCTCTACTGCTGACTTACGACTACTTCATAGGCTGTTCTTTGCAGTTTTCTTGGCAAAGATACTAAAGTGGTTTGCCACTGCCCACTTACGGGGAGTGACCGGGTATTGAGTTATGATCACTCCCAAGCCTATTCTACCTTGCAGGTTTGCTGTGTAATCCTCCATCCAAAGTCTGAAAACAATAAAGTCCATTCTAACATCTCTGGATTTTGGGCACGACAGAAGGTGGCTTCAGCCCTATTGAGTATTCTGCCTTTTGAGATCTCCACCTTCCACCGGTACCAGCAGCTGTGCAACAAAATTGTCAAACCTTATTCCATCTAACTGGCTGAGGTTATCTGGTTTCAGGCAGGACATCTGTTCTCAGACACCTTGCACGGAAATCTGGGGGCTAAACAGAGGACCTTCCATCCTGAAAAAAATCCCTTTTACTCCTCCTGATGTTCCGTTTCTGCCTTTCACGGAAGCACCTTTCAAACAGGCGTAAGAGAGGATTTGCAGCTGAGCTTAGGTGGGTGCCGGCTATGGCAGCTCAATGGGACGATTGCTCAAAGGGAGCCTTCAGGACCCGAGTCCAGAAAGGGCAACTTGGCCAAAAGAGCAAGGATGGACTTTGAAGTAACTGCCTTGCACCCTAGCTCCTTGACAGCTGGCAATATGGGGAGAGGTCCCTGAAGGACTTCTGCACACACATGTGTGCTGGGGTCATCCCACAAAGATACTGCCAATCTTGGCCTCAGGCACAGGTGCTGTCACTGGGCTATGCAGCTTGGCAGGTGGCAAAGGAGAGAGCCACGCCATGAAAATGAAGCAGCGCTATTTCTTAGGTAACTGAAGGGGTGGGGGCTGCAGCCTCAAGGGGCATCAGCTGAGTAAACAGAAGGCTGGAATTGGTGAACTGTGCAGACGTGGGCTGGCTTTGAACTTCTCTCCAGCTAAACACTCCTGGACCCTTTGCCTCTGTGAAACTGAGTAATCTCTGTCAGGCTGGCCAAGAGAGACCACAAGACTCTTTCTTTAAAAAGATGAACAGTGATTTATTTCAGCTCAGCATTAGGACATTTCTCGTTGGGAGCAACTTGGAACAGCTGGGCGGGGTTTGGCCTTCAACCAATGGACAATAACTATTTTTCAAAACCCAGTTTAAACTTGGAGCCAAAATGTATCACTCGACCCCAGCAGGGAGGGGGGAGTCAACTGTCACTTCCAAAACAACAGGCAGCTACTATATACGTATATACAGAATCACATAGGTGGCAGAGATCTTACATTCAAATATTACGGCAGGCAGCTAGCCCTGCCTGACAATCTCAGGACTTGCTGTTCACCTAAGGTTGGCAGAGCCTTCATCGCAGAGCCCACAGACACGTCACAGAAGCAGCAACAACGTACACAAGGACAGGCAGAACGCTTTTCTGTGTCTTGGCCAACTGTGGTACAGTTGTGAGGAGTCAAAGAAGCCCCCACCTAGCCAAAAAAGCCACTGGGAAAACAAAACAAAACACCCCCCCCCAAAACAGCTGGCCACAGAGGCTCGGCGCCATAGAACCGATCAGGTATCACAATCTAGTCCCAGGTCAAGTTAAAAGCACCCCACTCCCAAACCATCTTCTTGCCCGTGGCTACATTTCCCGTCTTCTGTACTGAAAATCCTCCAGGGACCAGGTCTGGAAGGGCTCTGGATTCCTGGGGGTGGCACTAGAATAGGGGAAGTTAAGAGCCCGAAAGCCACCATGGCTCCACTCAGAGACTCTTTTCTTCCCAAACCAGCTGTTCGCAGATCCTCTGATATTTCTGATTTGGAATAGGAGCCTTGGCTCCTTCCCCCCACCCCGGGCCCTCGGCTCCCTTCTCTCCCCTTCCCCAAGTTTGCTTCCTCCCATCAGCCGGTGGCGTGACGCAGGCGCTGCCGCCTTATATAATAGGCTGCGATTTCCTAGACCGCAAGGAAGGCCTTCCCTTCGCTCCTCTCTCCCACCCCGCCACACTCTGGGGCTTGGCGTAAGCTTCACACAGGCGCAATCGCCGCCGCCGCCACCGCCGCCGCCGCCGCCTTCCAGCCCCTGGCATCATGCCAGCGTCCCCCCCCCTCCACTGCATGCCTCCATTCACAGAGCGAGGTTGTAACTGACATGAAAGGAAGGGGGGGCGAGGGGAGGAGGAAAAGGGGGAGGGAGGGGGGAGACAGAACAGCCTTGGTGGGGTATTCTATCAAACTATCAGCGTGCTAGAGACACAATAGAGTGTCTTTGCCACCACCGTCCCTAAGTAGCCCACCTTTCTCTTTCCTCCACCGGCGGTACCCCTCCGCTCCCTTTTTCCTCCTCTGCAGCTTCCGATGGGCAGGAGTGGCATGCCAGGGGGCAACCACTGCCCCGATAAATCAACCCAGGGTGGCATTGCACAGGTTGATTCTAAAAAAGAAAGAGGGAGGGAGGGAGAAGTGGTGGTCGGGGCGGGGGGGGGGGAAGGAGAACAAAAAAACTGCATTTTTTGAGCGCGGAGGACGGGGAAAGTCGGCTAAGATGGATTGTCTTAAAAAGGAAAAATTCTGTATCCCTAAAGAGTTCTTTATTCATTTTCTTGCTTTTATTATTATTGTTGTTATTGTTATTTTAAGAAGGGGGGGCAAAGGGAGAGGGAGCGGGGAGGCAGAAGATGTCATTTGTTTTCTCGAAAAGGCAGCCTGGAAGAGGGAATACTTACAGGTAGCGAGGAGTAGTTCTGCCTCCCTCCTCGAGAGAGAAGACAGACCGATGGGCAGGAAGGCGCTTTGCCAGCACGCGAGGAGGGCAGCGGTGGCGGCAGCAGCAGGCGGCGCGGGCAGCAGCAGCAGCAGAGCCTGGGGGCTTTCTTAGCGGCGGCCCCCTCGGTGGAACACGGGCGGCCGCGGCGGCGCGGTGCCATCCCCCTCCAGGGACCTGCCGGAGCCCAGTCGTGGAACGGGCACGGCCCTGCCAATCATCGGCGCGGTGCCGTTATATTAAACAAAAGAAAAGGGGGGGGGATGCTTACTTTTACCCATGATGCTTAGCGGGGGCAGGGGAGGAAAAAAAAATAAAACCAGTTGCAGCCGGATTGTAACCTCAGGACATGGAATTATCGCTTTAAAAAAAAAATTAAATAAATAAAAGTTGGTTTGTGTGGCATAAGGAGCAGTTAACTGCTTTTGGCACCCACCCACCCACTCCACCCCCCCTGCTTATGCCTCCTTCCTTTCTGCCTCCCCCCCTGCATCTCTACTTCCATCATCAGGTCCCTCACACTTGCTCAGCTGCCCCCCCCCAACACTCCCTAAAACAGATCCTGGCACCTGGCCAAACTTCGCCTCCCATTCATAAGTGTGGGCTTCTTGCTGCAAAAGGTCTTTTTTAACCACTTGGCTGCCAAGGCAGCATTGCAAGCAACAGGAGAAGGGGGGGTTGAGTGATCAGCACATGGTGGCAATGGCATTATCTTTTTAACTTGCCCCCCCTCCCAAGAAAGATCTCCCCCCCCCAATCCCCAAGAAAGCAGGGAGCTGCTGGAGGTAAGAAAAGGTCTCTGTCCATTGCCAAAGACAAGTGCCCTGCAAATTCTCCCCAAGGGTTAGCTGGTCTGGGCCTGGTGTGTGAGAACCCATGCCCTGCTGGGGGGCCATGACCAGAGAAGGCCAAGCAGCTAACGTTTGAGCTTCAGGTACCCACAAGAAGCAGGGCTGCTCACAGAAGTCACACAGGGACACACAACATAAGCCTGGCTCCATCCACAGCCTCTCCCGGGCCAGTCTCTGGTGCCCAAACGTAGCAGCTCAGGTTCTTGAACCCTGACCCGTGCTTTGGGAAGGATCAGCCACACACAGGCATCACTTTCGCCTCAATTGCTCCCTCCGTGCTCAAAGGCACGCCAAGCGTGCCTGAGTGAACCTCTCCCCAAGGCCCAGCGCGCCCACGGATTCCCACGGAGAAGATGACATTTGCAAGCTGACAATTGGTGGGCGCGGCGCAGCCTGGACGGCCATGCCTGTCCAAACACGTTTGGTTTCCAGGCTCCATAAGCGGAAATGTCCACAGAGACGCTTTGCACGTAGGTCCAGTTCCCAGGAGAACGGAGGGAAGCTGTGCGTCTCTAACTATTCTGTTGCGGTGGGGCTGATATCTAGATAAGCCATCCTGACAACGCCGGCTGCAGGCTGCTTGCCACCAACCAGGGACCTGTTTTCGCCCCAGGGAAAGGCCACTACCCTAGACTGTGGGTGGCAGAAGGCCAAAGGTGAACTGTGTCCTTGAGTTTTTCCCACTGAGGTTGAAGGCCAGGCCAGCGTGGACCTCATTTTCTGGGACAGAGTCCCACTGATAAGGCTGACTCACCTCACTGGATGCATCCCCAAAGATCCATTATTTGGCATCAAATCCTTTCCCATTTCCCTAACACCTACTGCGTCATTCATCGCCTTCCTAAGATGGTGCTCTATGGCAGTGATGGCGAACCTTTTGAGCTCAGTGTGTCAAAATTCCAAGAAAACCTAGCTTAATTTGGGTGCTGTGTCACTTCTAGAAATATGCATAATTTTGTGATATTTGTAGCTCTAGTAAAAAAGTTATATTTTTGACGTATTTTATTAAAAGCAAAAATGAATAATTCTTTACATTAGTGACTTTTGTTGCTGAATTTCGTTTGCTAAATCTTCAATTGAAAGTTAGTATTTTGCACACTTCAAGAACAAGCAAGCACTACACACCCAGGTGTGTGGGTGACCATGTGTGTCACCCATAAGGGCTTGGCGTGTCACCTGTGACACGCGTGTCATAGGTTGCCCATCACTGCTCTATGGTGAACTCACCACCGGTTGCCGAAACAGAGGAGCCCCAAGGAGGAGACACAAGGACTCCCTGAAGCAATCCCCCAGCCTTCGCCATATTGATCACAATCAATGGTCCACTCTGGCCTCAAACCAAGAGGCTTGGAGACACACCATCCATAAGGCTGCTGCCTCCTTTGAGAATGCTCACAGAACCAGTCTTGAGGAGAAAAGACAACGCAGAAAGAACCGTGCCATCACAGCACCACCCAAGGAGACCTTTCTCCGTACCTTCTGCAACCGGACTTGTCTATCCTGCACTGGTCTGTTTAGCCACCAACGGACAAGCAGCAAAGTGTGGGTCGAGCCCTCCCTAATCTTTGTTCGTTCCCGAAGCCAAGCCATGATGATGATGATGATGATGATGATGATTTGTTTATCATGCTGGCCTGAGGCTGCGTCCATTCCAGACGTCAGTTACTTAGTCTGCCATGTCTGGATATTCTGGAATAAAGCACGGATATTCTGCAAGATGCACGCTTTATTCCAGAATATCCAAATAAGCAAGAATAAGTAAGTGACATCTGGAGGAAGCATGGCACAAACAGGGGCAGAATTCAGCTGGCAACCATTAAACACATAGGCAAGGTCTTGGATGCCGTAGTAGATATTTCCAGATCTTGAAGGCCGACCGGGAGAACGCAGGACCCTTTTAAACGGTCCTGAAAACAGTCTTGAACCTTTTGCTTTGCTGAGCCCATAAGAGGAAAGGTATTGTAAGAAAAGAAATTCACAGGGAGTTAAGCTTTACAAGCCTGGATTTCATTCAGGCAGGGAACTCGCCTCTTTCACCCTCTGTGTAAGCATGTCCCTGGATTTGGAAAGCCAGCAGCTAAGGGTCTTAGAACCAGTTCCCTGCCGGAGTTTGTAGACTTCCTCTTCCTTCCCTTCCTTTACCCCCTTCATCAGCTGCGGGTTCCAAGCTCTCTTCATGTTTGCACATCCATAATAAAATGGTGATAAGAAAACCTTGCGAGCATCGACTGACGGGTGTGTTCATTTTCACACTTCTGCCTTCCATTTCTGGAAACCAAAACTAGAAGGCAATAGTTCCCACCTCACTGCTGAATTTTATCCCCTCCAAAACCACCGTAAGGACAAAGATTTTCTCTGGAAGGAGGCAACTTGCACCCATTTTTAATAGTGTTCTTATAGTTTGCTGTTTTTAAGTGTCTTTAATTCTTTTTGTTGTTGTTGTTATTGTAAATCGATTTTAAGATTTTACTGTGAAGAAGTGATTTAGAAATGGTTCAAGTAAATAAATGCTCCCCAATATCACCCAGTGAACTTTGTGGTCAAGAGAAGGTTTAAACTCTCCACTCCCAGATTCTAGCAGAACATCAACAGTTGCTTTATGCCAGCTTGGCATCTAAAACCTAAAATCCCCAACACAATCTACATTTTAAAATAAAAACCCTGCTCTGATTTCCCATGGAGCCGAACTAGGTCTACGTTACCCATCTTACCTCTTATCCTCCTAAGAACTCTCCCAGAGAGGGCAAGAGGGAGGGCCTGATCCTGTAACTCTCAGATATGACATGCCAGCTTCTACATGATATTGTCTCTCATTCCCCTGAATGTGAAAATCCAGGTCAGGTCAGAATAGCCCTGCTCCACCTTGGCCAATTTACCATTGCCTCGTACAGACTACCAGGAGATATAGCAGCAAACTTTAACAGTCTGGTTGTCATTCTCCTATCAACCCTACTGTGTTGATATATACTGTTTTATTTATTTATTTATTTATTTATTTATTTATTTATTTATTTATTTGTATCCTGCCCTATACCCAAAGGTCTCAGGGCAGGTAACAACCTTTAAAACAACAAACTAAAACCAATTTTAAAACCAATAAATATACATAAAAACATTTAAAAGATTCAGCATATTAAAATATTAAAGTAATAGCATTGGTTTAATAAAGTTTGATTTTAAATGTTGTGACCCACCCAGAGACCCCCAGGTATAGGGTGGGATAAAAATGTAAACAAACAAACAAACAAACATACAACACCCCCTTTTAGTGCAGAAAACTGAATGAAGGTGCATGTTCAGGCAAGCAGTAAGGGACCACAATGATCATCTAGACTTGTCTTCTACCAGTAAAGGCCTATGATTCCACAACTCAATTTTTGCATCCTTAAAGCCTTGGGATTACCTAGTGGCCTCCCATCCAAGTGTGAACCAGATCCAATCCTGGGTGTCCTACTACCCTTTAATCACCTAATATATGTGTATTCTTCTCCGCTTCAATATGGAAATGATCTGCTATTCCCTTCTTCTGAGAAGAGGTAGCTTATTTAGTACATGTAGGTTATGTTAAAATAAGCTTTTAAATACATTCAGTACGTTTTTTCTGGTCAAGAATGGCACTGCAAATTTCAGATGTGTGCAAAGTCTGAAGAATAAATACATCCAAATGTGGATCCAGCAAGTACAGATTACAGTGGTACCTCGACATACAAGTGCCCTGACATACAAGTGTTTTGAGATACAAGCCGCCAAGCGAGTGATATTTTGCTCTGAGATGAGAGCAAGATTTGAGATACGAGTATGTAAATACTGTACAGTACATAACAAAAACAACTGAGGTGGTGTTTTGGGAGCTGGAATGGATTAATGGGAAAATTGCTTTGAGATACGAGTGATTTGACATAAGAGCAAGGTTACGGAACGAATTAAACTCGTATGTCAAGGTACCACTGTATATGGTAATTCATAAAAAATGGATTCCACAAGCACATGACTCTAGGAGAATCGTGACAAAATCGTATACGGGTGGGAAAATGTGTCAGATTCATTGAACAAACACAAGGCCCTTGGTTGACCCTTTCCAGAACGTTCATGAACGGCAGCGCAGAGTGTAGGCGAATGATTTTCAAAAGACCTGCTCCAATTTTTAGGCTCAAAGATAACATTATTTTACCCAAACCTTCTTTTGGTACTTCCTGAGGCAGGAAGCCCTTTGAAGAAGGCAAAATTAAACTTTGGAACACCCTGTTAAAAAGTGAATCGCTAATTTTATTTGCTTTGAATTGAACTAAGCCACCATGTTTGAAAGGAGCAGGTTTGACTCGAACTGACCCACTGGCGTTCATTTGAACTGGGTCAAACCAAATGGTTCAAAGCTCTGCATCTTCTTAGGCAAGATTTGTGCAACGGTGCACTTCTTTTTTTTTAAACTTCTGAACTGTCTGCAACCAGTTCAAGGTTTGAGCGAGAACCGCTCAGGCTTGTCTGACCTGGTTCTAAACTGAACCACACTCAATGAGTCTGTGCAGCTATCACACAATGTCATATTGCAGCGTAGGGTGCTAGATGCCTGCCATGTTTTACAATCCTGCCTTCCATTCTCCCCTTGCTTCGGTTTCCCACGCTCCTCTTTCCAGCTGGTACTTCACATTCTGTTACAGTGTAGGATATTGCACTTCAGAACTTCTGAAAACGTCTGAGGTCCCCTCAACATCAATGTAGAGGCTGCATTTTGACTCTAGTGGCACTCAAATTAGGTGGCAGAATATATGGACAACTGTCTGGGTCCAACAGAGTGCTAAGATTTTTTAACACAAACCTCCCTGCCTTACTCACTTCATGGAACAGGAAGCCCTTACATATCCCTGTCCTTGGATTCATAATGTCACTGATAAGAACTAGGAGGCCCTGGGTTTGAAGTTGCGCCTTGGGTGACTTTAAACCATTTGCTGCCTCTTAACTGTGACCCAGTTTGGTCTTGTGGTTAGCGTGCCAGACTCATATCTGGCAGTCATAGGGTTTGATTTCACTCTCCTCCATGAAGCCAGCTGGGTGACCTTGGGCGAGTCTCACCCTCACCTACCTCACAGGGTGTCTGTTGTGGGGAGAAGGACAGAAGGTTTGTCAGCTGCTTAGAGTCCGCTTAGATGGGTGAGAAAAGTGGGGTATAAAAGCCAACTCTTAATACATCTTAGAGGGCAAAAGTGAGGAGGAGGAGGAGGAAGAGGAGGAGGAGGAGGAGGAGGGATTGAACTGCAATGCCTTGAACTCTCTTGAAGGCAGGATGAAAATACTATAAACACACATTCATACAAGCAGGAACCTGAAGAACTCTGCAACAGCTAATTCTGGCCTCGTGATCCAAGGGTAGCTTCTGTAAGAGTGATGGGGCTCTGGGTGGCAGCCCCCTTTGAACCCTGTTAACCTTGCCCTACCCTGCTGACCACGCTGGAGCCAAGGACTGCTGGAGTCTAAAAGCATCTGGATAGCAACAGGTTGAGCAAGCCAGAGGTTTGCTGCAAAGTCAACCATGGGGCCTGTTTGCTCACTGGAATGGTATTTTCCTTACCATTCCAGTAAATCAAAGATTAGGTGCAGAGGGAGAAATCCACACTGGAAGTGCCGGTGTACTCCCCAAACTGACCAGGTGGCCACAGCAATGGCTGCGGCAACATCCTGTTCCACGAGACGTTGCCACGGCAATTGGCCTCTGGTGCATAATTGCACAGCTGCAGCCATGCCACCCCGCCCACTCACAGTGTTCACATGCAGGAGAGAGTGCAAACGCTGCACCTGGGGGCCCCTCAAAAGCTGTGGACAGGTTCTCACTTGTCTACAGCTCATGCCAACTGGGGCAGCTGGAGGGAGCTCCTGGATGCTGTGGGATAGTGGCAGATGTATGGACACACTGCCCCAGAAGTGTGTGACGCCATTAAGGTAAGTGCAGACAGGCCCACTGTTCTGCAACAGGGACATTCTAACTCTGCAACCTGATTCTGCAATTCAGAAAATGCCAATTCTGATGCTATTCAATGCATTTCTCAGGAACCCTCTGCCAGAGGAAAGCCTTTGTACAGCATCCCTGGAAAGTTTGGGGCTTAATTTTTAAATTTATTTCATGTATTTTAGACCTTCTCTTCTTCCCAAAAGGTCCCAAGGAGGGTCACAATACTTAAAAAGATATAAAACATTCTTAAAACATATTTAACAGCTAACCCTCCCTCGCAGGCGTCTAGCACTTTGAAGGCCCACCTGACTTTTCACTGTCCCAATGGACCTAAACTGTACTGCTAAACAGACAGCAACATTTTGAAACAATGGTTCTGAGCCAATAAAGTATTCCTCAGCCTTTCCTGCCTGCACCTCTCTCCATGCCCATTTCCTCCAGGATTCCACTGTTCCTCGTTTGCCCATAATGGCTGAGAAAACATGAACAATAAGCTATTGAAATAAGGCCTAGGTTCTGAGGCCGGGTATTTTTAAATTTTGCTGTCAAGTCTGTATCCCCCCCCCACCTCCAAATTCTTTGATTAAATCAGGAATAGAGAAAACTTGGGCGAGTTAAGGAATGATTCACAACGCCGGTGACGAGGGGTGGGCGGGTTGGGGGTGATACGCAGTCAATTCGGCGCTGTTCAGCAGCAAAAGGGCCCACCCCCAGGCAACCATTTTGAATGCCAGCGTTTGGCAGATGGATTTTCTTCATCTCAGAAGGAAATAAAGCCATAAATTGAGAAGGGTGCTTGTTGCCTTACTCAAAATGTGGCGTTCACGTGTGGAGAACAGGCAGCAGAAAGCTTCCCAGTTTTCTCTCTTCTCTTCTCTTGCCGCCCCTAAAATGCTACCCAGCAGAGGTGATGGATGCTTTCAAGTGTACCAAGGTGACTAAGTCACTCTGATTGAGCCCAAGGAACAGGAGGTCAGCCTGTGGGGTCCTCCAAAGCTGCTGAAAAGCAAACACACACACATAGACCTTGAAAAGTTATCCCTGCGGCCTGATTTAATAAGTCCAGATATTGTAACTAAGGCACTAGTGGGGATACGCTGTTCACCTTCAAAAACAGGGCTACCAGAATCACTAGCCCACACCAGAAACAAATGTAGTAATAAAAAAGCCTGCAAGCTTACTGGTGGTCTTGTACCAACAGCCCCCCTGGCAAGAACAGGCCAGGCTGGCAATTCTGGTGGTGGGAATTGCCCTACTGTCCTGGAAGAGCGGCTGTTCTGGGACAGCTCTGAAGATCGTACAACCTTCAGTGCCAGCTTCTGGGTTCTCTGATGGCTAAGAACTTTAGTTCCTAGCCTGGGAGCCCCAGGGGGACCCATTTTAGTGGTGCACTGTGGTGCACTGCAGAAATAGGTCCCCTGTTAAACTGGAACAAGGAGGTCTACACTCTTCTACATGGCTCTCTGTCCAGTTCTATGGAGCCCTGGAATGCCAGTAGACCTGTTAAAACAGGTGTACCAGTATCCAAGTCCAGGGGGCCATTTTGGCTACTTAGACTGGGCAACAGCATGGGTGTGAGTAGAGGTGTGCACGAATGAAGTTTGGGGATTCAATTCGATTCGAATACCCGAAAATTCAATTCGAATCTTTAAAATTCAAACTAAACCAAATTCGATTTGAATTAAGCAAACTTGAATCTATTCGTTTGAATTTGCACTTACAAATATCGACAACATTCGCATGCGCCCCTATGCATCTTTCCTGCATCCATTTATGTCCTTATGCATCCCGTAGTTATCCCATATGCAACCCGTTTTGCCCTGCACGGATCCGTACAAACGCGTACAGATGCGGGAAAGATGCAAACCTGTACACACGCAAATGTCCGGATAATTCGAATGAATAGATCCAAAATTCAAAACTGGTTCGAATCTTTAGATTAGAATGTATGGACATTTGATTCAAATGTCAAAATGTGGCCAGATTCAATCAAAGTGTGAATACCTTCAAATATTCAGGCATACCCCTAGATGGGAGACCTCTGAACCTCTTCCTGGACCGACTTAAGGGTAAGTGTTAGGGAAAGGCCCTCTGGAGCCCTAATTCAGACGACTAGCTGCCTCCTACATCTCCCTTCCTCGCTCTGAAGCTACTTTTTGCCAACCTGAAGACAAAAAGGTGTTTTGCCATTTTCTAGCCAGCAAGGGGTGAAGACTAACAGGATGGCCAAAGCAGTCTGCGACTGTGAACCCTATACCCTGAAGGCCCCCTGAACCCAACACCCTAGCTCTCTCTCTGTCTCTGCCCAGCACCATCCAGAAACAGCTTTCCACAAAAGCTCATGGAAGTTTGCAGTAGGAAAGCCAAGTTAATTTTATTTTACTCCCAACAGTAAATCCTTGTTGGGGGGGGGGGGAGAGGGGGTGTCTGGAGGGGACGCGGGGGGGGGGAAATGAAGACCCACTGCAGTGAAGCAAGTTTTATAACTCATTAAAGTGAATTATCTTGCCCACTGTGCAAACAAGCATCCGGCATGTCAGGGAGGGGGCGAAGGAGGGAGGGAGGGAAGGGGGAGCTGGAACTCTGACAAGCCAGCCGTTCTGAGCGAGCGAGCAAGTTAGTCAGCGGTAAAAATCTTTGCCTCCCGAACCGTTTCCAGTTATCCATCTCACTTAGCGGGGCGCTCCTCAAAAGCAGAATTCAGTGCTGCCGCTGAGATGATGCTGGCTGAGCTGTCCCGGGAGCCTGGTTGACAGGTGGCAGGGAGCAAAATAATCACCCCCCAAAGAGGGAGCCAGGGGGTGGGGGGTGGGAATGGCACGTGTTTAGGATCAGCAGCTCTGCTAATATGCCCCACTTGGCTACAGGCTATAGTCATGTCCAAAGGGGGTGCCGCTAGATAATGGTACCCAGCCCCGTAGCCGGCGGGGACGGGACCAAAGAGGGGCCAGAACCCCCCATCTTTTGCACCCCCTCAAAAATTTTAATCTACCACTGTAATTATCTCCAGTTCCTTTCAGGCAAAATCAAAACCATTACAGTAAAAATGTGACTTATTACTCATTCACCCCCAAATTTGTGACAGCCCCCCCCCCTTGCTGGTACCCCAGGAGATCTAAGTATTATGAATACATCAACTGTGCTTCTTTCTTGGTCTCAGCCCCTGTCCCAGCCATGCCTATAAGCTTTTCTCCCAGAACCTCTCACTTGTGGTATGTTCTGGTAAGTTGATAAGGGCGCTGAGGATGGCTGGTTGTTTTGGGTTGACCACACTGGAGGTGTGGAAAGGTAATGTGGCTAGAATGGTTAACATACTCTGTACAAACCCTCATTTTCTGTGCCTAGCACAAAAATAATCTGATTAGGAAATGAAGCCTGAGTCGGCTTGTCTTTCCCTCCTCTTTTCCTATTGGGCCACGTTTTAAAGGTCGAAGAGTCAAAGGAAAATGCTTCAGACAATCCTTTCCTATAAGATCACAAAGTGAAGGCTGTCTTATTGTTCCGCTACCCTTGGAGGTGTGAGGAGCTGTGGTATGTGAAAGGACCTTTTCTGTGGTGGCCCCCTGGCATTGCAATAGCCTGAGCGGAGGCATGCCAGACATCAACTTTATACGATTTTCAGCATCTGGTTAAAACAGACCTCTTCATCCAGGCCTCTGATTCCTGCCAGGGAGGGAGGGAAGGTTCGATGGGTTATATTTTTAAATATGTTTAGTAACTGTTTTATCATATGTTGTGACACATCCTGGGACCTCCAGACATGCACGCACGCACACACACACCAAGGAGGCTGCTCTGTGGCCTCTCTGCCTGAGTCACTGAACTGAGCTGCTTCCCAGACTGGGAGCAGCTGAGATTCAGGGCTTCCTCCGCCAGATCTTCCTCTGCAAGCTAGCCAAAGGTGATTCTGCCTGGTCTCCGCATCAAGCAGAACTGGCTTATTCAATCACTCTCCTCAAAACAAGTCATCCTAAGAGGAGGCGACCCTACTGAGCCTCTGCTTGAGTCTCTAGCCTGGCAATGAGTTTCCAAGCAGCAGCTGCCAGGTGTCAGGAAACCCAGCAGCGACTCAACCGACATTTCTGAGGAGAGAATGATAGACCCTTGGAGGGGGCTTTATGCACTGCCCTCCCTTCTTGTAGGCAAACACCATGGAGCAATCCCCCTCTGCCTCTGCAATTGCACATGGGTGGCTTCCCTCTGGTACAGTGTATACATGTTAGAGAGGGCGTAGCAAAATCTGGCATCCCTACATGAGGCAGCTCTGTTGCACCCCTGTGCGAGTTGCTGCTCTGAGCTCATAGCTCTGCATGAATGATTTCCTTCTATGCCATTTTCCAGATGTTCCCCTCAAGTGTGACTCCTGGAGGGCTGCTGGATAACTCTTCCTTGCCCCCAAAAGTACCCAAGCATGGAGTTTGAGGCTTGGAAGAAGCAGCACCCAGGGCAGGGCAGGGCAGGCTTTACAGGACAGGAGGCCATTAACATTATTCCATCCTCAATGGCCCTGGCTTAAATGCTTCCCAAGGGAAACGATTTGTTAATTATATGTATATTTTTTTAATTATTTGTTAATAATAATGTATATTATAGCTTTTAATACACAGCCATTTGTAATTTGTTGTTTTAAAGGTTGTTACCCGCCCTGAGACCTTCAAGTATAGGGCGTGATAGAGATACAAACAAAATAAATAAATAATTGTTGAACAGCATTCGCTGCTAGGACAGCTTTCCTCCAGTGTTCAGCTCACTGCAAATTCTGGTCGCTCCTGAGTGACCAAGCAACAGGGCGCTCCGTATTTTTTCTTTTGTCTTTTTTAAAATCAAAGATCAATTGCATGTGCAGCAACACCCACTCATGCACCAGACGTTATGGCTCACGGGCCTTTTCCAATACTGCTTTATGGATCTGGGACTCTGATACATCTATTTGCTTCCGGGTGGGTTGCCGCTTGCTTCGCGCTTTGGAGAAGGATGGGTAAAACGGCCTCTGTTAAGCAAAGGCCCTTTCTGCACTGGGCCTTATTCTGGATTGTACCCCAGAATAGGGGCCTACAATCTGCATGCTAGATCAGACTACAGCAGACCTTGCCTGGGGCCTGCCCTAGTCTGTGGACAAGAGAAGAAGAAAAAGAAGAAATGTTGGCTTTTCTACCCCACTTTCCTCACCCATTTAAGGGGACTCAAAGCAGCTGACAGAGCTTTCTATTCTTCTCCCCACACCAGGCACCCTGTGAGGTGGGTGGGGCTGTGAGAACTGTGACTAGCCCAAGGTCACCCAGCTGGATTCATGGAGGAGGGCGGAATCAAACCTGGTATTCCCAGATAAGAGTCCAGCTCCTTAACCACTACACCAAGAGGACCCTATTCTGGGACATAATCCAGAATACGGCCTAGTGCAGAAAGGGCATCAGCTTCTACAGAAAGGCAATGAGCTTCTCAGGTCTACCAGCTGGGAGGTCATGAACAGGGCGAGATGCTGCACCGCTCAGAAACTTCCATAGGCAGCTTGCTGGCCATGGTCAGAACAGGGCACTACACTGGTGCTCCTACTGTCCAAGCCTGGAGAACATCCTTTATCTCTCTGTGCTTGTTTGCGCGGTTAAGAAGCCAGATTCCTATCTGGGAATACGGGATTTGATTCCACACTCCTCCATGAAGCCAGCTGGGTGACGCTGGGCTAGTCACAGCTCTCTTCTGAGCTCTCACAGCCCCACCAACCTCACAGGATGTTCTGCTGTGGGAAGAAGAACAGAAGGTTTGTCAGCCGCTTTGAATCCCCTTAAAAATGGGTGAGAAAAGCGAGACAGAAAAGCCAACTCTTCTTCTTCTTTCTTTGATTTGAACATCTCACCCTATACCTGAAGGCCTCAGGATGGGTCTTGCATACCTACCTACCTGTATAAAAACCAGATAGAATAAATTAACTAAAACAGTGACCCTGCCTGAAAAGGGGACGGAATGCTGTTCCCTCAGCTAAAAGCCAGGGTAAAGAGGTCTGTCTAAATGCATACAATGAGGGTTCCTGACACACCTTAGAGGGGAGACTGTTCCATTGCGTGGGGGCTACTGCTGCATCCCCACTCCTTTAACTTCTGAATGGGGTGCCGCCAGCAACAGGGTCTCACTGGCAGATCTTAAGAGCACAGACAGGTCTACTTGAGAGAAGGCACTTCTTTAGATATTTGGGGCCCAGGTCATTTAAGGCCTTATAAACTATCGTTAATATCTTGAACTGGGCTTGGTAGGAAACAGGGAGTCAATGAGGTTCTTTTAGGACTGGCATGATGTACATCTGGCCAACACCTGGCATTCTGCACCACCTTCAGCTTCTGAACTGTCTTCAAGGGCAGCTCTATGCAGAGCGCGTTACAGTAGTCCAATCTGGAAGCTACCAGAGCACGGAATGATTGTGCCCAGACTGTCTCTGTCCAGAAAGGGAGGTCCCTGCTGAACCAGCTGGGAAAAGGCACTCTTTATGGACGTGGTCAAGTGAGAAGCGGGCACAGAGATGCAGGCTGACCGTATGTGCTTCAATTTCCAGATATGTCTGTGGGCTCCAAAGGAGTCTGCGGCCCCAGGACTAAGGAACAACTCATCTCACTAGAGATAATGAGGGGTCCAGGGCTCTCTGAATGTTGGGGGACCAACTCTCATGGGCCCTCCGAGGCCGTTTGGCCAACGTGCGGAGCAGAAGACTGCTGCTGCCTTCCAGGAGTACTTTGAGGAACTACGGCTTTAAGGCAAGGCCTCTTCAACAATAGTCAAAAGATGATAGGAATAATTCTTCCACTCCTCTGTCTCCTCCTCCATATACAAAGCAGATGCTGAGCTATCTTTTTCTTAAAGGTCAAGTTCTAATGTTCACTGTTCTAAATAAAGGACTGGCTCCAAACAGGTTTCGCAGTTGAGTGCCACCAAGAAGTCAGGAATTGAACTGAGGACTTTGGAATGCAAGGCAGATGCTAGAACCAAGTAGGGAGAACAAATTGGGGGGTGGTGGTGTATCTGATCCGTATCAAATCGAACGCAAGAAAAAAAATGTCTGAATCTGGCTGCATTAGTTCAAATTTCGAATATTATGAATATTCCGAGTGCACACAGTTCAACGCCACATCTACTGGGGGTCTTTGATGCACAGAAATTAAGGGGGGGGTGGAATTTGGTGCAGCATCACTATGGTTGCAACCCAGGTCTTGGAACTTTAGTCAGTCATAAACTGAATACGTAGCGTGATAAGGTGGGGGTGGGGTGGGGGGACATGAAAAGGGTTCCCTATGCAACTGACCAAACAGCCCCGAGAGAACCGTCTTGTCCTGACAGGCCACTGGTCTGAACAAGCAGAGCGCCTTCTTCCACACAACTGGAGCACTAAGACTGCAGGTTTAAGAGCCAAAAACTTCACTGCACTAAGTCTCAAGCATCTGACAGCTTTAAGAAGCACAGCATACTTCTGTCCCAACACTGCTAGGAGACTTGGGTCTTTTCTGCAGTCCCCCCCCTCACCTCTGATTCTGGAATCCTGAGAAGGCCTGCCGTTGCAGCGGAACAGGGACATCTTGCTATTCCACCCCAGGCTCATCTGCTGCCTCCAAAGAACCCTTGGAGGCAACATGGAGGCTGCAAAGGCTGGAAACAAAATTCCCAGCCTTCTGGCCTGGCCATTTCAGGGCAGGCTCACTTCTAATGCGGCTTCCTAGAATGTGCCCCCTATGGCATAGTGGACACAGTTGTAGACCTCATCGTAGCCAGGTACATGCTTCCTCCAATGCATACAAAGAGCGCTTGGCAGTGTGGCCTCCTGAAGTTTGCAATAGCATGCAGGTAGCAGGCCCTTATTCTGAGACCTATCCTGCGACAAAGCTGAATGCTGAAACAGCCTCACTTCTACAGACACGGACTAGCTCTTCTTTAATAAGGCACTCCCATACTGGTCAAAACTCATATGAGGGGTGACTATCCTCTGAAAAACGAGGACCAATTAATAAACGCATAATCTCAAGTCCTCTTCTCTCTCCCAACACCTCAGCTGGTGGCTCTCCATTCTGCCAGGCTGAAATCCTGTGAGCTGAAAACTGCTTTGCCTTCCATCTGCTTTGACAACGCCAATGTTTGCCTCATCCTTCACCCTCACTTCTCTGGAAAGAGACACTTTTGATCTTCTTTTCACAGACGCAACAGCCACCAGACAGCAGTCAAGGTCAACCTGCGGTTCTCCAAAAGGTGGCCGAATGCCAACTTCCGTCACCCAATAACAAGTCATGATGGCAGGTGGAGTCCCCTCCCTGGAAGACCACATGTGGCCCAACCATGTCAGACAGAAGCCTCCATCTTCCAAGATCCAGCTATAGCATGGTCTTTTATTCCTGTGCTTCCACACTTCCGGTTTCCTCTGAATGAAAAACTGCAAACCCTACCTCCTAGAGTGAGCCCCAAAGCACGTACAACCTGTAGTGAATAAATCAAGCATTAGGCCAACAAATCTGCCTACAATGGGCACATGGGACCCAACCAGCTCCAATCTTGGCAGCCATCTTTGTGCAGAAGCTCCTTTGCCAAACCAATTGCAGGTCCCCAGTCAAAAGGTCCTTGTGGCAAAACTGAGAGCAGAACCAAGCAGCGACAGCTCATCTGTTTTGGCCTATGGGCTTCATGTGGTCTTCCCTGGAGGGCTGCATCCTGATACTTTGAGGGCTATCACTTTTCCATACACATTCTGCAACATGTTCCCATCACACTGCAGAGTGGGTCTACTCTGACTTTTGTTGCTGCAGCTGAGACAAATCCTCAGGTTCTTTGAGGACCAGAAGATGAATACTTAAGAGGGCCACGTCTAGCTCACCAAAAATGGACAGGAATTGATTGAGTTGGATTCTGTCCGCCACAATCCTTTTATGTGGATTATCAGAAGCTTTTACTGACTTTTATCCTGGCTCTCACCCTGATATCTCACCCAGAATGAAGCCTGTGACAGGTTTCTTGTTTAACAACCATGAGCACTCATGCACAACGATCAGGTTGCATCAGACATCGCGTACTTATTTTGATATTCCAGACTAAAGTGTGCTTTATTCTTAATATCCGTGCTTTATGGAGGAATATCCAAATACTCCAGAATGAGGGAGCAATGTCTGGATGCATTAAAGTGCCTGACCTTGGCCCATAATCTTCACTGCCACTAGTTTAAGAAATTATTTCCACAACTTTTTCAGCCTCTGTCTGAAAACCTAGGCATGGAAGACCCACGCTCTGCTCCCAGCACCTGCTATATGCTGTGCAGAACCAAGAAGCCCAGACCTCAAAGTGTAGGTAAGCAAACCACAGTTCCCTGTGTTTTGATGAGTTGGTTTGAGGCGAGAGACAATAAAGAGTCCAGGAAAGGTCCCTTTGAACATCAAGTCATCTTATAGCACAGTATAAGAATGAGCCTGTTATTACTGGTGACCTGCACGCTGCAATCCAGAGATGAATGAAGAGATGAAAGAGATGTTTGCCCCTATCCTGGCTGAAGTGGGGGATGGATACTATCTGTGTGCTAAATTAGGTCTTCTTGTGGCTGAACATCCTTCACTTGAGGGGTGGTTCAAAGTCCAATGCTAAGTTGAGCCACCTGGGATTGAAAGGCTTTTATTTGTTTGTTTGTTCATTTATATTTCTTTACCTACCTTACACCTGAAGGTCTCAGGACAGGTAACTATAAATAGCTATAAATACAGGTAAACTACCCAAAACCCTGCCGGTGTCTGCATCAAAAGGTCTTGCAGTTACCTCAGTGAAAGTCTAGGGTAAAGTCCCCTAAAAACAAACAATGTACCTCACAGGTAAGGCTGTTCCATAGCCGGGGTGTTACCACTGAGAAGGTGCTTCCATACCAAAAGGGCCTCGCCAGGAGATCTTAGGGCAGCTTGTGGGCTTTTAAACGCACAGTTCCCACCAGACGGATGGAGAGCACAGGCAACCCTATGTCACTTCCCATTCTCAAGACACCAAAACCATGGAAATGAAGACAGGGGGAAAGATGCTTTGGGAGCTCCGCTGGGATCGAGTAATTCCCTCAGCAAACCCACAACTTCTGTTTGGTACAACGGCTTGGATTGGTGCGCGTGCGCACATGAGCATACAAACCCATCTACTGACAACACTCCCCTGACCCTTGCAAAACCTAACACTTTTTATCGCTTTGTTACCAGTTTACACAGATAACGGGCAACTTCTTCCCATTAACTCTCATCTGGTCCCACAGAGACTCCTACAAGAGCCCAGGGCCAAGGAGAGTTGTACCCCAGGACTTCATTCAGGGACTCAATCCTGTACCTAGCAGAGCAAATACTGCACATGCGCCTACAGACAGACAGACAGACAAGACAGACACACCCTCCACTGGACCCATGGGCTAGGGTGGGGTCGTAACATTCCAGTTTTTAAAAAAAAAACAAAACAAGAAACCCTGCTGATCTCTACCACCAAAGGAGTTCTCTGTCTGGAAACTGAAACCCTCCTTATCAGATTTATTTCAAACAACCCACCCCGGAGGGAAAAGAACCTCAACCCAGTCTCCACCCACCTTGGGACATTAAGCAAGAAGGCTCCCCAAAATATATCTTTTTAAACACAAAGCAAAACAGCAACTTCCTGCCACCAGCTGCGCATGATGCTTCAGAGCCATTGTCCGTCTGAGCGACCCCTAAGCTCGGCGCACTCCCTGTAACTTCTTTCAGGTGGGCGCCTGGGCCCTTGCCCACCCACCCACCCACCCACCCCTCCGCCCCCAGGATGTAAAAAGCAGGCAGCCGTGAAGACGCCCGTCAGGTGGAGAGGCCATCTCCCCGTCAAGCCAGCGACATCTTCTTTCTCTGCCGTCTCCTCCCCCCGCCCCCCATTTCCACCATCTCCGGCCAAAGAAGCATTAACCCTCTGCTTGGAGAGGGAGGAACAAGAGAGCTACAGGCTTCCAAATAAAATGTCTTCTTGGAGGATCAGGGGAGGGGAGGGAGATGCGAGAGACCTACCCAGCTCCGTCTGCCTTCTCCTTGGAGGTCCCTCCTCCGGTGGTGCCATGTGCTGAGCATGAAAATCTCCCTCGCCTAAGGGAAACCTCTGCCCAGTACCCTTCCAGGGGTTTGGGAGGGGGCACGCACCTGGAGAAAGCCACAGCCCAGCCCCCCTCCTTTTTTTGTTCCTGAAATCAACTCATGGTAGCAATGTGCAACCACTCAAACCACCCACATGGGAGGCAGCGGCGGCAGCACCAGTGCTTAGGGTGGGTGGAGGAAGTACAATCGTGAGCCAGCTTCAGTCTACAAAGATGATAAGATTGGGAGGGGGGGGGGCACGACAGCAACTGATGTTTCCTCAAATCCTCCAGCACCCCACCCTCAAGGAAACATCAAAATTCCTAGATTTCACGGCAGGGTGAATAGAACAGCAGCGCCCAGATTTTGGAAAGCAGAGAGGGAAACTTAAGCAGAGTAGGCTGGAAGGAAAGTAGCGCCCGGTACACCCCCACGGCCAGCATTTGAACTCGCCCCCTTTTCCCCAGCACCAAGGGATGCCTGCACTGCCGGACCCCAACCAGCGGTCAGCAAGAGGTTGACCCAGACAATGAGCCCCAGTGACCCAGAAAAGGATGCAGACAAACCTGGAAGTGGGGGGCGGGCGGGCTAAAGAGACAGCAGTGGCCTCCTCTAGCCATGCCTGCCCCAAAGACAAGATACATTTCAATGTCCACCATCAGCCTCCTCTCAAAGCAGAGTTGTGCAACTAAAAACCACCCCATCTTTCCCCCAAGTACAGATTTTCAAGGCTTTGCTCCCACGTAAAGAACAGGCACCCCAGGGACCAGAACCACTGCTAGCCTTTTGAGTCTCTGCCATCCCTTCAGTTTTGGTTCCCCCCCCTCCCTCCCCACCCAAAACCATCCATCTCCCCCCTCCAGATTCAGGCCCAAAGTCAACTCCCCAAATTAGAAACACTTCCGCTCGATCCACACCTTGAACGGTCACTGTGGGGTCCACACTTTACAGCCATGGGCTCAGGGCTCACCCCACCTCCCCATCTCCTCCCTCAACCAACATCACGGTCCTCAGTCTCTGCTGCCCCCCCCCCCCTCAAACAGGCAGCGAGGGCCTTCCTTGTATGAGGCGCCTATCCTGCTCTGCCCCCCATGGATGGCATCAGCCTGCAGGAAATTCTTTCTGAAACCCACCTGAGCCAGGGATTCAACCCTTTCCCCTCCATTATGCTTTATGTAACATTTCTTCTCCTGCTGGCCTAAAGCAACCATTCCAAGTGACTTCCCTCATCTTCTTCTGGTCCCCAAATCCACCTTACCCCTCTCCATTTTTCATTTCTTGCCCTACCAGGCTCACCTGCGATGCTGGGTCCCTAAGTAACGAAGGTCTCTCTTCAGCTCCTGAAACTGATCTTCATTGAGAAGAGGCAGAATTAAGGGCCCATTGCCCTCCAATACCCCTCAAAATCAACAGGAACCCCCCCCCAAGGTGTGTAACAGGAGCAGAAAAGGGCCCTTGGTAAAGAAAAGAAATTCCTCATAACCAGGGTAGCTGAGATCAAAATACATGTGAAGCGCAGTAATACATAAGCTCCAAGATCAGCAGCCAGCCAAACACTCTAGAAGGCGAGATTCCACTTCCTGGACCCTTGGCAAAAAAGCTGTCTCACTCAGTGGCAACTATGCTTCCAGATGCTCCTTCTCACACTTCTCCCCCATTCCCCTTCTTTTGGCCCATGTGCAAAATTTGCAAAACTCTATTTCTGAGCATCAGAGAAGTAGCCACAATGCCCTGGCCAATATCTACCCCCCCCCCCCAAACAAATCTCATCGGATTCCCTCTGAGCCCCAGTTTTCCGGGCACTGGCTTTGGAAGAGGGGGAAATAACCCCCACTGTGAAGGTTTATCTCCTTTGCCAAACTCACAAGCACAACAAACTGGTATCCAGGCACCAGGCTTAGATGTGCCATACAGGCACCCCCTTTCTAGATCTCATTGCTCAGCAGACTTGGGGGAAGCAACCCCACGGATTTATTGACTCACCTATCCTCGCTATGAATGTGCTGAAACATACACCCAAAGAAGATCTAGCGTTGTGTTGGCTTCTCAAACCCCAACGATCGACCCAGAGGGAAGAGCAAAATCGCCTATCCCTTTCCCAACTTCAACTGTCATAAGCAGGGTCCCCCCAGAGCAAACAGCTAACAACCTCCCCTGCTCCCCCCTCCCCCCGAATATTGACACAAGCACGAAAAAATGAAAAGGAAGCTACTTTGCCCCCACCGGAGACACTAACAAAAGGATTTCCCTTCTTGAAGGCTGCTGCTATCCTGAGCATCTCAAAGCCCCACCCCAAAGCACACTCTGTGTCTCGCTGTGTCAAATAATCACAAGATGGCACCACGGATGACACAAAAGGCCAAGAACTGAAACCCCCAAAGTGAACTCCAGCATTCGGGGTGGCACTCTCCTTTCCAACCCCCCCACTCCACCAGGAGAAGGGAACCCAGAGGAAGGATCCTAGATGGTGAAGCCCTTCCGAGTTACTGCTTCCTTCAGGACTCTGGTGGACTGAGACCTCTTAAGTCCTGGTGTGTGTGTGTGCGTGTGTGTGCGCGCGCCTTAACTCTGGCTGGATTTAATAAGGTTGGTAACCCTCCCCAAATACCCTGAACCCCAACATCTGAGAGTGCAAACAGGGATCAAGCCGCCCAAAGGCTGTTCTTTAGCTTCCCTCTGAAGCTACATGACCTTCATCTGGCTGGACCCCAAATGGGGCAACCTGCACCCTCAGTCCCATCCCCAAGCTGCCCTTCGTCTTCTCTCCCCCCTCCCCGCAACACCCCAGTATCCAGGGCAACCCCATCTAACCCTCCACCCTCCAGCTCGGCATCCCGAAGGAGGTCACATGGCTGGAGCATGCCACCGAGGGTCACCCCACCGACTGAACCCCAACATTTACGAGGGCACCCCACAAACAAAGCCGGATGCTCTTAGCTCTCGCTGCAAGCCCATCCCGCCCACCCAGCCACGAAAAGCCACGTGTTTTGCATGAAAACAGCATTCCGACGATGAGGCCACGGAAGTCAGGAGCCCCCCCCCCCCGGAACTTGGAACAGGCGAATGATACCGATCGCCAACCCGATAATAGCACCAAAAACTGCCGCCGCCGCCGCCGCCGCCCCCCCCGCCTGGGATCGATGGCGACAAAAATGGCACCTGCGCGGGCCAAGTCAATGGAGACAGGCTGCCCAGCATCTAAGCACAAGGCCCCCCAAATCCCCTCCCCCCTAGAATTTCTGGACCCTTGACAACAATGACAGGAAGAGCAATGGCCGAAGACGAGACTCAGAAACCCCACCATGAACCCCCAACGTCCATGACGGCGCCATCCCCCAAAAGACCACAAAGCGTCCCCAAAGTAATCTATGGGCAAGGGACTCCAGAGGAGGGGAGGGCAGCACCCCCATCCCAAAGAAGGGGGGAGGGGAGCACCTCCCATCCCAAAGAAGGGGAGAGGGGAGCACCTCCCATCCCAAAGAAGGGGGAAGGAGAGCACCCCCCATCCCAAAGAAGGGCGAAGGTAGCACCTCTCATCCCAAAGAAGGGGAAGGGAGCACCCCCATCCCAAAGAAGGGGGGAGGGGAGCACCCCCATCCCAAAGAAGGGGGGAGGGGAGCAACCCCGATCCCAAAGAAAGGGGGAGGGGAGCACCTCCCATCCCAAAGAAGGGGGGAGGGGCGCACCCCAATCCTGCCACTCAAAATCATCCCTGAACCCTAACACCCACGAAGGAGAGAGCCCAGCACCAACCTCCACCCAAGGAAGCCCCCAAAGCAACGACAAGGGGCTCCCCCCCTTGGAGGCCCCTCCCCTTCCGAACCCCCATATGCAAAGCGGCTCCGCCCCCTCCGGAGACCGAGACGCAAACCGGCTCCTCCCCTTTCGAACCCCCTCGGCACGCAAAACGACGCCCCCCCTCCGAGACCCCCCCAAGGAGGCCCCCCATTGGCGCCGCGGCTGTCAGTCACCGCTGGAGCCCCGCCCCCCGTAGCCCGACGACGACGCCGGCCGGCCGGCCAGCCGACGAGACACACACACACACACACACACACACACTCACCTGACGGACCAGGCGGCGCGCGGGCAGTCGGTCGGTAGCGAGACCCTCTAGCTCTGAGGCCGAGCGGCGTGGCGGGCAGGCAGGCAGGCGGTCGGGCGCCCGGGCAGCAGACGCGGCGCCACCACCGACCCCACCAGCCGCCGCCACCGCCGCGCCGCCGCTGCTGCCGCCGGAGCCGGCACCCACCACAAACAATGCTTCTGATTGGGCCGCGGGCTCCGCCGGCCTCACCCCACCTCCCGCCGGCCGCCTGCGACGCCCGTTGGCTGGCCGGCCCGGAGCGACGCAGGCGGGCGCCAATCGGGGCGCGGGGCGGGCGCGCGGGCTCCCGCTGGCCGACGCTGATTGGCCGCGGTGGGCTCGTGAGTGGCGGCGCGTGAGGCCAACGGGCTCACGGGCGGCGGAGTTCCCCGCGGGGCGCCTTTTTAATAGGTTTGAGTCAGCCCCCCCCCCGCGCGTCTTTTTTTTTTCATTTTGAGCCGCCACATCCGGGTATCTGGCTGCCTCATGGATGGGTAGATGGATGATGGATATGTATGTGGGGAGGGTGTGGGGAAGGGATGGACGCGAAGCGGCGGCGGTCGCGGGGCGTTTTGGCCCCTTGAGGCCACCGTCGTCGCTGAGCTTGGCCCTCAGAATTAAACGAAATTTGGCGTTTTAAATAAAATTTTAGATTTTTATCAGACATTTAGGTGGCCTTTCTGGACGAGGCCGGTGCTTCCTTTAGGCTCCCAATGTACTTCTGTGGGAGCCTGGTTGGCAGGAGTGGGCCAGCTTTCCTTGGAGTTCTGAAAAGTTGCCACCAGTTCAAATAGACGACATAAAATTATGAAAAAATTATTCTGAGTGGATAAAGGGATTATTTGTGGGATAAATTGTGGAGAAAAGATAAGGAAATTTACTCCTTGTGTGGTGTTAAAAGAAAATATATATATAAGATGATGTGTGGATGGTATTTTAACTCCACACAAACTAGTAAAGATATATCTCATAAGTGATGAAAGTGTAACACTAGTGAAGGAACTAGTGGTGGACTTGTAAAAAAAGCAAAATAATAATAATTGGATACAGATACATAATTTAATGAGAAATATTTTAAAAATGAACATACCACTAAGGCCAGGGGTGTTTTTGCACTAGCACTAAGGACCCATTGAAGGACCTATTAAGGACCCGTTAGGGACCCATTAAGGACCCATTAGGCTCAGAGCAGGATGAGCCCATTTCCACTACAGACCCCATTAGAGACACATTCATTTCCACCAGAGCTAGGGAAATCCAGATCATATGGGTCCTTCAGGACCTATAATCCGGATTTCCTCTAGACCCCTGGGTCTACAATGGGATCTTCAGGCATCAAATCCGGATTGTAGGGAGCCTGTTTCCACTACAGTTGGGCAATGGGGTATAGAGGAGGTTCGGGGTGTGTGTGCCTCAAACGCAAAACTTCGAAGTCCCTCCGAAGTTGCCTTCGGAGATTAGCACAGGCTCTGAAGAGAACCCCTTGCGAGAACAATGCCGCTGTCAAAGGTTCAGGAGAATCTTCGAAGTTAGTGGCATATTTCTCTGGAGATTCCCCGGAGCGCCTATGGAGATTGCACCCCTGTCCCCCAAAACACCTGGGGTGACAGGCAGATCCCTTGTGGGTAGATCCGGATTTGCACATGGGTGCTCCGGTTTTTCCACAGCAGGCAGGCTAGCACCCATTGCTATTGGGTGCTAGACCACCCGTGGAAACACATTGCAAACCACCATCAGAATTTTTCCATACCATGGAATTACTTGATATTTAAACCAGCTGCCCCGCTTTTTTATGTAACTAAACTGATTCTCATCAATGGATTTCAGTTTGTGGATGGTGGAGGTCCACATGTAAACATGCATTACACATGTTTTTAATCCCTGTCACTTAAACTTCATGTGAACTTTGTCTGAGTTCTGCAGGGAATTTTCCCTTTGGGGTTGGGTGTCCTAAAATTTTAAAAATTGTAGTACATTTTTTGAACTGCCTACAAAAATATGCATTCAAACTTTATCTCGGCTGAGGTTCACAGTTACCTTGCGTGTATTGATTTAAGGTTAAAAAATAAATAAAAATGTGTTTGTTTACCATTTGAGATCAGCATACCACACATATGAAAACACAGCTGTAGAGGAAAGGCCGCCTCACCCTGCATTAGTGTACAAGAAGGTGAGACGGTAAACTGGGTACACATAATTAGAAACGCTTTTAGATAAAGATAGCAAAAGGATTCACCATCACTTTGGCCAGGCTATTCCTGATAAAGCTGTGTTAATGTTTAGCTTTCGCTTTTCCATTTTGGTTTTTATTTTCTTTACATTTTCATACTTCCATCAGTGCCACAGTATTAATAATCAAGTCCTTCTTCTTCTTCTTTTAAACTGCACTGCAATCCCTGAAGCCTTCATTTTGCCAGGACTAAACATGGGTGCCAGTATACGAGAAATGAAATATGGCACTGGGCCAGTTTGGATGCCAGCCTGGATCCACTTCTCTGCCCTGCATTGGCTGGCAAAATGGGACCGATGGGTTCCTATTGGCCAGGCAATTCCTAAAGAAGAAATAACGGCTCCGTGCCACGGTCCTTAACTCTGTTTTCCACCCAACCCCAAGGGAAGGGAAGTACAGATTTCATTCTCAAGAAATTTCCGGCAGCTCTATCGCCAAATGTCTGGCTGGTCGTCGCAGAAAAGATAAAAGATGCTTCAGCTCGCCTGTATTCCTCATTGAAACAAAAGGTGGTCCCTCTCCAACCATACTTACAAAATACGCTCTGCTGTGTACAGATGGGAGTTTCTGGGGTGCCGAAATATTAGCTCTAAGGGGCAGAAAACGCCTTCATTCGGTTCCTGGCACCTCCCTGAAAGAAGGCAACAGCAAGTCTTTTCTGTGTCATTGCCAAGAAAACTGCATGGAGACATCTATGTCCCCAGATGGGGACATATTTATCTTATTTTTGGGGGGGGGGCAGATTGGTTGCAGAGCATTCAATTTGTGTGCAAAAGTTACTGAGTTCAGGGTGCCGCCAGATGGCAAGATGAAATTGCAGGGTCTTGTTTATAAATTGCAGTTGCCCCTCGCTGCCCCTGCCAAAGGACAGGAGGCAACCCCTGGAATAATCCGCTACTGTATCTGTTGCTTCCTTGCAGAATCCCTGCTCTTGCACATGATGGGAGGCGCCCGCCCACTCTCCCTCTTTTTCTTGGGTCTATTTCCAACATCCTGGTACTTTTGCAAGAGCAGTGATTCTGCAAAGAAATGGCAGCCAAGGAAGCAATCCAGCAGCATGGAAAACCCATGCAGCAGAGCTTTCCCTTTACCTTTCCTGGGAATATGTTGGGACTGCCAAGGGGGAGTGTGGCAATCTAATATATTCCTGGGGAAATTGTAGTTTTTAAACATCTACAGGCACTTTCATTCTCTACTATCTTCCCCAAATGAACCAATCCAGTTCTGCATCTTTGCCAAGGGAGATGGACATGGAGGCCTCTATTCCTCTGGAGAAAGGACTGTATAGCTCCCATTCTGGTATCGATTTACTGACTGATTGATTTGCGTTGTTATCCCATGCTATACATATTAAAACCATAGCATATTAGCGTATTAAAACCATAACAGTGCTTGAAAGCACGGAGGAAAAGATGTTTCCCGATTTAACTGAAAGTCCAGGGCAAGGAAGGTGTGTCTTCATGGCTCTCCTGAACATACACAGTGAAGGTGCCTGACACAGCTCAGTTGGGAGACTATTCCACAATCTGGGAGCCACCACTGAAAAGGCCCTATCCCCGGTGCCCACTCCTTTTGTTACTGAGGGCAGTGGTACAAACAAGAGGGCCTTTCTTCTAGATTTTAGGGCTAGGGGTGTGCACAAATGCTTTTTTTTTTTTTTTGCATTCGAATTCAAGTCGATTTGAATATTCGATTCAAATTTTTAAAATCCGGAAGTTTGATTCAAACTCGAAAATGCCAAAGTCAGGAACATCCGTATCCAAGTTTTGAATTTGTGTGCATCCCGTCTTCATCCTGCATTATGTGCGCATATAAACACGATATTCGGATGCAATATGAACGGGTCTATTCAGTCGAATTATTCAGAAATCCATATTACATTTTCAAATATCTGAAATTCGACCGAATTCATTAATTCGGATTTCCAAAAACCCGATTCGAATTCGGATGCCGATATTGGACGGATTCGAACCAGATTTTTAAATTTTCGAATATTTCATACACATCCCTACTTAGGGCGTGGGGAGGCTGGTATGGAATAAAGCATTCCTTTAGATATTTGGAGCTTTTAGGGAGCGACTGAACATTTATCTTTTTACCCACTCTTTCCAGAGCAAATGTTCATTTCTTAGTATTCACAGCCCTTGATTTTCATCAGTTTGCTAGCTGGCCCAGCTGTGCGTATGTATGCACCATCCCAGGGTGTTTCTACACGTGTTCCTCAGGCCCTCGTGCGAATAGACCTCTGTTCTCGACTCCTTTAGAGTGAACTCCGACAGCTGCTTCTCCAGGGCGTCATGGTCCCCTGACCCAAAGCAAAAATAAATAAGTCTTTGTGGTTCCACCCGGAAGGAAAATACATAAGCCTCTTTTATTTACAGAACCAGGAACTTTGGAAACAAACAAACAAACAAACAAACAAATAGCAAACATTAATAATACGACAAACAACTTGGGAGAACCAACAGTGTATTGCACGAATCCGAGCCCTGAAAAGGAGGCGGCAGGAGGGTGACGGGGAACGCTGGACCGGAAAGGTGTGGTCCGTTCCCTTCCTCATTTGCCCAATGAATGGGGAGCAGGCCCTCAGTGTCAGGGGAGGTGGGGGGGGGGGCAGATGAGATGGAAACAAGCTCTACAATGGACAGAGTATAGGGAAGCTGATGGCTGCTCCTTCCCCCACCTCCCACCCCCAACCCCCCCTCCAAAAAAAAAAAAAAACAGGGAAAGAAGGAAAAGCTATGCAACAGGTTCCCGGCCCTGATCCGTTGCTCAAGGGCTCACCTGCTTTGCAGTAAAGCACAAGGAACAAACGAAAGAGGAAATGCAGAACGTACACGGAGGCATGGGGAAGGAATGCCCCCACCCCCCCCCCACCCCCCAAAAAAGAAAAAATAAAGGGAGGAGAAATAAATAAATTATAAAATAGGATTTTTCTTCTCTGGGCAACAATAACGGTTGTTTAAAAAACAAAACTAAACTAAAACAATCCTAGCCTCTTGAGGAAAAGGACGGAGAAACATAACAGGGGTCGCTGCAAGGGATGAACAGCCGGATGGCTGCACACGCCTTCCAAAAATAATACTGCGGACCAAACTTCAAGTGCAATCCAATTCCCAGCACCCTGGGGTGTGTGGGAGGGTGGGTGTGTTTCTCCAACCCGAAAGGGGGGGGGGTTGTGTCTGGGTGTCGCATGCACAGGTCATCGGCAGCGCCGGGCCAAGAAAGGGGGCGATCCACGCCTGCTAGGTCTGACACAAGGGTGGGCGGCACATCAGACGCTCCCCCTGGCCTTCGGTGCCCAGAGGTCAAAGCCCCCCCCCCCATACCCACGAGATTCCTGGAAAGGAAAGCAAGGTCCTTCCTGCCGAGGCGATCCAGGCCTTGCCGTGTTTTGGTTTATCAGCTCCAGTTCTACCCTCGGCGCGTCCTACGCAGCAGGAATTGCGGCGGAGCAGGGGGGCGGCCGAAGGCTTGCGTGCGGTGCGGGAAAGGGCGGTGGGCACGCGGCGCGTGAGACCCGCCCCCCCCCCCGCTAGCATTCCAGGTTGGCTCCAAAGCTCTTCCGGCAATCGATGGCCTTGGAAGTGGGCGGCTGGGCCCTCTGCTGCTTGAGGGACTCCTTCCCTAGACTGCTGGCCAGTTTGGAATAGGCAGATTTATACTTCTTGTCAAAGTCAGCTGAGGAGAGAGATAATAAAGACATGGTGAAGTGCTGGACGGCTGCCCCATCTCCCCCAACCCCCCGTGGTTTGCAGTCCGGGAAGTGAAGGAGCATTGGCTTTTATACTCCACTTTTCTCACCCTTAAGGGGACTCAAAGCTGCTGGCAAACCTTCTGTTCTTCTCCCCACAACAGACACCCTGTGAGACACCCCATCTGCTTCTCCAACCTGAAGGTAGTACCTAGGCATCCATTCTAGTACCCATTGACATACCTGCCCTCCATGAACTTACCTATGAGAACCTAAGAGGAGCCCTACTGGATCAGGCCACAGCTCATTTATTGTTGCATCCTGGGTGTTTTTTCCACCACGCTCCTTTAATCCAGATCTATGAAGATCTGGATCTAGGGAATGGATACTTCCCTTAATCCGGATCTAGTAGATCCGGATTAAGGGAAGCACCCAGTGTGTTTCCATGGGTGGTCTGGCACCCAATAGCAATGGGTGCTAGCCTCCCTGCTGTGGAAACACTGGAGCACCCATTTGGAAATCCAGATCTACCCACGAGGGGTCAGCCTGTCACCCCAGGTGTTTGGGGGGACAGGGGTGCAATCTCCGAAGCGGCTCTGAAGTCACTTTGAAGTCTGTGCTGATCTTCGGAGTAAACTTCGAAGTTAACTCTGAAGATCAGCACAGACTTCAAAGATGCTCCGGAGCTATTTCGCACAGACTTTGAAGTGACTTCGAAATGACTTTGAAATGACTTTGAAGCTTAGGTTTTGGGGCTCCCCCTAAGGGTGCCCCCTCCCCCTAGCCTCCTCTAGACCCCATTGCCAAATTAACGTGGAAACAGGCTCCCTTTTATCCAGATTTTCTGGCTGAAGACCCCATTGTAGACCCCATTAATGGGGTCTACAGAAAATCCGGATTACAGGCCAAAAAAGTACCCATATGATCTCGATTTCCCGAGGCGCGGTGGAAACAAATGTGTCCCTAATGGGTGCAGTGGTGGAACTGGGGTCATCTGGCTCTCACCCAAATGGGTCCTTAATGGGTGCTAAAATGGGTACTAAGTGACCGTGGAAAAACACACAATTAATCACCAATGGCTTCTGCGCATCACAAGCAGAAGACAAAGGCAATGATCTTCACCTGCTTTTGACTGCCTGCAAACGGCCTTTGGAGGCACCCTGCTCCTCTCACCCATGCTTTTAAACCATGCTACCTAAGCAGCACTGTTACAACCAGCCTTGTATTGCTGCAACATCACCTGACTTTTGTTTTTTCCTCCTCCTTCCAAGTCCTCCTTCCTCTAATGCCACGCACAGGGCTTGTCTCCTAGTGCTGACATTTAACCAGACATTTACAAAAGAAGAGCAAGCTTGAAGCGCGACGCATAAATAACCTAACCTGAAGCGCCTATTGTCGATCAAACTGTGGGAAGTTTTTGCCTCCCCCACCCCAAAACCTTGAAAGGGACCGTTCAAAATGCACCCAAGCAAAAAGGGAATTTGGTTTGTCAGTTTCAATGTCCAAGTGGCCTTACCAATGTCAACGTGGTCTCGACCTAGTGCTGCTAACTTAAGGAAGAGGATCTCGCGATAAATGCTCCTAAAAAGCAGAGAAGAAAAACAGGTGAACAGAGTAGCCACTTGGAAGTCCGGGACGGTGTCACGCCCTGTCCAGCCAGTCCAGCTCTGAGGACAAAAGAGTGTTTCCGGTTGCCCAGCGGTCTGGGCAGCAACAGGAGCAAATCAGCATGGACCTTGAGAGCCAGGGGCCAGTTTTAGGGGTGCACGCAGACAGTTCTGGGAATGAGAGATCGGACAGCCAGCCTCAGGTGTGCCCTCTGTCTCATCTGGTCCCGCAGGAGAAGCAGGTGCTACTCAGATCCAAGCGTCTCCCTCTGCTGCATCGAAAAGGGTGTGGGTCTGGCTCGCCTACTTAACTCAGCAGCACTCGCTGGTCCGGTGTTGCGGACGAGACATTTGTGCAAACCCCCCCCGTCCGCGTCCCCTGCCCGTGAAACTGGCTCTTGGATCTTGCTACGACTCTCTGCCGGACCTCTGGAGCCCCTGACCTTGGACTGACCAGATGTCGCCTTCTCTCGAGACGCCAATGGAGCATGTGCGTTTGCCTCGCTGCTCTCGTCTGCCCGAGACCACGGCAGACAGGCTCTCTGTGCCAACTAGCTCAGGAATGGGCAAGCCAGATCTGATCCTCCAGATGGCTCCTTAACGTCAATGCCCATCAGCCTCAGCTACGTAAAGCCAAAGATATGGAGTGATGGGAGACAGAAGCCATAAACGTAACTGCACCAGACCGGGGTGAACAGAAACCGAAGGCCAAAATATGTTTTTTGGGGCTGAGACTGTTGAGAGGTGGAAACTACGCTTTGCTCCAGCTGAGGGGAGCAGGAGTCCCTAATATGGCGGAACCCGGCTGGGCTGATGGGCGCCCATAACATTTCGCTGAGGAAGGTGACAGGAAGTTGGGTTGCCAAGGAGGTGAAAAAGGACTGCGGTAATAGGCGGCCCAGGATCTTTTTCACACCAGGAAGGGAACCTGGGAGCTTTGACTGGTCAACTGAAGATTCTGGACGCTTTACAGCATTTGGCACGGACTTGCCCCATGTCACAGCGGAAAACACATGGCGTCCAGACTGCTCACGAAATGCTTTCAGGCTGCAAAGGGGCGGGAGGGGGGGGGGCTTTCTAACATGCAAAAGCATGAAGAAGTAAGAAGAATTTCCCACATACTGGGAATCTTCCACTGATCTAAGGGCCTTTCTGTACTTACCTGGGGCCTATTCGCACGTGGCTTTATTCTGGAATATATTCTGGAATAGAGGCCTGCTCGTGCAGGCTATAGGATGACCCAGGTGGGCCCTGCCAAGAGCCTGCATTAGCAGCCCCTAACCCTTGGCATTCACATGCCCCAGATGCTCTGCATCCACAAGAGCACGCAAAGCCTTTTGAGGTAAGGTAAACAACCGGAGCATGTCTCTTCCGAGTCAGAGATGGTCTCTGACTGGCATCTCCGCCCATGTGGCCTCCTTGCAGCAGTACCTCTGGATGTGTATGGGGGTCGGTGGCTCCGTCACCTTGTCCAAAAAGAGGGCAATGGCCTTGTGCACCTCACCCACACCCACAGAGCTCAGCACGGCTTCCAGAAAGGAGAGCGAGAAGGGATGGTTATGCCGCGCCAGGACTGCAACCGCGTCGGAACGTCACCTGAAAGGGAAGGAGAGAATTCACACTGAATTGTACGAGTCCAGCAGACAGCCTAAACCTAGGCCCTCTCCGCACTGGGTCTTATTCTGGGGTATATCCTGGAATAGGGCCTACCGCGTCTGCATGGTAGTGCAGAATCTGGTAGGCCACGCCAAGGCCGGTCATAGCCTGCAGGAGCAGGCGGGTGGCAGGCCCTGCTTCCAAGCTATAAGCCCTGCTATGGAGGGGTCACTGGGCCCGAGACAAAGGGAACCGGACGACATTTATA
>JALMGA010000026.1:5948164-5950664 GCA_023333525.1 Aspidoscelis tigris stejnegeri | reverse complement strand
AACCCTAACCCTAACCCTAACCCTAACCCTAACCCTAACCCTAACCCTAACCCTAACCCTAACCCTAACCCTAACCCTAACCCTAACCCTAACCCTAACCCTAACCCTAACCCTAACCCTAACCCTAACCCTAACCCTAACCCTAACCCTAACCCTAACCCTAACCCTAACCCTAACCCTAACCCTAACCCTAACCCTAACCCTAACCCTAACCCTAACCCTAACCCTAACCCTAACCCTAACCCTAACCCTAACCCTAACCCTAACCCTAACCCTAACCCTAACCCTAACCCTAACCCTAACCCTAACCCTAACCCTAACCCTAACCCTAACCCTAACCCTAACCCTAACCCTAACCCTAACCCTAACCCTAACCCTAACCCTAACCCTAACCCTAACCCTAACCCTAACCCTAACCCTAACCCTAACCCTAACCCTAACCCTAACCCTAACCCTAACCCTAACCCTAACCCTAACCCTAACCCTAACCCTAACCCTAACCCTAACCCTAACCCTAACCCTAACCCTAACCCTAACCCTAACCCTAACCCTAACCCTAACCCTAACCCTAACCCTAACCCTAACCCTAACCCTAACCCTAACCCTAACCCTAACCCTAACCCTAACCCTAACCCTAACCCTAACCCTAACCCTAACCCTAACCCTAACCCTAACCCTAACCCTAACCCTAACCCTAACCCTAACCCTAACCCTAACCCTAACCCTAACCCTAACCCTAACCCTAACCCTAACCCTAACCCTAACCCTAACCCTAACCCTAACCCTAACCCTAACCCTAACCCTAACCCTAACCCTAACCCTAACCCTAACCCTAACCCTAACCCTAACCCTAACCCTAACCCTAACCCTAACCCTAACCCTAACCCTAACCCTAACCCTAACCCTAACCCTAACCCTAACCCTAACCCTAACCCTAACCCTAACCCTAACCCTAACCCTAACCCTAACCCTAACCCTAACCCTAACCCTAACCCTAACCCTAACCCTAACCCTAACCCTAACCCTAACCCTAACCCTAACCCTAACCCTAACCCTAACCCTAACCCTAACCCTAACCCTAACCCTAACCCTAACCCTAACCCTAACCCTAACCCTAACCCTAACCCTAACCCTAACCCTAACCCTAACCCTAACCCTAACCCTAACCTAACCTAACCCTAACCCTAACCCTAACCCTAACCCTAACCCTAACCCTAACCCTAACCCTAACCCTAACCCTAACCCTAACCCTAACCCTAACCCTAACCCTAACCCTAACCCTAACCCTAACCCTAACCCTAACCCTAACCCTAACCCTAACCCTAACCCTAACCCTAACCCTAACCCTAACCCTAACCCTAACCCTAACCCTAACCCTAACCCTAACCCTAACCCTAACCCTAACCCTAACCCTAACCCTAACCCTAACCCTAACCCTAACCCTAACCCTAACCCTAACCCTAACCCTAACCCTAACCCTAACCCTAACCCTAACCCTAACCCTAACCCTAACCCTAACCCTAACCCTAACCCTAACCCTAACCCTAACCCTAACCCTAACCCTAACCCTAACCCTAACCCTAACCCTAACCCTAACCCTAACCCTAACCCTAACCCTAACCCTAACCCTAACCCTAACCCTAACCCTAACCCTAACCCTAACCCTAACCCTAACCCTAACCCTAACCCTAACCCTAACCCTAACCCTAACCCTAACCCTAACCCTAACCCTAACCCTAACCCTAACCCTAACCCTAACCCTAACCCTAACCCTAACCCTAACCCTAACCCTAACCCTAACCCTAACCCTAACCCTAACCCTAACCCTAACCCTAACCCTAACCCTAACCCTAACCCTAACCCTAACCCTAACCCTAACCCTAACCCTAACCCTAACCCTAACCCTAACCCTAACCCTAACCCTAACCCTAACCCTAACCCTAACCCTAACCCTAACCCTAACCCTAACCCTAACCCTAACCCTAACCCTAACCCTAACCCTAACCCTAACCCTAACCCTAACCCTAACCCTAACCCTAACCCTAACCCTAACCCTAACCCTAACCCTAACCCTAACCCTAACCCTAACCCTAACCCTAACCCTAACCCTAACCCTAACCCTAACCCTAACCCTAACCCTAACCCTAACCCTAACCCTAACCCTAACCCTAACCCTAACCCTAACCCTAACCCTAACCCTAACCCTAACCCTAACCCTAACCCTAACCCTAACCCTAACCCTAACCCTAACCCTAACCCTAACCCTAACCCTAACCCTAACCCTAACCCTAACCCTAACCCTAACCCTAACCCTAACCCTAACCCTAACCCTAACCCTAACCCTAACCCTAACCCTAACCCTAACCCTAACCCTAACCCTAACCCTAACCCTAACCCTAACCCTAACCCTAACCCTAACCCTAACCCTAACCCTAACCCTAACCCTAACCCTAACCCTAACCCTAACCCTAACCCTAACCCTAACCCTAACCCTAACCCT